>CM076572.1:247834486-248434486 GCA_034641835.2 Pinus albicaulis | reverse complement strand
CGATAGTGACTATGCCATCGACACAGTACTTTTGTAGTATGGTAAGCCTATCGCCTTTCATTCAAAAAATTTTAATGGTGATGTGACTACATATGACAAAGAACTATATGCGTTGGTACAAAGTGTCAAGAAGTGGAAACACTACTTGATGGGTAAAGAGACTATTGTGCACATTGATCACCAACCATTACAGTACTTGCAGTCGCAAACAAAATTGTAGCAATCAAGACATTTCAGGTGGATGGGATTTCTTCAACAATTTCACTTGGTTAAAAGGTATGAAAAAGGTATATTCAATAAAGTTGTAGATATGCTTTCGAGACCAATCATTAGTGCTTCTACTTTACTCAAAAATTATGAAGTAAAGTGTATGATTCTAGTTTGAGTTAAGGGAATCAAGTTGAAGAAAGAGATTATCACATGCATAACAATTTTTTGTTTCATTTTGGAAAGCTATGTATTCCACAAGGAGAGAGGCTAAGTGTCATGAGAGAATCTCATAATTCTCTTATTTTTGGACACTTCGGGGTAAGAAAAAAAGTGGCACATCTATAGAGGTATTGTTAATGGCTTCGCATGATAGATAGTGTGTCAAGTTTTATAGGAGGTTGTTCTATGTGTGCGACAAGTAAGCCTAGTAATAGGAAGCTTGGATTGTACATGCCACTACCGGTACCATCAAGGCCATGGGAGAGCATCTCCTTGGACTTTTTTGGAGGTCTACCTATGTCAAGAAAGAAACATGATTATCTTTTTGTATTTGTGGATAGATTCAGTAAAATGTGTATACTTATGCCATGTAAGAAGACCATTACTGCTGAACATACTGCTAAAAATTATTTTCAAAATGTTTGAGTTCATTTTGGATTTCCCACTTCTATTGTTAGCGATAGGGATTGTAATTTCATTGGGAATTTTTGGTCAAATATTGTTATAGGACAAATGACCTCCTCATCATCTCAGAGGAGAAGGTAACATGGAAGGAAGAAAATGACCTAGAAAAGACCCATTTCTTCTAAGGTAACGCACCCCAGAAGCTGCTAGACATAGTCACAGTGGATTAGTTATCCTTTTGCACCCCTAATTATGCCACGTTACCAAGTAGCACTGTACCCCTAATAGGAGGCATTCCTGACTCGTACGTTAATATTGGTATCGGTCTTCTGAAGGCATCTTCCTTGATGGGTTTCTTTCCTCTCCCACTACCTCAGGTTCTACATACGGTTGCAATGATATCTAATGCTTCGAATAGCTCTATCGACCCATGGATCCTACCAGCACCTTGAGAAATTGTTTCCTATGGAGATCCGATGCCACTCTTACCAACCGAGTTGGCTTATCAAGCCATCTAGGTTACATCTAAACCCTCTGCAGCTGTGGTTTCGACCAATGGTACAAACCTCCCACCCATCACGGTTCTTTCTAAGGATCTCCTAGATGAAGTCCTGCCTACAAACGGAGCTATTTGAGAGATCATGTCTCTAGAAGAACGACCTTGGGGAGAGTTCCACCATTGCGCTTCGATGTTAGATTCAAACGTGATAAATACTCAAGTCCCATCTTTTGACCCACCTGAGATCATCTCTTTTGTTGACATGACTGTTCAAAATATCAATTTGGAGGGGAACTTGGGCAACCTTTCTAAAACCTTGCTCATAGATATCTCGGTCAAAATGGGCATCATGGAAAATATTCAGATTGGAGCAGATTTCAATCCTGAGGAAATTGCATGCTTCACATCCCTTTTTAAGGAATTCTACGATGTTTTTGCTTGGTCTTATGACGAAATTACTGGCATACATCCTTCTATCATCAAACATGAAATCAAGGTTTATGACAATGCCAAACCTATTTGGTAGAGACTCAGACCTGTCCACCCGCGCAAAGTGGCAACCATTAAGACTGAAGTCGAAAAAATTATGAACTCTGGTTTTATCTATCCTGTTCCTCTGACAGAATGGGTTTCCAATCCGGTCCCCGTAGACAAAAAACAAGGCACCATCTGAGTTTGTGTTGATTATCGCGATTTGAACGCCCCTTGTCCTAAAGAAAATTATCCTATGCCATTCATAGATCAGATCCTTGATGATTGTGCCGGATTTGAGTCTTTTTCCTTTATGGATGGTTTCTCAGGATATAACCAGATTGCGATTAAAAAATATGACCAACATAAAACCGCCTTCATCTGTCCTTAGGGCACATTTTTGTATTGTAAACTCCCATTCGGTCTGAAGAATGTAGGAGCAGATTTTCAAAGGGCTATGTACTATGCCTTTCACAAAATTAGGCATATTGTACAAGCTTACCTGGATGACCTTCCGGCTCATTCCAAGAAGCGATCCCATCACCTTGCGCATTTGAAACAAACCTTCACTCGGTGTAGGTTCTACAATATATGTCTAAATCCACATAAGTGTGTATTTTTTGTCGAGTCTAGACACCTTCTGGGTTTTATTGTCTCCAAGCATGGGATTAGGGTTGATCCTGATAAGGTTAAGGCAATCGTTGAATTACCATCACCTCAATCCATTCTCCAACTCCAACGTTTTCAAGGGAAGGCAAACTTTTTACGTCTTTTTATAGTAAACTATGCCAAGATGAAAAAAGGCTTTATGCACTTATTAAAAAAGGGAACACTATATTTTTGGGATGACCAAGTTCAGTTGTCCTTTGATGCCTTGAAACGAGCACTCGTTTCAGCCCCACTTCTTAGTGCCCCCAATTATTCACGCGACTTTCTCCTCTACCGGGTAGCCTCACCATCCTCACTAGGAATGGTGTTGGTTCAAGCTCATGATGACGACAGTGAACATGTGATATATTATTATCAAAAGGTCTCATCAGACCTGAACTACGATATTCACATGTGGAGAAACTCTCTCTCGTGGTGGTCTTCACTGTCACCTGACTCTGACATTATATATTACTACGTCAGACTACTGTTATTTCTTTAGAGAATCCCATACGACACATTTTGTCTCACCAAATTATTGGAGGAAAATATTCCAAATGGATTGTGATCCTCCAACAATTTGACTTAGCATTCACTATTGCCAAAGAAAAGAAATATCTAGTCTTCGCTGAATTACTGTTTGACCTTCCTAGAATTGACCCAAGAGATGTAGATCATGATCCATTTCCTGATGAATCTATCTACTTGGTCAATTCTTCTGATCCTTGGTATGGAGACATTTTGGCCTACATCCAAACTCAGCGCTTTTGCCTAACTCTCACGACCGATGACCACCATCGTATTCGCCACCAAGAGAAACAATACCTCATGCTAAATGATACTCTATATCGTCATGGTGTCGATACTATTCTTTCACGTTGTCTCAATTTTGATGAGGCAAAACTTGTTTTAAATGACTTTCGCATGGCGGCGTGCGGCGGTCATCTTTCTGGCATAGCTACTTCCCAGAAAATCTTACGTGCAGGCTACTATTGGCCCACTTTGTTTAAATATTGCATCACCGTAGTCCAGAAGCGCCATCCATGCCAAATTTTCATGAATAAAATGCATGCCCACCGTGTCCCTCTCCACTCGGTTGTCTCCATTGGTCCTTTCACTAAATGGGGAATAGACTTCGTTACATGCAACCCCACCTCAGTCGACGGACACAACTACATTGTCGTGGGCGTCGAATACTTTACGAAATGGGCTAAAGCCATTCCCACTTTTAGGGCCGATGGAGAAACCGCCACTCTGTTCCTGTTCAATAAGGTTATCTGTCATTTCGATGTATCCCTTACAATTTTCACAGATCATGGGACACATTTGCAGAAACATGTGGTGATAGAATTAATTTCCATGCTCATATTTTGACAAGATCATTCTTTGTTCTACTACCCATAAGCAAATGGTCAAGTCAAAGCCATAAATGGCATCAAAACCATGATTCATCGGTTAGTCGGCAATCATAAAACCACATGGCATCGAAACTTATATTCCGCATTATGGGCATACCATACATGAGTCAAAACTGCACATGCTTCATGCTATTTCAACTACCATTCGGCCTGGAGGCAGTACTCCCAGTCGAGTGTGAGATTCCATCACTCAAGCTCGCTGTTGAACTCCTACCCGGCACCACCGCCATAGAAGAGCACTTTCTCTCACTCGATCACTTGGATGAGACTCGTCGAGATGCCACACTGGCACTCGAAGCCCATAAGAGACGATTCAAAGCTCAATCTGAAAAATCTGCCAAGCCTCGTTCTTTCTAAGAGGGTGATCTTGTGCTACTCTATGATCAGAGACACGACCTCTTGGGGGAAGGAACACTTCAACCATTATGTCTTGGTCCTTACATAGTCACCAAAGTCCTCTCAAAAGGAGCTTATGAACTTCAGGACTGTAATGGAATTCCACTCATGGAGCCCCGCAAAGGGCTCTATCTGAAGAAGTATTTTTCCTAGTTCTCCTCTAGGCATATGCTTTGTAATTTTATGTATATGAATTTTTCCTTTGTTTTGATGTCAATGGATATTTTTGGGTTTTTGAGTTTTTTTCATACACACTCTTTTTCTATTTTTACACAGATGCCTTCGTCATCCTTATTATACATCAAATATGTGGACAATGCTAGTCGTCACACTATTCAAATTGCATCAACTACTTGGGTCCTCTACACACCTGAGTCGGCACTCATTGGTTCCAGAGGAATCTTCCTAGGCAATGCCACCAACAACGTTGCAGAATATATGTCAGTAATCCAACTCCTCATGGAAGCTGCATCTTGTGACATCTCCAATCTAGTGGTCAAGTTAGATTCCCAACTCATAGTTATGCAGTTAAACAATCATTATCGCATCTGTCATCTTGTCTTGTTACGTTATTTCTTAAGGGTACGACTTTTAGAACGTCACTTTCAAACCATTACGTTTGAGCACATTCCTAGAGAATTTAATGCATTAGTTGATTCGTTGGCAAGTTATGTGTTAGATTGGCATTTGTCACACTTGTTATAGAAAGAGTCATACATGAGTATATATTTTTTACTATTAGAAAATACATAAACATTAAGAAACACATGAGATCAAAATTATCAAAATATGTATATATATATGTATATGTCGTGTACAATTTAGATTACATCAGAAAACTTCTCAAAACTCGGGTGTTTTACAAAAACTTGGCTTTTCCAACACCTCGCTATGACATTTACACATCTATATACTCCTCCTACTGAGTCTGCTGCTCAAAATAACAAACAACTGCTCTGGATATCCTCCTTAGAGGCACCAAATATCTCTCCGACACACCCACTGTATGCTGCTGTAGACGGAGTGAGATCTCTCTCATGGGAAGAGGTGGCACACCCATACTTTAATCCACTAGGTTTCTACTAAGATCCTGCAAAATTTTTGTGTCATCACCCTCTTCGGTGGCGTTTGCATCCTCCGCTACTGCACCAGACCTAGGTAGCTATATTCCTTGCCTTGCATAGCGAGGGGCTTCGGTAGGACGGACAGGTGCCACATCTGCGTCAAGCAACAAAGCTTCATGTCAGCAAAAATTTTCACTTGATAAACAAAAAAATTGCATAAACATTCAAAACATACTAAAAAATACTTCAAACACTGCACTGATCATTCTCTTTTTTACCATCTAGATCCCACTGAGTGCTCGAGGGAAATACCAACTTTGGATCTCATGTATAATTCATCCCTACATAAGGATAATCTTCAATCATGATGATCTGGTCTTCAAGCCACTTGAAGAACCCCTCATCAAAACATTGACGGATTGGACCCTCTCTAGTCTGCGGAATCAAAGCTGCCCGATGAGCCTATCTTGGCTCTTATGGGCCCAACACATCCGTGACCATTCTTGGCCTCATGGCCGACACCCGCTCTAGTATGAATGAGACAATTAATGTACCATACCCAAACTCTCTTTGAGTCTAAGTCTTACACGTTGTCAACTCTACACGAACTCGACAGACAACCCCTTCACACCAGTCAAATACCTAGGGCTGCATACAATCCAGTGGTAATAACACCTGGGCCTTGGTGGCGACATGCTGACTCTTGGTACAAGCCAAGCGAAATATCATCCACAGCAAAAAACTCAGCGATCTCGATGCCACCCATGAAATATGCACCTAGTTACTCACTGCCATAGTATTGTTTATGCACTGCATATGGATCAAATCAGTAGTGGTACGAGGATCAGCCCTCGATCCTGTCATATTGGGTCTTGGCCCTCGGCATGACAGGCTAGTCAAAAAATAGATATCGCCTTTCTCAATCGAGAGTTCATTACCCCAGATGTGAAAGACATGTTGGCAGTCATACCACTACTGGATTACCCATCTCAGAAGGTCCTCTTGTCCCCTCATCATCTCTAGATGAGCATACTTTAGAAATCGACATCTACGGAGAACTAGCAGAGTAGTTGCATCGGTCACCATTTCACGTTCTTCCCACTCATCCTCCCTTTCACACCAAATACTCATGGTAAATAGATTTATACCTACACAAGAAACCATTTCACTGAATTAGTTTTTGTTTGGAACACTTTAGAGTGGTAAAAAATGATTTCCTAACATGTATTTATTGGCTAATGTGGGCTATAGTTCCCAACATTGCATGCTAACGCGTTGTTTCTTCATAGGAAGAGCTTTTAACATGGGCACAACACTCATCACCCACGTTAGCCACTTAAATATTTTAGGGCTTACTAAAACTGACAACTTTAACTAGCAAAAAGACTTAAAAACACATGAATTGATAGAGAAAGGTTCAAGTTGTTACCTAAATCTTGAGGAATGAAAAAGCGTTGCCCGAATTGTCCAAAATCGACAGCCAAAGTTTCACCACTTTTTTCTCTAGATCTCTATCACAACACTCAATAGAGTGAAAATGAAGGTCTGCGGCCTTCTTATAGCCATTCTGGAGGTCAGACTCACTCTGCTAGTCTGATACAAAGAGGTAAAATCATGTTATTTTTGTCGCGAATATTGGTTTTTATATATGTTACCGATGCTCTGATGGGTTTTAAATGTTTATCTGCAGATCTGACCATGTTCAACTCGGTGTCGAGCTTTCTTTTTAGGGACTTTTTCTAGCTTGTAAAACTGAAAAAACCTCGAGTTGCCTTTGTTGGGCTCATTAAACTACTATGGCAGAGACATATGCGCCATTCTTTTCATCTTTTTCAAATCTCTTTAAACAGAAAAAGTAACTGAGTTTTTTCCCACGTGATTTGTTAAAATTTCATAGAAAACATCAAGTTTTTCCTTATTGGACTCATTAAAATTTCAAAAAGAACATTGAGTGTACCTCGTCTCCTCATACTCATAACAAACTGAGGTAGATGCCCATCGAACATAACTTTCTCACTCTTCTATATTCAATGGACTAACTCATGAAAAATGAACTGTTCCGGGCTTACTGTTCTCCCTTCATCGCGCTCAGTTATAAAACATGACAAAGGTACCCCCTGGAGTTGTCTTTTTACGGTTTTTTTCAGACTCTCTAAATATGAAAAAACCACCGAGTTTACCCTTCTGGACTCGTTAAACTTAATGAGACGGGGAAAAAATTTGGACATCATGGATAATTCTTTTGTTACATTTTCTAAAGGTTGATTTGGCAACACAAAAATCTTGAACATGGCACTTCCCATAAAACTCTTTCACATTTAGCCAAGCCCTACCATCTATGAGTTTAGGCTTCGTCTCCCAATGTTCCTGCATTGGTGAATCCTAACACTCTTTGGTGTTCAATAAGCCTAAGCTACCTAGTACCCTATTAGAGTGCCTTCTATTGTTCAAGAGGATCCCGCTATCTATTGCTCCTTGTATCAACCAAATTCATCATATGCTAGAACTTGTTTGTTGTCGGTTATTCCCATTTTCTCTTGATTATTTCCATCAATACAAAATCATATTTTCTCGTTTCATATCAACTGATGTAGGATGCCTCAGTGCCTACCATTTTATAGATCTCTTCCTATCGACTTCAACATCTTATCTAGGAACTTGATCCCGAAACACGTCAGTACCCGGATACTTGCAGACATCAATGGCAGGTCATCTTCTGTTTGGTTGGGGGTTCTCATTATTGGTTCCCAATCAAATGATTCTATGAGTGTTCGACATCAAATACTTTTATTCACACTCGCTAGATTGTATTGTGCATCTTGGGAACCTTCATCATTATCGGTGGTCACCCTCGTGTCTGTTAACGGTTTTTGTTATTTACTGGTAGTCAGACGATTTCCTGCATGTTTGACTACGACTCACTTATTCACATGTATGGGAATATGCAGTTTAGTGAAGCAGCTACCAAGAGCTTCGATTGAGGGTTACACCATTACAGCTGTATTTCCTCCCCCAAGTTGCGATATTGTTTTTTGGAGATAGCTTTTCAGTATGATCCTGTTATGGCAGACACTTTCATGTTATACTTATCTATGGACACACTATTCATATCTCTATTCTAGATAAATCATGTTTATTAGCTACTTAGCATGGGAATTCCCAACTCAAGACAAATACTATATTTTCTAACACATGTTGTTGTTTTAGGTTTTCCTCAGTCCTCCAATTCCTCTTATTCTGCTACACTTGTTATAAAGTATTTCGTCTTTGACCTCACACTTTAGGGGGCATCTATTACAGGAAAAATGACCTCCTCATCAGCTTAGAGGAGAAGGTAACATGGAAGGAAGAAAATGACCTAGGCAAGACCCATTTTTGCCAAGGTAACGCACCCCAGGAGCAGCTAGACTACATTATAACGCACTTGATACATGTAAAGAGAGCGTTAGTACCTAGGGTAACGCTCTTTCTTGCCCAAGGGGCACTGTTATCCATGTTTGAGTGTGGAAAGGGAAAGGATCTTGCGGAAAAGTGATTGGCACTTCCAGCTTTTTCTCATAAAGGACCAGTGCAAAATAGAAACTAAAAGACATAACATTTTATTAGGCCTTTCCAAATACAACTGGACTCCTAAGGAGGAAAAATCATAGAAGAACATGGAAACATCTTGATCTTTCCCATTACAAACTGGTTGAATAGGTTGGTAATGTTTTCCCTTTCCATCTTATATAAAATGGAGTTATGGGCTCTTGGTCTAAGGTCAAAGGATTGAATATATGTAGAACAAAGTTTCATTGTTGTAGTGTGAGGTTTGAAGATTGGCAAAGTTGATTGAGAAATTTTTTCCTTGAGCATCATCACACTCGGAAATAAAGAAAGGAGAGGAATTGGGACACTGAGGAGGGCTTGGTGCAACCAACGATTGTAATCCTCCTTTTCATAAATCAATGGAACTATATATGTTTTTTCGATTCGATGAATCAGTCTCACGATTTTTTTTCAATCATATATGTAGCATGATATGAATGGCTTAGATCTGTATTGTTTCATGTTTCTTAAATTCTAGTTTAATCAACAAAAAACTATATTTTTGCAGAGGTTACATGGGTGCTTTGATTGATTGCAGGATCTGGATTTGGAGACGGTGAAGAAGGATCTCTACTTTGTTTCTCATTGTTCTCCATAGGATCTGTCATCAATAAAGAGGTAATCTCTCCATCTTAATTTGTTGATTATAGACATTAGCATGAACATGTCTGCAGCTTCTTTATGAACTTTCTAGCTAATCTAATTGTCTGCCTCGGGCACTGGAAAGCCCTGAGAGGGATATTAAGTAGCCATCACCCAAGCATATTATCCTATAGAAAATATATGGAGAATGATGGACACAACATTGAAAAAGAGTACCGGTTTTCATACACACACAGATGGACAAACTGAAGTGGTGAACAGAACATTTGTGCATATATTGAGAGGATATTGCAACAAACATCCTAAGTTATGGGATGAACAACTGCATCACATTCAGCACGCCTATAACCGGGAAAAACACTCTTCAACACAAACCTCACCTTTTGAAGCATGATTTAGGTATTTTCCAAAATATCCATTAGAATTCATCTTTGGGAAGGATGTTGCAATTGATGGCCATAGTGATATTGATAAGGCTCGAAATTTCAATGAGAAAATTTAGATGATACATGAATAATTTCAAGAACAACTTGAGAAAATTCAAAGCAAATACAAAGAGAGGTATGAAAAACACCGAGTTGATCACAAGATTCAAGAGGGAGATGAGGTATGGTTTCACATTAGCAAAGAAAGGATGCAAGTGGAGGGTAAAAAACTCAAACCCATTCACTATGGTCCTTTCAAGATCATAAAAAAAGTTGGTAATAATGCATTCCAACTTGATTTTCCTTCTCACATGAAAATGTTTTCAGTTTTTAATGTTGAAAACTTATGCTTTTATGAGCATTCTTTGATCGATGATCAAGGAAGTGATGTTCAACTATCTTCTGTTGAATATTTCTTGCCATAATTTCTGGATGAGCTCAAAGAAGATATAATTATTGACAGGAGGAAAAGAGTATCAAATAGGGGATGTGTTGACTACCTTTGAGTTGGGCTCAAAGGCACTAAACCAAGCAAGGAAAAATGGATGTAGATTGAAAAGTTGGGGGAGTTGTACCCTCATCTACTGAATAGGTAATAAATTAATTTGGGGTCCAAAAGCTTCCCAATAGGGAGGAATGATCAGGAGTTCATAAATTTTTCTTAAAATTCAAAGTTATAGGATGGGATTGAAACTAGGACGGTTACGTAGATCTCGTCTTCCTGATTCTGACGCTATGAACGGTTCAAAAAATCGATGTCGTATGAGGAAGATATTGTGTTCTAATCGAATATGATAGAATCCATCAACAAGCTTCTAAGTGAAGCATGAACATATCTGGAGATCAAGCTGCAAAATGAAGAGAAGTAAAGAATGAATAGAGAGGATTAGATCATAGATCTGAAAGGAAACAGATTGATGGTTAGGATGACAACGCAACTAAATCATATAACTTGTGATGCAAATAAGGGTGAGTAGGTGAGGACTGTTAGATCGAACGCAGATCAACGAGAAACAACGAGTCACGATGTCACATTTTGAAAATATTATGGATATCTTTAGGAGTTCGCAAGATTAATTGGTTTCAACACAGTAATATTTGAAATCTACGATGCGACGAGGGAATGGCATGTGTTGACATTGCGCATGAGCGCACTTCGCAAGAGTTATGGTTTATCAATATCGGTAGAGTGGTAAAGTTGTACGTGAGCGATTACGATGTGCTGCAATTGGTTGGAATGTTGTGGGACACGAGAACCATGTTCCACGTGTATGTAAATATATTTAAGGTTATGTGTGTTTTGTTATAAAAAGCGTTGTTGGTTTCTTTGTGTATGTATGTAAATAAACTTTGCAATTGTATTCCACAGTGTTCGGATCAAGCCACTTAATATTTGGGGCTGTGCATGTGGCCACCACCCTAACCATAATGTTTAATGTGTAGCTTAATATGCAGAGCACATAGGGGCACACCAAATTTGAAGGTCAACCCTGATTTAACTCCAGTTAACTAGAGTTCTCCACATTTAGTAGACTTTTCCTAGGAGATATTGGGAAAAAGTGTAGGAGGCTCAATCTTCGGCCATTCTGAGTGAAAGAAGAGTCATTCTTGACTAATTGGAGCATTTGGAATCCATTTGTGAAGAGAGAGAAAACAACCATTAGAGCATTGTAACTACATGTAATAGCATAATTTTGAGCATAATGAAAGATGGAAAATCCATAGGAAGATGGACCAGTAGATGTAGCCCAGGATGGGTGAACTCCTTCACCATGCCTATTGTGTAAATTCATGTGGTGAATTATTTCTTTTCTTTACACTATTTTTCAGTGTTATTTAGACCTATTTTATGCTTCTAATTATCTAAATTTCATCTAATTCATGGAAAAACTCCTTAATCCTTATACAAACTAATGAACCAATTATGCACATGTTTTTAAAACTGAAGGACCCTTAGCACAACAAAACTAATACAATCATTTCAGATCAAAGGGTATTATCACAAGTTTGTTTAGAATTATTGAATAATATCAACACCTCTAACAACATTATTGAAGAAAGATTCATTTCCATGGACTCCTGAAGAAACTAAGGACTTTGAACATCTTAAAGAGGGAATGTGCCTAACACCAGTCTTACCTATGCCAGACTTCACAAAAACCTTTATTGTTGAATGTGATGCCTAGGGAAATGGAATTATTGTTGTTGTACTACAATAAGGAAGACCCATTTTTTTGAAAGTCATCCAATCAAAGGAAAGTATTTACAAAAAATAATTTATGAGATGGAAATGTTGGCAATACTACACGCACTAAAGAAATGGAAACCTTACCTAGTGGGAAGACACTTCAAGGTAAAGATTGATCATGATAGTCTTAAATAATTTTTGGAAAAAATAATATCTTCGAAAGAGAAGCCAATATGCATCACAAAGATGTTGGGTTATGACTTTGAAATCATCTACAAAAAATGGAAGCTAAATGTTGTTGTAGATGCACTCTCAAGAAAGGATAAAGAGGTGGAAGCATTGCTTTGTGCCATTTCTATTATCCAACCAGATTGGATAACCGAAGCAAGAGATGAATGGAAGAACAAAGAAGAAGCACAGAAACTCATTCAAAATTTACAGTAAGATCCTAGTACATCTCATAAATTTAGTTGGACAAATGATTCCTTATGGTACACAGATCGCTTAGATATTTATAAGAATTCCCAACTAAAACAAAAGATTATTTTGGAATTACACACCTCTACCTTAGGAAGACACTCATGATTTCTGAAAACTTACCATAGGGTGAAGAAGGAACATTTTTGGGATGGACTTAAATATAATAATCAAAATTTTGTGGTGGAATGTTTCGTTTGTGTTGGCTTGAGTGGTCCTGACCCAGGTTTAAATTTTATGGATAAACCAATAAACACTCCAACTACTGGCCCCTTCAATAGTGATATGCTTGTGCAAACCAAAGTCTCACTCGAAGTAGTATGGGGGAGTGATGGAACCACATTTTTGCACCCTGAGAGAGAATTTAATGAATTTGTCCTCAATAAAAACCTAAGTGAACTTATACATATGCACGCAACAACTTATAACAGAAACACAAAGACTGCGAAATTAACAACAAAATAACACAAAAATAGCGTTCTCTTTAGCGCATACAACATATCAGAACCATAAATATATCTTAATAAAGATAAACACTTAACATTTCATCAATAACCATCCATAATCTTATCATATAACTTCATGCAAACAATAATCAGTAAACAGAGAATGTGATATGAATCAAAGCATAAACAATAAGCATAGACACATAACATAAATATTTCACCAAAAATGTTCTTTCTATTAACCTTTCAGATCTTTCAATACTTCAGCTTTCTTCCAGAAACCCTTACAATCCCTTCTATGCACACAACCAGCGGAGTCTGCACACAACCAGGACTAGGTCTCTGCACACATAGCCAGTAGTAACCTTTCACCCAACCCAAAACTCTTATAGACTCAAATACTATCAGGGTTCCAATATCATGAACCTAACTTACTTGAACTGAACTACTTAGCTTATAAAAACTCTATCTATTTCTAATACGCCTAAAAATAAGATACTATCGTCTCAAACCATGGTTTGAGGCCCAAAATTTACATTTAAGCTTAATTACATTCAAAATTGGGGTGAAAAATACCTATGCACATACAAACATACAAAAATATATTTGGAACTTGTGCCTCAAGGGACCCCACTCCAACAAGCCCCCAACACAAATATGTGACTTGTCTTGAGTCACTGAGGCACTGTCTCCTTGGTTTTAGCCTAGAGTGCCTTTATAGAAGTCTAGAGAGGGAGCACTAACTCAACGCTCTTCGCGGCGGCACTTTGCGCTTCCTGAACAATTTTTTTTGTCGTAGGCCCTTCCGCGACCATATCCATGCTGAACTGAGTCTGCTGGATGATCTTCAGAGTGTTGTCCAGCGTTTGGGATAAATGCAATGCTTCCACTGACCAGGGTTGTATGAGTTATTTGAGAACCTGTTCCTTGTGGAAAAAATATTCAATAAATGTTTGGCTTATGCGGCCTTCATATAGATGAGAAAGTCTCTGAGTGAGGACTAAAGTAGGTGTAACTTTTCGTATTTCTTCAAACTATTTCTCCTTTAATTAAGGGCGTCGCACAGCTACTACACGATCAAATTGTTCTAGAAAGAGGCCCAAATGTCAATGGCCTTGTTCAAGTACTTTTCACAATGGGTGACTGTAGCGACAATACTATCCTGTGCTTGCTTAACCTTTGTTGCTTGCTTCGTGTAAACCTTTGGTAGGGTCTCCTGCTACAAATTGGTTTGGAGGTATGTGATTTGTTGCTCTTATTCTGCTTGAACAATGTGAAATTTCACACGCTTTTCTCTGACAGTAGCCAATCCATCCAAATTATCTATGGGCACATCTCTGGCTGAGACAATTGGAATTACTCGACACACTTGATTAATCTTGGCTTCAAGTGCAACGTGCTAGGCCTCTGCTTCTTTATATGTTGCTTCGACTGGTAGCTTCTTCTCATGCACTTATGTAGCCTGTTTCTGTGCATCCTTAGTCTGCGTTTGCGTGGTTAATTCTTAGTACTGGAGCTCGTCGACAATAACTTGGTGTAGTTAATGAAGCTTTCCTACAAGCAACACGGAAAAGCTAACAATAATATCACCTGTACCAATCAATTGAGGCCACTGGCTTGGGTCCATTTGGATTGCGGGCAAGGGGATGTGAACAATTCATCCCTCCCCAGATTATGGCAAGGCTAAATCCAAAGGTTGTGTGATGGTAACAGGCGCACTGGTCTGACTCGATTGAATCATGCTCTCTTGTATCTGGCTCGCTTATACTTTCAATTATTGCATTCCCACTTAAAAAATATCTAGGAAAAATTTATACTTTACCTCCATGTCCATCCATCGATATTCCTACGTAGTTGTAACTATATTTGCTATCTAATTGAGATCGTCCTCTATGAGTTTCAAGACCTCCTATCATTAGGAAAATTTTGAGGTCTAAAATGGGCCTCCTAGGAAAAATGTACACCAAAATAAACTTTATAAGGACCAATAGGATTGAAGATGATGATGTCAACCATGCGGGATGATTTAACATTTTTTAAGTAAAAGGGTAAAAATTTAAAAAAATAATAAGATGATAAAACTACTTTTTCAACTCGTATTTTCAACTTATCTCCCAAATATTTTACTCAAATTTCGAGCAGGAGTACTCATTGAATGCAAAATTTTATTTTTCCATCTAAGGAGCACCCATGTTGCATACTTTTGATGGACCCTACTATGTGAAAAATGAGAAATACATGAGAAAACGTGATTGCAAACACGTTTGTTATAGGTCGATTTGGGCACCATTCCCAATGACTTGGTTAACTGGACATCATCTCTAGAACCAATGAATAGGGTCTATCATCCCCTATCATTTCAGTTGTTACATGCCCTAAGACAAAGAACAAGACAAATCATCCATGAATTTCATTGCAAAGGTTTCCAGGATTTGAAGTTTATATTATATCATATGAGAGCTCACCAACACTACCTCTAAAGGGACTAAGTGCATTTCATATGCAGGTAACCCCACTCAAGGGTGCTTTTCAAAGCACTATCTGACACTCATGACTATGTTGGTCACATTAGGAGCGAAATTCTCATTGTTCCGGAATCTCCACTTGGCCAGTGCCTTCTAGAAGAGTTCACATGTGTCAAAATTCGAATCCATGTGTCCATTTGATACCTCTGAGACTGGGGACATGTCTTGCCTATTATTAGAAAGTCATTGATTGTAAAACTACCTTCAACTCCTCCATAGATTGAGCACATATCCTAGTGTTTGAGAATGATAGAGAAATGCTGGTGGAATTTCAACTGAGGAATTGATTTGACTGACATGTTGCTGGAGAGATGTGCATTGTGATGAGGCTGGGATGCTACTGGAGATGGTAACACTAAATCAATCACTAGGTTGTAACCTTCCCTTCTATCCATTAATAAAGATTGCTACTTACTTTCCCACATATGTATCTGTAAAAGATTCTGTCTTTCATATTATGAATTCTTATGTGATGTATATGGTTCATGTATTATTGATTTAACTAAATAACTTGAATAGACATCTGTATTATTGCTATATTTTTTTGTTAAGTGTTCATCTTTGCAGGAAATATTTTGGTGATCTAGCTCAAGTTTGAAGCTACAACAAGAGCGACGGAAGGATAATAGGAAGCGCTTCGACTCCAAGTAAGTTCTTTGATCTATTTTGTGTGTCTATTTATTGGTAGGAAAAGTAGTTGGAAATTCTTTAACCTATTACTCCAGATGATCACTACATCTAGGGAAGAATGTTTTATCTGTAATCCATAATTCCGCATAACAACTTGGCGACTCTGCTGGGGAGTTTACCATTCATCCTTAGTGTATTTTCCTCTGATTTTTTCTGTTTATTCACCCAGTAGCATCTACTCAGAAATATTGGGCTTTTTGAAATCAAAATGTGCATTAGAAGTATGTTAAACATTTGAGTTTTTATTCTCTGACTGCGCTCAACGCACTGTTGAATAGGACACAGTGCTTTTCATAGCATTGTCTCCCCTCTAGGGGTGCGTTGCAATGCACTGTATCCCCTTAGAGACTGTGTTTCCCATAGAATTAGCCAAATTCCATTGATTTTGTGATTTCATTTTCTTTCAGTTTGTTGTTTGTTGTTTTTTAAAGAGCCTGATACCTCAGATTGACCAGTGACCTTAACTACTCCTTCCTCCTTTGAAAGAAAAGTTTGTTCAATGTTTATTTAAAGCGTTTTTCTTTATCATTGATGAATTAATTTCAAAGTATATTCATTTCTGCATTAGATCCATTGGATTTTGAAAAAGGAAACTGTCGTTAAATTCTTCGTTTCCTGATTGGAGAAATTGTTGTTAAATTCCTCATTTTTCCTTCAAAAGAGAAATTGTTGTTTAAGCTCTTCATATCTCAAAAGTAAAAGGCATTTTTTATTTATTTATTTGATGCACTTATTTTCCTTTTCTACAATCATAACACTAAAGGGACTGAAAAGAGAAAATTGCATTTGCATGTAGTGGATTGTGTGTTTTTCAAAAGGAACAATTAGGAAAGCTACATTTTACATTGTGCTCGTTGATTGTTTGCTCTCAAATTGATTGCTCTTTCCCTCTAGTAGCTAATATTTTCATTGAAAAACTAAAAGTGAAAGATTTCTTATCATTTTAGTTTGAATTTTAGGAATTTCGAATACATCATTGTGGTGAAACTTGAAAGAAAAATTGATAAACAAGATCAACTTAAAATTTATCTCAATTTACCTAACAAAGCATTGGAACCATAACTATAACATTTAGAAGGTCTAGGCTAGAGACATGTTCCGGCATCGTAAAACATTACAGCTGTCATTAATTTTCTGTGATACATTTCGAGTGTGATAAATCACTCCATGTACATAAGTGTATTATAGCTTGTCCACATACTTTTGGGTATATTAGGTGGTGTTACAGTACGAAAAGTATAAAGGGGTGCTCTCACTGTGCGTTTTCGCATCAATCAACACTAATACGGACTTGGGCCTCCACGTACATTCGAGTATATTTGGGAGGAAAAATTTAGGCTTATATCCATCCATAGTGAACCGAGTCGACCGCCTTGTAAATTGTGATACACCGAACACAGCATTTGGTGAGATTACCTACCCGTACTTCTTGGTTCGCCAGGAGGTATTCTACAGTTCACAGTTTCTTGTTATAAATTTTGCCTAGAACTACCCTTTTATTTTTATATTTTTGTTTTTGGTTAAAATAAATCAGTAATCGTGGAAGAACAAAATCCTTTTCCCTATCGTTCGTGTAGATTAGCATTGAAACCACCTTTACCACCAGAAGTTACTCCTGGTAGGAAAAGGTGACAACACTACCGAATCAGGTACTATTGGTACCTCTGGTGAAACATCATCTTCCATATACTAGAGTTAGCTCAAGTTGTTTCTACACATCCCAATTTGTCTACTATTGTCAAAACAGAGTCCTCATAGCTACCCGTGGTAACAATCCATCCAATCAGTGAGACCATACCTCCTAGACCCGATGTTTTTCAACCAGAAGTTGATCCAGATCCTGCCTCTTTTTTTCCAGAACATCTGAATCCCGAAGTCGAACAACTGGAATTTGTTCCTGCATTGGTCATCCCACAAATTTCTGTAGTGATTGAATCTCCCATATCACATAGTCAACCTCTTGAAATATACTTTGGGCCTGACTGTGAAATACTTCCACCTGGTTTAATTTCGAATGAAGAAATCCCACAAGATGAGACACCTTTAACTCCACTCATTTTGCGGAGGATTTTTACCTATATGAGTCTTTTCCTCAATCACCACCCTCTGCTTTTTTTGATCCTGTTCCTATTCAAAATCCTGTCGATCCAAATGGGTATATATTTTGTCAAGTAACATGCCTGAACCAACATCTTTGGTTGGGCCATCTGTTCCAATTACGTCAGTACCTGCCCTCGCTACCTCGTCAATGTTTACAACTTTACCAAAGTCAAATTTTCATGGTGGCCCTATGTTCCCATCAGGTTATAAATATTTATCTAGAATTTTCTCTGGTGGATCTTCGAACCCATGGAATTCACCAATGTCATCGTTCGGTATTCTAACTGGTAATCCTACAGTGAGTACTGAATGGCTTGATTCTTTATACACATCATCAGGGAAATATCAAGCTGGTCCTTCTGGGTCTATTCCATCAAGTACCATATCAACTGGACTCCGAGCATTTCGAGAGAAATATTTTCTGTCTTATTATCCACCTCATGTTGGGGAGCAACCTTTGGTCACCCATTATGACATTACTCTATCACTTTTTGGTCAACCTAATGTCAAAATGAATGTTTGTCAATGGTAGCCCACTCTACCTATCCAACCACAAACGGTTGTACACTCGTATCAACCAGTTCAATTTGTTACACCCACATCATTTCCACTTGTTAATACATCTTTGCCCCTGTTACAGAATCAAAATTTTGTACAAAAACCTTTTCAAGTGGGTCCTTCAACTCAATACCCTTAAATATTGGGTCCAAAGACTCCAAATTCTTCGGTCAATTTACAACAACCTGTATCTTGAATTATTTATTCACAAGCTAGTTTACCATTTTATGGGATGTCATAGCCACAACCTAGTTATACCTATCCTCAACTGAATCCAAGGTATTCTAATTTTCGTTATAAAATTGGTGGACATACCCCTTGGTAGCCTCAGGCGCAAATACCTCAGAGTTGATTTCAACAAGTATCATATCCAGGTTTTGGTCAACAAAATCCTCAAGCGTTTACTTTTCAAAACAATGCCTATCTAGGTTACGAGTAGAAGATTTCTTATGCTGGTGCTCAAAGGTCTGCTATTCAACCAATTCCATCATACCCTGGCTATGCTCAAGCTGACCTTAATAGAATTTTTCCCTTTGTTGCAACTTTAGAGTTACCAGATTTAAATCGGCTAACTAATGATCCAATCAACTATGCTCCTTGGTGGCCGGTGATACCTCAGAAATTAGCCTCGGATATTCCTAACTTGAATGGAAACCCTAGGGAAGACCCATCGACTCATGTCATGACTTATCATTTATGGTGTTCGTAAAATTCCCTAAATGATGATTCTATTCAACTATGTCTTTTACAACATATGCTCACTAGTCCGGCTGCAAAATGGTATATTGAGTTACCTAGAGTTTATTTTCATAATTTCACTGCCCTAGCTACTGCCTTTCTAACTCACTTCCAGATACTCATATGATATGAAACTGCAATGGAACTCTTGACTAATTTTAAACAGACTAATGCTACTAACATTTCTGATCATATTCATGGATGGCTTCGTCGTCATAGAATGGTTAAGACATTTGTTCCAGATCAGCTTCTTGCTGAGTGGTTCATTAAGTCCTTGCTACCATCTAAAACTGAGGATGTGGCTAAGGGTGGCATCGTCACAGAAGAGCAGGTTATTACCCATGCCCAATATTTAGACTTGATTTATACTCAATGTGGCATGCTCTATGAAAAAAAATCCTAACGCATCGAGCTCTAATTTTATTGTTCCTCCTCAAATAAAGGACTCTCATTCTAGATATGGCTTGATTGGCACTGTAAGAACACAACATACTACTGCATCTGATCCTGCACCTTCTTCTAAAATTAATGTCGTGTCGTTTGACAAGGGTAAAAGTGACAAGCAACCCGGAAGTAAGAAATAGGGGAAATCTAAGAAAAATCAATCTTCGAACCCACAGGAAAGATCATCCGATCAATTGTCTGTACCTATGAAACCTCATTATCCATACATTATCTATAATGAGGAAAATTTTGTTCTGTATTTTCCTCACTGCACTGAAGTCTCAAAAATCATTAAGACTTCCCATGCGTCAGCTGTGTTGACATATTCATTTCCAAATCTGGACACAAATTTGGTTGCTACGGATCCAACTTCTAGTTCCCAAGTAATTATGTTATCTATCACATAACCTTCAACAGATATTTTGATGTCAACGCATAGCAAAGATTATGGTATTCATGCCACTGATCAACCTACTACCTCGAATACGAATCCATCTATGGAATCGGTACTGCCTACTACTATTCATGAATTGAGAATCAAGCCACTAAAGGGAGTAATTCACAAGTTGAGATATAATCCTCGAGCAAGAGCTACTCAAAATTATAATATAGTTGAAGATTTGGCTCAATCCCTTGAGCTATGTCTGCTCTTGAGCTATTACAAAATTTTCCCTCCCAAAAACAGGCTTTATTTTTGGCTATTGGTGGAATTGATCCTACTAATTCTAATCTTGTCGTCTTTAATCATATAGGCTATGTGCCGCAACTACCAACAGAATTGGCATTCGCCATACAAGTAAATTTTCTCAAACACCTTATTCATCATACTATTATTGATGAGGGATAATCTACATGCATTATGTCTCTAAATTGTTGGAAATCACTTGGCTCATCGTGCTTATCTCAATCATCAATGACGTTAAAGGCTTTCGATGGACATACATATAATCCTTGTGGTATTATTAATAACTTGCATGTTGAACTAGGGGGTAAAACAGTGAATCTTGATGTCGAGGTTGTTGATGGACCCCTTAGCTATAATATTCTACTTGGAAGGCCATGGTTATATGTTATGACTGCAATTTTTTATACATATTTAAGAATGATATCCTTTCCATATAAAGGTACAATTACAGTCATCAACCAAATATCCTTCTTTTCCTCTGCTTTGCAGGTAACTGGAAGTGTTCCGTTCGTTCACGTACCCCAACTAGCACATCAAAACATTGGTGTAGGACTCTTAAAGGATTCCACTCTCATGGAAACCTTTGCATTACAGCCGCCTGCGATGTTAGTAGAAATTGCAAGTATAAAGACCTACTACATGATCTCTTCCACTCCATCTCACTTAAGAGAGAGTACGGGTGATTCTGAAATTGTTACGTTGGATGAATTTTTGCCGTCCAGCCCTATTGAGCTAGCATAGCAATCAATCTATCTGGCTTGGGCATCGAATCCGAAATTAGCATCGCCGATTGTTTGGGTTGATCATTCCTTAGATTTTGGTAATCCATCTGATCCTTTTTCCTCTACTTTCTTGACAGATGAGAATATTTTGGAAGCCATTATGTCGGAAGGAGAACCATGGGAATATTATCATCATCATTCCCATCTTCCTGATTATGAAGAAAATTACCTTAGTGAACTATAACATCCTTCAATAAAAAAATTATTTTTGAATCTTTACCTATTAATGCAATTGATTCTGAGCGAAATCTGTCAAATATTGAAGAAACCATTTCTATCGATATTTCGACCGAACCTGGTGTTGTAGAAAATATTCTTGTCGATATATCATGTTCTCCATCAGAACTCAAATCTTATCGCTCTCTATTTTGTGAACTCCGTGATGTATTTTCTTGGTCTTACGAGGAAATTCCTGGCATAGACACTATTATTTTTTAACACACTATTAATATGTATCCTGATGTCAAACTAGTGTGCCAACGACTTCGTCCTGTTCATCCAAAGAAAGCCACTGCCATCAAAGAAGAAGTTGAAATTTTTTTGCATGCTGGTTTCATTTACCCTATTCCACTAACTTAGTGGGTTTCCAATATCGTTCCTATCATGAAAAAACAAGGAACCATTAGAGTGTGTGTGTCAATTATCAAGACGTCAACATTGCTTGTCCAAAATATAACTATCATACTCCCTTTATCGGCTAGATTATTGATGATTGTGTTGGATGTGAAATATTTTCGTTCATGGATGGATTTTCTGGCTACAATCAAATCAATATTTGCCTAGAGGATCAACATAAGACAACATTCATCTATCCCTGGGGCACATT
Organism: Pinus albicaulis; assembly: GCA_034641835.2. Lineage (NCBI taxonomy): Eukaryota > Viridiplantae > Streptophyta > Pinopsida > Pinales > Pinaceae > Pinus > Pinus albicaulis. Next base: position 248,412,081 of record CM076572.1, on the reverse strand, counting down.
CGCTTATAGGAAACTACCGTTTGGTTTAAAGAACGTTGGGGTAAATTTTCAGAGAGAAATGGATTATGCTTTCAATGACATAAAGCACATTTTTCAACCTTATCTAGATGATTTACCCACACATTCATGAAATTGGACTGACCACCCGATGCATTTGAGATCCATCTTCTTACGCTATTGGCACTACAAAATATGCCTCAATCCACATAAATGTGTGTTTTGTGTTGGTTCTGGTCGTTTTCTTGGATTTGTAGTCTCAAAAGAAGGATTTTGAATCAACCCATTGAAGGTTCAGGGCATTATTGATTTGCCTGCACCATAAAATTTACTTCAGATACAGAAAATTCAAGGAAAGGCTAACTTCCTAAGAAGGTTCATTCCAAACTATGCCGAAATGGCTAAAGGATTTACTCGACTCTTGAAAAAGGGGGTTCCCTTCCATTGGGACCAAGTTGCGCAAGATTCTTTTTATGCTATCTAGGATACTCTTGTCCAAGCATCATTAATGTATCCCCCTAATTATTAGAATGATTATTTCCTATATATCATCGTGACTGAAATGACCATTGCTATGGTTTTGGTCCAAGTAGAAAATGGAATTGAACATCTAATCTATTATTTGAGTCATAATCTCAATGATACAGAAGTTAAGTATTCGTACGTAGAAATTCTTGCCTTGGAAGTTGTTCAAGCTGTCCAAATATTTCGCCACTATATCCTACTCCGAAAGACCACTATCATTTCGGGTTACAACCCCATGAATTATATCTTATCACGTTAATTGCTGGGGGGGGACTATTCAAAATGGATTGTCATTTTCGAGGAATTTGATTTTGATATTTCATCATTTATCTCCAAACTCAAACTTTTTGTCCTGATATCGCTTTCAACCGTGACGTATTCGATACCAAGAAAAATATTCTCTGATCGTCGGTGATACACTTTATTGTTGTGGAGTCGATAATATTTTAAGAAGGTGGCTCACTCATGAGAATGCTGAAAAGGTTTTAAATGATTGTCATGCTCGGGCTTGTGGTGGAAATTTATGTGGATACGCTACCACACAGAAGATACTCTACATCGATTACTTTTGGCCTACAATATTTCGCGACTGCATCCTCGCGGTCAAAAGTTGTCATGTGTGTCAGAGTTTTTATCGCAAATCCAAAAACCACAAGCACCAATGCATCATGTTGTCTCTGTGGGACCATTTTCGAAATGGGGTATTGACTTCATGACCTGTAACCCTCGTTCCTCTGGGGGGCATGGCTATATTATTGTTGCAGTTGACTACTTTACCAAATGGGCTGAAGCAATGCCTACATTCAACAACATAGGACAATCATCTACATTATTTTTCTTTAATCATGTTATTTCAATGTTTGGGGTCCCGCAAGCTATAGTTACAGATCATGGGAAGCATTTTCATAACCACATGATGATTGAATTAACTGCCAAGTTAGGATTGTCGCATGCTAATTCTACTCCTTATTATCCACAATCAAATGGACAAGTTGAGGCTATCAACAAGAATCTTAAACATATGCTTCAATGAATGATAGGAGTTCATAAAAGAAACTAGCATTTGATCCTGTACTCGGCCTTGTGGGTGTACCAAACCTTGGTGAGAAATGCAACTGGATTTACTCCCTTTCAATTGGTGTATGGTTTGGAAGCTATCTTGCCAAGCCAATGTGAAATATCGTCGTTAAAACTCGTAATAAACTTGTCACCTCACACCTCAGAAGAAGAAGCACATATTTTTAACCTCATCCATATTGATGAAATGAAATGTGAAGCCCAATTGGCCAACGAAGCACATAAGATACATATAAATGTGCAATATCACAAAAATGTCCAGCCTCGCATTTTCTCAGAGGGCGACTTGGTCCTACTTTATGATCAGGAAGCTGATGTAATAAGTACAAGAAAATTTGAGCCATTATGGAATGGCCCCTATATTTTCAAAAGAGTTCTTGCTCAGGGTTCCTATGAGTTAGTTGATTACGATAGAATTCCGTTGGTGCAACGTAGAAATGGGTTGTATCTGAAATGTTGCTATGCTTAATCATGAGTGTAGTAATTTTTTGTATTGTATTGTATATATATGATGTTGATTTTCATTCAGTGTCTTAGTTTTTTTTAAGAGTTTTCTTGACGTTAGTAATCCACTTTACATTTCTTCACAGATGTTTGAATCTTCAGAACCATTTGTTGGATATTCTAATGGTGCTAGTCATAGTACACAGAATCTATCCTCCGCAGCATGGGCCATTTTCACTCCGAATGGTGAGTTAGTGAGTTTTCAAGGGATTTGTATCGGTAGATCGATGAAAATATCGTTGAGTATAGCACATTGATCAAAATTCTCTCTGATTCCATTTCATTTGGTATTAACCGCATTATCATAAGGTTAAACTCACAACTTGTGGTATTACAACTTACTAGTGTTTATACTATTAGAAATCCAACACTGCATCGATTGTTCCTAAGAGTTCGAATTTTCGAAAGACACTTTGATTTTATTCAATATCAAAATATTTCTAGAAATTTGAACACATTGATTGATTGTTTAGCTAATCAAGTTTTAGAAAGACATTTGCAACATATGTAAAGAAAACATTCACATCATTGAATAGGATTTCACAATAAACATAGGAAAACACTGAAATCAAATAGATATATATTTATAGGTTTTTACAAAATTTGTGCCCAAGAAACATTGGTTATATGACCTCAAAATGTATGCAAAATGTCAAAAGTAATCTAGTGGTGCTTTTGGTAACATGCTATAGATCTAGCTATCGTATGTACTAACTGCATCTAATGGTTAGGAACACTTATAGTGTGACACTACAATCACATGGGTAACTCTTCGATCTGGAAATCTAGAATCTTGAAGGTCAACCCCTCTACGTGCTGTCAAAGCTCAGCCAAAGTCTCAGCAATATAAAGATCCTGAAGGACTGCTCTCCCGACAGCCCTCTCTATTATCTCATCTGCTACACGCTATGGTTCCTTCACTAGTTGAACTCAACCAACATTTGCATTACATCAAAAATTTAGTTTAGTCTTGTGAAAACATAAAAAATACAAAAACATTGTATAAACCTTCGAAAAATAAAAAACATGGCCAAAACATTCTTACCCATTGCACCCCACTGAGCACCTTCTGGTAAAGCTAAATATGGATCTCCTTAGAAATCAACGCCTGCATATGCATACTCATCGATGGCGACAATCTGTCACTGGAACTAGGTGAGGGACGCAGTTGAGAACACAATGGTCAATTGGCCTGCATGCCTACCCATTAGTTCTAACCATCTCTACATCCTCGGATCTCTAGGATTAGACACATATAGTGTCACATGTTGTGGTTGCATCAGTGGAATTCGTTCTAAGGAAAATGATATGAGGATCGAACCATAACTGAAGTTATTCTTCCTTCCTCCCTTTTATTTTTTCAATTTCTCTTTTATCTGAGAAAGTACAGCTTCAGACTAGTTGAAGACTATTGGCTCCATACACTCTAGTGCATACTGCATATACGATCTATTCACTACATGTAGTGTCACGGTGCTAGAAATTTTTGCGATCATGAAAAGGATGGTTCTCAAAGGAAAATATATAACATCCCGAATGTTTATCTTTCCATATTTTCTTGGCTCTGCCCCTGGACAACAATGTTGCAAAACATAGTCTCTTACAGTCTCTCCTCCAAGAATAGACCCTGAGAGCGAAATAGGAAAGCCTCTCCTCGACAAAGCTGTGAGAAAGTATACATCCTCTACTGTTATGGGAACCACTTGGTTCTTAATATGAAATGCCTCGATAGCTGGATCCCATGCTCGAACTAAGAACTCCAAGAGTTTTATTTATTTCCTCATCCCTGACAACCGGAAGTACTTTAACAATCCACAATCCCTTAGGTCCCTTACCGTGCTTGGATCATTTAGGGCAATCATATCCTATTATTCATGCTCTCTATCCCTCCATGTAATCGTCATTGTAATCTGATGAAAACCTGAAATATAACCATAAGAACCATTAGATTCCATTCAATGCAAAAAATTGGGTAAATTTTGGGCATGATGAAAAAAAATAAAAATGAATATTACACCCAACGCAAACCTGGAAAAGAGACAGTGCATTTTATATGCAACTAGCATTAGTTTTAGCTGCTATGTAATGCACCTTTTGATGTCCAAGGGTGTGTTGCCCTCTTTGGGTGCAGTATTTACCATAGAGATCCCAAAACCCTAAAAATTTGCAGTGAAAGGAAATGAAATGATTACTGAAGGAAAGAGAGGGTTTATGGAACTAAATTGGATCAAACAACAATGAAATCTGTCCATAGAAACGATCACAATCAGATGCTAAAGTTCAATCGAAAAATCAGGTTCAGAGCTCAGAATACAAATGGTAACTATGGAATGGTAAAAATGAATAGTAACTCTTTTTAATAGTCATTCAATTGTTTTCAAATCATATTTATTGCTATGAATATGGTTTTATTATGTTTTTATCATGAAACAGGTATTTTTAATCCATTTTTTGTTGTTCTGAACAGGTCTTACAACTGATGAACAAATTAGTCATATAGATTTATTTGAAGAATGATTTGACCACAAAGCATACTTTTTCTCCTTATTTTTTAAGCTTTGTTAAAAATGAAAAAGGATTTGAAGCGCACTTTTATCTCCTTATTCAAGCTTTGATAACAGTGAAAAAGGAACCCTTAGAGTCTTCTTTCAGCTCTTTTCAGACTTCGATAATGTGAAAATATTTCCGATCACTTATCTTTTCAAGCTCATAAAAGTAAATGAATTGATATCTTCTCAGTATAAGTTTAACCCTTTTTTGGACTGAGATATTATTTTACACTTTTTCGGATCTGAGCGACAACTTTACGAAAATGTACTTATGGAGTTTTTTTTCTTCCTCTTTTTCAAACTCTTTAAAAATCAAAAAGGATTGGGTTGTCACTTTCATTAAGCTCCTTAAAACATAAAATAGCGACGGGCTTGTAATTCATGGCAAGAATCGAGTTTCATTCACTGCTAGACTTGTTAAATTATTAAATAGTGATACTTTATTTACCCAAACGGTTGAATTATAGATCAAGCAAATGTTATCCTCCTCAAGCTTGTTAAAAAATAAAGAGGTAATAGTCTACAAATGATTGGGGAAAATTTGGGAAAGTGAACAAAACTTTTTACGGTAGCAGGTCACTATTTAACATGACACTTCACTCCATCACCATGACTGTTTGGGTTGGGTAATCTTCTTGACGGTTCATTCATACCTATGGTTCATCATACCTTCACTTATGTTTTGGGTCAATGCTTCCAACTCATCTCAGTGTTGGCAATATGTTCAAGACAAGTCATCTAGTGAATGCTCATCCTTCTGCAATACTCATAAACCTTCATTTTCATGATAGTCATCCCTGAACATTGCTATATAAAGTCATATTTTTGTCTCCGAAATCAGTAAATCCCATTTTGAAATAAGATGGATTCCTGTCGATGACAAATCATTATGTAGGAAGTTCACTTAGAAACATCATATTCCATTACCATGAGCCTTGTTACAACATTGACCAGATCCTTGCTTCCAAACTTTTGACCGAAATATTTTGTTTGGAATTTGACATCAAATAATATATTCATGCCTTATGAAATGTACTGCAGTACCTTGAGGGCCATTGACATCAATGGTGGTTCTCTCACATTTGTTAACAACTCACATCATTGGCTAGTAATCAAACGATGTCTTACCATGTTCGACAACAAATCATATATTCGCATGGCTAGACTTGTACCAAAATGATCAAGTGAACGAGATAAGAAGACATCGGATCTACTTTTAGCCATCCAGGTTGCAATTTCAGGATTTTTGTACACATCATCTGTACGGTGACCTTACATGCAAATCGTCATCCGAACATAGGCCTAAATTTGTAGGCATGTTTGTATTGGGCAACATTCCAATGTAGACGACTTTCTCAATTATGTACATGTTATTAGAAACTTTATGTGTTGAGCATGGGAATGCCTTCCCTCAATAATTTATGATCTGGAGGATATATCATGATGTAACGTATTGTAAGATTGATGCAAGTCGCCACTCTGCTTCATCTCTAGCCCATCATAGAGTAAAGCATCTCAATCAAAATATTGTTATTATTATTCTGACTTCATGCTTTAGGGGGCAATTGTTATAGGTCAATTTGGGCACCATTACCAATGACCTAGTTAACTGGACATCATCTCCATAACCAATGAATAGGGTATATCATCCCCTATCATTTTAGTTGTTACATGCCCTAAGAAAAAGAACAAGACAAATAATGCATGACTTTCATTGCAAAGGTTTCCAAGATTTGAAGTTTATATTTTATCATATGATAGCTCACTAACGTTGCCTCTAAAGGGACTAAGTGCATTGAATATGCAGGTAACCCCACTCAAGGGTGCTTTGTAAAGAACTTCCCGACACTCATGGGTGTGTTGGTCACATTGGAAGAGGAATTCTGATTGTTCCAGAATATCCACTTGGTGAGTGCCTTCTAGAAGTGTTCACATGTGTCAAACTTCGAATCCATGTGTCCATTTGATACCTTTGAGACTGGGAACATGTCTTGCCTATTATTACAAATTCATTGATTGTAAAAATACCTTCAGCTCCTCTATAAATTGAGCACAGATCCTAGTGTTTGAGAAGGAAGAATTTGAGTGGAGAAATGTTGGTGGAATTTCAATTGACTAATTGATTTGAGTGACATGTTTTTGGAGAGATGTGCATTGTGATGAGGCTGGGATGCTGCTAGATATGGTGACACTAAATCAATCACTGGGTTGTAACCTCCCCTTCTATCCATTCATGAATATTGTTGTTTACCTTCCCACATATGCATCTGTATAAGATTCTGTCTTTCATATTATGAATTATTATCTGATGTATATGGTTCATGTTTTATTGATTTAATTGAATAACTTGAATAGACATATGTATTATTGCTATCTTTTGTTGTTTAGTGTTCATCTTTGCAGGAAATATTTTGGCGATCTAGCTCAGATTTGAAGCTATAGCAAGAGCGATAGAAGGAGAATAGGAAGCACTTGGACTCCAAGTAAGATCTTTGATCTATTCTATGTGTTTATTTACTGTTAGGAAAAGTAGTTGCAAAGTCTTTAACCTATCGTTCTAGATGAGCACTACATCTAGGGAAGAATGTTTTATCTGTAATCCATAATTCTGCATAACAACATTTTTTCATGTATTTCTCATTTTTCACATAGAAGGGTCCAATGAAAGTATGCAACATGGGTAATATTTGGATGAGGAATTAAATTTTGCATGCAATGAGTACTCCCACTCAAAATTTGAGTAAAAACTTTGGGAGATAAGTTTAAAATACGAGATGAAAAATTAGTTTTTTGTTTTTTTGCTCTAAAATTTGATGATGTAATCAAACCTTATTTTATTATTTCCACTATTATTTTATAATTTCCTTAGGAGGCCCATTTTCGACCTCAAAATTCCCCTAATGCCTATTTTCTTAGATCCCTTATTCTTTTTGCGTGATCCAACTATGGCCTGAGCGCCACGCTTGGTGCCTTTTGATGTTGCTTCTTCTCTAGTGTCTTAGGCACAAAGTGATTTTTATTTGGCATAATGGTTGTATCAACATTATATACTATTATAGTTTGGGTTGGTTCCTTCTCAACAGGCTTGTCTGTTAGAGCCACCCTTTCCACATGCTTTTCAGTAGCCTTCTTTGTGGATTTTCCTGTCGGGGTGCACTGCTGTGTCAGTGAAGTAAACTAGGCCGGCGGCCATTGTGTTCTTACTCTGATAAGGTCGTCCTTAGTTACTAAATATGAAAACTCATATCATACACCCTTGACAATTGCCTTCGTGTGGATGTTTATGTTGTGAAACGTAGCCTTAAAGTTAGCTACCATCTTGTATTGAGCATAAAGAGTTGGGGACAGTCGTGGTTTCGACTAAAATTCTTGATATAACATCGCATCATATAATACCCAAAATATCTTATTCTATTTTACTTGCATGGGTTCATATGAGTTTCACAAAGTGGTGTAGCATGCAACTTCACATATATTTTCTTCGATCAGAGGGAGCTGTGTGTCTTGTGGTGTTCGCCAGACAATGATTGCAATTAGTAGTAAGATCCAAGCATAATAGAGGAGGTTTCCCTCCTCCTACGCCTCGCACACATTTTTAGGAAGCTCTTTGTAGAGATAGCCACACCAGTTATAGATAAACCCTTTCTCACATCTCCCAGCTAGCGCAATCATGTGCGCATGTACTTCCTTGGGCCTACCCATGCGCATGATATTGCAAGACAACATGAGCGTGCCAAAACAAACAATGAGGTCGTTAATATCCTCCACAATGAATCCCTTGGATTTTCACGTGATGTCATATTTATTCTAATTTATCTGATCTGCCAGCGCTTTCTCCTGTGCTTTACCTCCAAAGTATACCATAGGGTCGGCCCCCTTGTTCGACAGACTTGTGATTGGGTTAACCAACTCTACATCAATTGGGATGCGCTCTCCCAACTAGAGTGCATCATCATTAAGAAATGTGAATATATGCCAGATGAAGATATCATTAATTGGGCTACGCAAAAAATGAGGGATCAGTAATAGATTTACTAGGCCTAACTTGTGGAGACCTAACATTTCCCTTTTTGGCTTGAGGCGAACCATGCCTCCTTCATATGTAATATGATCTAAGTAGAGATCTGGCACAAGCACGAGAAACGTTTTGACATCCAGGATGTCCCAGTCATGAAATCGTAGCTGAGGTAATTTTGCAGGCATATCCCCCTCTGTTGGGACATTTTTCGAGATTAGCGGGACTTGGATGCTTGCACGGACCTTGTCCAAGTCTTTAGGTGCCTTAACAATAGGTTTTCATGGCACAATATAACTTGGCAACCGTGAGAATGGCACTACTTCAATAACTTTGTCATATTCTTCTGCAATAGTCTCTGGAACTTCGGCCATATGGCTCTTCATTTTCTCTACTGTAGAATGGTGCAATCTAGGGTTCTTTCCTCTAGGAGACTTGTGCATTCTAGATGTTTGGTACTTCTTCATCTTCGACGGTGCATGTGTTTCTACCACAGGCACTTCCTGCGTAGTAGGGTCATCTCCGGGTCTTGTAGCTATCATTCTGCTCTGAATTACATACCCTAGACCTACTTAGCACAATTCTTCCTTAGACCCTGGGTCGAAACTAGACATAAACAAAACATTTGTAATGGAAAACACAGAGCTCAAAGCATAAAAATGTCTCAGAATGCAAAGGGAACTATTTCAATCCCTTAGGGGATATTTATACTTGTGGCGTGTCCTTAACAACTCCTTGCACATTTATGAGGCTCCATTACTGATAAAACGATCGCAAATATGGGAATATCCCTTCATTAAATACATCTTGGATGCTCCTAAAAATGGTAATAACTTTTTCTTATCCAGTTTTACTATTCCAACGGCTATTTTTTGACATATTTGCAAACCATTCAATGTCCCGGCACAGATACCGCACGAGTGACACACCTTTCTTTGCATATAATCCAAAGCTAAGGATAACCGTTGACAAAACATTCCCCCCAACACATGCTTTTTGACCATATATTTCAAATAATATCACGTTGTATCTGTCATATCCCTTAATAACTGCAAACTTCTCTGACATTCATCATCACAACGGAATGTCACACCTCTACTGAGTAATCTGGTCGTTGGCGCAGTTATCAATGCATACCAGGGAATGTGCTTTCTGTAATATCCCAGAAGGCTCATCATGGAGCACACTTCTTTAACATCCGAGGGGATCGAGGTGCCTTGGAGCACGTGCGATTCCCTAACTACTACTAGTGCCAATTGTCTGCAATGCACAGTCTCCCTGATTGGTGCGTTAATGATTTATTAGATCACAACTTCACCAACTGTATCGAAACCACTTTCAAAGCTAAAGGTTAGAATAAAATTTTCTATCAGTGCATGCCACTCACTCCTGCCTTAGCACAACTATTTTTCTAAGTACCATTCAGTAGGCACCTTTGCTAGCCTGTGAATGAACATATGAACCAATTATGGCCTTGGTTCTATGCCTCATACTTGATTCCACTTGGCCAGATGGATGAGTGGATATTCATTCCTAGAATATACATCCTCCATTTTAATTATTGGACATCCAAATCACACCCTCATCATGCATGCACATTCCTCCCAGTTTCCCTTATTCTCCTTATGAGTTTCCCACCACCTTGCTAGAGTAGTGCACAAGCCAAGATCCAAATCATGGAATATATGTCCTTCAGAAACAGATCTCTCTATCTCACCTATAAACATATTCACATCATTTGAGCAATCATAATGTGATAAATCACATACCTCAAAGATTATACAGCACATAGATCGAGTCACATGATTATAACGCAGCACAGACACCTCATGCAATTGGTCATGCCAATTATTCAGTTCTTCATTAGAGTGTGAAAAGAAATAACTATCCTTCTCCCACTTAAGATTCCCATCTGCAGTTGGATTAATCAAATCCTCCTTGTAGAAATTTAGCTTATATATTTGATCCATTTCATCCTCTGTGCGTACAGGTTCAATATATCTTTGGCCTTCTGCAAGATCTAGAGAAATAATTACCCGGACTCCATTTCTCTCAAAATCCATTCTTCTTTTCTTTAGATTGATAACACCATCCATTTCAACGGCCCAATCCAATCCTAGCATATAGGGATCAGTATCATCTACAATTTGTATGGCCTCAAAGTATTCCAATACTAACACCCTCTATATTGATCAGAAATTTTGATAACCTTCCTAAAGGAATGATCTTCTATTGATTAGCCATGCGTAGTTGGATAGTAGAACATCCCAGCTTGGGCTCACCCATGCGCTGCCATGTTTTTTTAGGGAGAAAATTAGCATCTGATCCTAAATCTATAATGATTTGGTCCATTTTACAAGCACCAATCTACGTGGTCAAGTACATTTCCCTGCCTACTCTCTTCTTGTTTTTATAAATTTTATTATCTACGCGTTGCTTTATCATGGGTTTTTCCTTCTCTGTGCAATTATCTATCAAATCCTATAGGTTTTCAATGACATTCTTGCTTTGAAACAACTTTATGCTTTATTTTATAAATGGTTTAATCTTTTCTTCTCCTTCTACTTCCTTCACTATTCTATCAGATGTTGACATACTACCTTCTACAAATTCTTTTCGAGCTTCAATGAAAGTTTATTTTGTGCATTGAAGATCAAAGCCTTATTTATTTTTATGTGCTTTATAGATCCATACATCATAGGCTGGTTTCTTTCCCTTATGTTCATTGATACCTACACCACTCCTGGTTACCACATTCACACAACGATCTTCTTCACGAGTCTCAGAACGAACTATTTTTAGATTCTATGTTGGGGTCCTCTTTTCCTGCATTTTATAAATCAAGACAAGACAAAATTATATAACATGATCAAATTTGCTACATTACCTACAGGAATGCCATGTTGGATTTCAAAAGTTGCGCGCATAATGACCAGCATCACCATAGTTGTAGCAAATCACTTGTCCTCTTCTGCGACCAGCTGATCCACCTCCTTGGCCTCTTCCTCTGCCTTGGAATCCTCTACACCTAGAAGGGGATTTTGGTGATGTAGGCTTAACCTGCATTCTATAGATCTCTACTTTATCCAACATCATATCATAGGTACGATAGTTCTTTTCATCATGCCCTAATGACGAATAAAATTTTCAAAACAACTGCTTTAAATCTTGCTGATACTTTCCAATCCCTGGGTAGGAATCTGTATCATGTAATCCAACAGTTTGACATATGGTACACGACATAGGATGCTTCACATGGCTAGGGCCTCCAACATTCAGATAATTGTTAAAAACATGTAATTGATCTTTATGGTGCCCATAAGCTTTGCACTTTATACACCATACCTCTGTGCAGACCTCCTTGCCTTTGTATTGGTACATACTTTAAATTTCAAGATTCTTTTCTTCCAACTAACTCTGAATCTATTGAGTTCCCATTGCAATAGGTGTTAGGGTAGCCTCCAGTTTCATTGTGACTTCTACGACCTCAAATTATGTTGCAATATTTTGCTGACATAATGGTTGGCACATATACAAAAGAAGCATAGCAATGAACCATTCCTTATGCTGAGTATCATCAATAGCAAAACCACCATCTGTGTGTTTCAACCTTTGATTAAATTCCCATAAAGATTCATTAGGTTCTTGAGGAATATCCTTCATTTCTATTACCAGTTGCGCGTATAACTTAGGATTTTTAAAATGCTCTTTTAGGGCATCTTTAATTTCTTCCAAGGTAGCATTAGGGATTTCTTTTGCATACCTAATGTACCAGTCTAATGTGCGATCTTGAAATGTAGCATCCATCTGTGCTTTTCTAATATCAATATTGTTAACTTGCTAAGCCTTCCATATGGCCTCAGTCACCTCTGAAATTAGATAACTTCATGGATGCAACCATATCTACTTTAGGGGGAGGTGGAGGTGGAGGTGGAGGTGGAGGCAAACTACACAGTGGAGTAGGTGATCGACAATGTGAGCTCAGAGGTGGAGTGGAAGGCATGGGAAACAAATTCAAGGGTTTTTGATATGACGAACTTTATTTTTCAAATTCACTTGAGCTAGTAGTTTTTGGTTCAGATTCACTCTCATATATATGCTTCAAAGGGTTATAAAGGACTTGCTCAGAGCCTTCACAATAAATTCTTCCACTGCGTGTAATTGAACCTCTTTCATGCATTTAAGAAGTATGCTAACAAAGACAACCCTTTTCACACAATAGAATTTTAAGTAATAATTTTAATGAGTGTAGGAACTGACCTCTAGGGCCTTTGAAGAACCTTCTTTATGCTTCTAAATATGACACAAATTGATCTAAAGAGAATTATGTCATGAATTCTCCCAAGAGTCAATCAATCCAATCATCTACCTCATGAGTTATATTATTGTCAAACTTCTCTTCTTGTTCGATTAATTCAGGGGTCCATTCAGTGACTACGTTGTATTTTATGAAGTGATGGAACTCATCCAAGTGTGACAACCACTCTTGTAGTTCGTGCGCAATGGAACAAAAGAAATTTTCACGCACTTCTGTATAGATATAGATCTTTACCCACTCTTTGTTAGATAATTTAGAATTTCTATTCTCCTATAGTGAAAATTATAGGACCTTTATATCTAGCTAGTACTGTAATTTGTTGTGCGAAGGATGCCACAACATCAAACCTCCCTCAAAATGATGACCCCGGACATGGAAATGGAACCATTTGTTGGCTTGAGGGTTCTTGACCCAGGTTCGGAGTTTATGGATAAACAAAAAAACCATCCAAATGGTGGCCCTTTTGGCAGTGATCTGCTTGCGCAGACCAAACTCTCACCTGAAGCAGTATGGGGGGGTGTTGGAATCAGGTTTCTTCACCCCAGAGAGTATTTAATGAAGTGGTCCTAAAAAAAACCTATGTGAACTTATACAGATGTGCACAGTAGCTTATGACAGAAACACACAGACTACGAAATTATCAACATAATAACACAAAAATAGTGTTCGCTTTAACGCAGACAACAGATTAGAACCAAATCCAAATATTAATCAAGGTAAACAATTAACATTTCATCAATAACCATCCATAATTTTATCAGATAACATCATGCAAATAGTAGTTAGTAAACACTCAATGTGACATAAATCAAAGCATAAACAATAAGCATAAACAAATAACACAGAGAGTTTGCCAAAATTGTTCTTTCTATTAATCTTTCAGATCTATCAATACTTCATCTTTCTTCCAAAAAACCTTACAAAACCCTTACAATCCCTTCTGCGCACATATCCAGTAGATTCCGCACACAAACAGAACTAGGTCTCCACGCACACAACCATCATGAGCCTTTCACCCAACCCAAAACCCTTACATACACAAATACTATCAGAGTACAAATATCATGAACTTCACTTACTTGAACTGAAATACTTACCTTAGACAAACTCTATCTATTTATAATATGCCAAACTTGTAGATATTATGGTCTCAAACCATGGTTTGAGGCCCACAGTTTACATTTAAGATTAATTACATCCAAAATTGGGGCTAAAAAGCCCTGCGCACATATAAATATACAAAACTATCTTTGGAATTTGTGCCTTATGCGACCCCGCTCCAACAGTTTTCCAGCAAAATAATGTTGAGAGAATTAAGACCCTAGGTCTTCTACAACCTTTATCCATTCCAAGCAACGTTGGGAGGAGGTTTCAATGGATTTTATCATAGGATTATCTAAGTCCAAAGGAAATAGTGTCATCATGGTAGTAGTTGATAGATTTACCAAGTATGCACACTTTAGTTCATTATCTCATCCATTTAAAGCAAGTAAAGTTGCTAATGCATTTATGGAAACAATTCAAAATCTATATGGAAACCCAAAGATTATTGTAAGCTATAGAGATCCCATTTGTACTGAAAATTTTTGGACAAAATTATTTTCTAGCTTGGGTACTCAACTAGCTCAGAGATCATCTTATCGTCCTCAATGCGATGGGAAAATTGAGATAGTGAGAAAATGTTTGGAAGGATATCTTCGTTGTTTTGTATCTAGTAAAGAACACAATGGATCAAGTGGTTACCTCTGGCTGAATGGTGGTATAACACTTCCTTCCATACTGTAGCAAAAAGAACCCCATTTATGGAACTTTATGTATATCATCCACCATCCCTCACATCATATTTAAGAGAAAATTCTATGGTTCAAGCAGTGGAAGATAACATAAAGCATTAACAAATTGTTATCCAACTCTTAAAGGCTAACCTATATTTGTCACAAAATTGAATGGAACAAGAGGAAAATCAACATCACGACGAGAGACATTTTGATGTAGGAGACTAGGTATTTTTACGGCTACAACCATACAAACAAATTTCCCTCAAGCAAGCTAAGAAGGATAATAAATCATCACCAAAGTACTATGGTCCTTAAAAGGTGTCGTAAAAGATTGGTACTATGGCATACAAATTTGAGCTTCCTCATTCTTCTCAATTGCACCTAGTTTTCCATGTTTCATGCTTAAAGAAGGTTATAGGTGACAAAATTCTAGTTCACACAATATTTCCAGAATTTGATGAGGAAGGAAAAATCATATTGGAACCTGAACTAGCCATAAAAATAGGAACTCGAAATCTATGAAATCGATCAATTTCACTGTATCTCATGAAGTGAAAGAAGTTGCCCACTGAAGATTCCACAGGGTAGGATGAGAATTTTATACAGAAGCATCCAAAGCTACTCATGCATTTAGGACAACACTTTTTTGAAGGAGAGGGGCATGATAGGTCCTTATATTACTAGTGTAGTTCCTTATTATTGTTAGTGTAGCCCCATTATTGTTATTGTTGTACCCCTGTGGCCCCCATATTTTTATTATTATGCCCCATAAAAGCCACTATTGTTATTGTTGTGCCCATACATTATTATTGTTAGGTTAGCTAGGATTATATTGTGACTCCATGGAATCCTATATATAGAAAAGAGGTTTTCTCATTTGTATCAACCAAGAACTATTCATTTATGTAATGTAAATGAGGTTTCCCCATCCAAGTAGCTAATTTATAAGGCGTTGGTCTCTCTTTTATTATATTTTTGGAGTTGGTTTCATAAAAACATAATGCATCATCTTCGGGTTGTTGAATTTGAATATTTCCTTACATACCACTGAAAGACAATTTAAAAATATATGTACTTTAGATTTCTTATCTCGTATGTATGGCACATACTTGAGTAAGTTTGCGAACTTTTTCACAAACTCATCTGTAGTAAGTTTCCCCTGTCTTAGTTCATCAAACTCATTTGTGCAATCATCATAGTATCTTTCACTTAGATATCGCAACTTGATTTATGCTGGAAATCCTCCCAAGCGATAGTATTTTCATCCCACACAATTGTATAATTTTGGTGTCCTCCCACCACAACGTAGATCTACCATGTAGTTCATAAATGGTTAACCTAGCCTTGAGGTTACTTTCATACTCGTATGCCTAAGAATACTTTATTATATTTAG
Organism: Pinus albicaulis; assembly: GCA_034641835.2. Lineage (NCBI taxonomy): Eukaryota > Viridiplantae > Streptophyta > Pinopsida > Pinales > Pinaceae > Pinus > Pinus albicaulis. The sequence goes on along the minus strand of CM076572.1, from coordinate 248,395,924 downwards.
GGGCCAGGCTTCCACATCCTCCTCCTTTTCTCCATCGAAAGTAGGAGGTTTTACCATGTGGAATTCTCCCTACAACTCTTTTTCATTCCTCTTGGAATTAGAATCTATGTTTTCAGATTCTTCAACACTCACATAATTATTTGAGCTAGTTTTAGCCTCTTTTAGCTTATTTTTTTTTCCCGTTCTCCACTTTTTCCGTTGGACCTCTCTATTACCTTATCATATGCTCCTACTCATGGCTTGTTTGCAGTAGTCGTTCATTACTAGTTCTCGGCTAAACTATTTCTTGCTGCAAATTTATGATTATTCCCAAAATCTGGGAGCTTTGATCTAGGATAGGATCTCATTCCCCTAGTTCCACATACAATTCTTCCCTTTCTTCCATAATTTTAGCTGCAAAAACTGTTGTACCTTATATTGACAATAACACTAGTTATTAGTAAGTACATAAAAACAATACGCATATATGACATTTATCCTATATTTTTCCATAGTGTTACATCTTTGGCCCCAGTCTTAAGCTAGGGCTCTGACCACTTGTAACAACTCCTACAACAACAAAAAATATTTTCTTTTTATAGAAACACCCAATCATACTAACTAGTCTTCCTCACGATTTTATTATTTGGACTTTAGTTCTACGTTGTTTATATTTACCTGACATCACTCCTATTACCCCTTTAATTATAATTCTTACTAAAATTTATAATAATGAGTGTAATGACATTATACTTAGGAGGATTTTTGGTTCAGTCATTTTTTTCCATGTGTTTAATGATTCCTATTTACTAGACCACATCGACCATTTTTTTATGTAGTGAGGTCGATTTATAGTATGTAAAAAGTTCCCCGAGGGCATGTGAGAAGCAACGTGATAAAAAAAATGTACCTTTTTTTGCTATCACTACCATTTACAGCGGAAATTAAGAGCACTGTTTCGACAACTTTTGACCAAATCAAATTTTTTAATTTTTCATCACTTTGACGCGTGTCTCTGACGTCTGTAGAAAAGTGTCGCAATACGAAGCACTTAAACAAGTGTCGCGATTGCGATGTTTAAGAAGAAGTAGTAATTGCGACTTTCGCAGCTGACGTCGCTGTTGGTGACTCAAAACGTCATAAGCTGTTGACTATAGGTGTCGTCGTTACGACGTTTGGAGGCAAATCCTAATAGCGATGCCTTTTCACCCAAGTCGGTATATAGCGACGATTATTTTCGCGCTACATAAAAATACCAAACTTATATGGGCCCTACATAAAATTCGAAACTTATATGCTTTGTAAAAATATTTGGTATTCATAACAACTACGGATTGATATCTTGCGTGGCCTCATCTTTGAACAACATTCCTAGGCATTAAACGTGATATTACGAAACTGACATTTGCCCTGCGGCCATTACTAATTTTAGCCGCATAAATACGGAAACAGCATTATTTTCAAGTATTTGCATTATTCAAATTCTTCTTTATGAGACCTTCCTCACTATAGGCAGTTTGGGCTCTATTTGGGTTTTTTGGTCAATTCCATTGGTTTGTGTTGGTGCCAGATTCTATGAATGTGGATAAAGTTGTTCATATATTGTAACGATACGAAGATTTAAATTTTCTTAAAAAACGCTGTTAATTTAGTGATACTACTTTAAAAATACCATTTAAATAATAAGCATTGCATTCATTTTAAAAATCTATTCAGTATTAAATACATACTTTTAATCGTACGATATCTGGCAGTAGTTATAACTACGAACACCATTAATCCTCGACATTCGCCTCGACTCTTCGCAAATGACATTAGCCTGGGCATTAGCACGGCTCTGCAGAACTCCGCCTTCGCCTCAGGCAGCTCACCATTTTGTGATAACATTAGCACCCAGGTTCCGCCCCTCAGCTCTTTAGGCAGGCAATTAGCACGTAACACAGACTCAGAACAACCTTTGCCTTGACATTCGCCCTCGGTGGCCTCGGCTCTTTGCCGAACAACATTAGCCTACATTGCTTACAGGCTATTGTGAGAACAACATTCACCCTCGACTCTTTGCAAAATGGTAGTTCTTCTTGGGGCCTTCTCTGTAGTGATTGAAACTCTGTTTGAGTTTTGGGTAATTCTGTTGGATTGTGTATGGTGCATGTAATTCTCTCAGAATAATAAGATCATCTTAATACCCTCTAATATCTATTCATCACTAATGAATTTAATTTTCTAAGCTGCATGTAATTTAATGACCATTATTTTTCTCTTGCTTTAAAAAACCTACATTTAAATGAAAACAAAACTGCATTTTATTAAAAAATATGACAAAATATTAAAACCATACATGTGCATCATGAGGTGTTTATTTAACACTACATTTTCCCAAGGTGTGTGCAATGTGATTCATATTTTTGTGATTTAGATTGCTTGAAAAAGGAAAGGTAAATTATTTCCCATGGAAAAAAGGTTTTCCATTTTTGTAGGTTATTTTGGACTTACGTGGAAAAATTTATGTTGTGCTTTTACTGTATGTAGTTTAAATTTGAATTAACGGTTATTCTACATGAAAAATATAATTATATGTGATGTCCTTCATCACTAATTAAAATTATAGGGTTTCGATTTCCTAGACTCTAACTCATCGATGCTAAATTACCAGGATTTCTCATTGATGGATCACTCTTCCATTGATTTCTTTCTCACAGATATGCCTTTTAAGAAATCATTGATGATACATATATTATTTGAAACCTCAAAAGGCTTTATAGTAGAACATATTGTGAAGTTTTGACACTTGAGGATTCTTTTGTTTTGTAAGTCTGTCTTTTATGATTATATAAACAACATATGCTTTCTTTATAGGTAAGTTAAGCAGATTTAGACTTGTTGAACATAACATATGAAGTTGTGTGATGAGTCCATATCACGGGGTCTATTATGGTGAAAAAAGTGAAGACACGTAATGATAGTTATTATGTTAGCATTACACTAGAAACATTTTCAAAAATTATCCATGCTATCGAGATGAAAATTTAGACATTAGGTGTGGTACTGGTAGCTAATAGATAATAATATTATAAAAATCACAACTTTATTCTTGAAATATAGTTGTTACATTGGTAACCTAGTTCATGAGTTACTATCACCCAAAGATTGCAAAACAAAGCAAAATATAATTAAATAACATGAAATCTAATATAAAAGGTTTCTAAAACAAAATCATACTGCTAGTAGAAATAAATTGAATCCATCTCTTGATAATAGTGAGCACTAAGGACAGATTTCCATTGCATTTTTGCATGCTACACTTATTCTCGTCTGAATGTCATTTTTAAGCTGGAACAAATGATCGAGCCCACAGTCCTTTTTATGTGAAAAATTTCGACTCTATTTGAGCTCTTTTTATCTTACCTCCATAGCTTGGAAGGTGTTACCTTTGGTCTGCCCCCACTGAGGGTCTGAATTCCTACTTCCCCTAACAAATTCTTGGGGACTTGAGATGTTTCCTCACTCCCCCTCGTCCTGTGCCCCTTTTAGTTTATGTGGTTTCGTGTTAAGTTGATGTACTGTAGCATATTTGAGAATCCAAGTGATTACATTTGATGACGGCTGTGTGGTTGATGTGATATATTAAGTAAGAAGAAGTTGGATACAGAACTGGTGGGGAACGTGCTTAGTGTTATGCTCATTTATCGATAAATAATAATAAATAAATAAATATTTAATTTGGGACATAACTTATTTACGTTGATTTATATTTGGATTTGATTGTCGACTTAGTTGAAATATTTGAAATCAATTATAATATCATTAGCAATTATCTGAACTTTATTTCATTGTAAATTATTGTCGATACATTTAAACAATTATAGTTAAAGCTGACTTACTTACATGATTATGAATTTGTGTTTAACTTTCTTTTAGTTTCATTGATTCTATGATTATCATTCATAGTTTATAATTTTATCGTTTCTTGATTTATCTTTCATGATTACAAGTGTGTGGTATTTGTCTCCGTTCATGCGAAATGAGTTTGTTCAAATATTAGTTACCATATATAATTTTGTTTAGGCATTACCATATTCATGAAGGTGTTGGAACTTTGCTCTAAACGCATCCGCTCGTCTTATAAATATCAAAGGACTTGATGATTTGTTACCATAAACATATGTAAATATATCGCGAATCGCAGGTCCATTGTATGCTGTGTACAATATTATAATCTTTTATCATCAATTGCAATTTCATTGAATATCAGGTGTCTGGAGAAACTTTTGTAACATTTAATCAAAATAGAGTTATCTGTTATATGAGTGAATAAAAATATGAATATTAGAAATAGATTATTGCTATATATGTAGATGTATAGGTCATCATCCACAAAAATTTGTCTTTATTCATTCTCACCTTGAAAGTTGCAAAAAATCATGCCTAATTCAAACATTACTAAATTGAAAGATATAATAAAAATGCAAATAGAAGTGCCCTATTAATACAAAGGGAAAAGTATTACTACCTACCTAATGAGATAAATTTGATTGAATGGGCCGCCATTATTTCTATGGAGTTGATCTTAATAACATTAATTATTGATTCAATCCAATTTGGTTCAGGAAGCATACATGAAGAAAAGTATAAAATTAATGGAAAATCCATGCTTTATGCAAAACACGGAGGTCAAAAAAAATACTTAAGGCACTTAACAGGTGGAATCTGAAAATGATAAAACGGGATTGGTGAAAACATGAGAGTGGTGTGGGTGAACAACATAAATAAAAGTGAAGATACCTTTCCCCAAGATGCCTTTGTCCATGGTTATTGTGGCTGTATTTCCTTTCTACTACTGTCTGAAATGAATACATTTATTGAGTATAGTGTTCCAAAAATGAGCTATATTATTATCATTTGATTCTGATGTTTGGGTGCCTTAATGTGGTAACAACTGAGACTGAATTCAATGCAAGGCATATTTGAAACTCTCTTAACTATCTTGGAACATGTTATTAAATTGCTGATTTTCATTTGTGTTTTCAAGTTAGATATTGTTTTCAAGTTTTACATTTATAATTTTATTTCGTGTAGCCGAGGCGGTCGAACGAGTGCGGGGAACAACACGAGGCAAGGATGATCGCGGAAAGAGGCCATGAGGAAAAAGAACATGTAAAGTCTTGACATTGTCTATATTTGACATTTTGAATTATTTACATAATTGAAATAATATTAATTTTGTTCAAATATGGAGACACACAATAATAAATACTTTGATGATTCCCTCTTTAGGAGAGAGCTTTTACTTCATCCCCTATCTCCGGTGTTGTTTGTGCAGAAAAAAGTACAGATGCAGGGTGAATTTAATCACTTTAATAGGTGTATCAAACACTGGCTGAAGAAGATACATCTTACAGAAGCAGCTAAGACAGATATAGGTAATAATAAAAAGTCAAAAGGATATTTTTTGTTAACGAGATGGTGTGATAGTTTGATTTTTAATTTTTACATTGACTAAACTAACAAAGTTCTTGGCATTTCCATTTATGGGCAGGTATTGATGACGATGGGAGTTAAGACAAGTTTTAACAGCCTATCACCCCTTCTACTCCTTTGGAGTCTTCTTGAAACACACCTGTGAGCATTTCTGACCAAACTACTTGGTATTCTATTGTAGTGATGATGACTATGGCGGTACCATTGTATGTATTTTCACTGGGGCTATTTACGTGATATCAGCTCCATAGGGACCATTAATGGCATATTAATGATATGACGTTGAAATTCTCCCTATAAAAAGTATAACAGCTCTGAATTAAATTTTATCTGCTCTTTAATAAGCATATCAAGACATATTTTTATCATGATTTTGTTTAGTCAATATTATCTTATACTACTGGTTTATTATTTTGAAACAATACAAGTTCAGGATGCAGAAGACTATTGTTGTTATTTTATTATACATATATACGAGTGGGATGGAGATAACGCAAGTGACACTCTGGTCTCGGAAACCTTTTGGTCATTTGACAACGAAAAACGTGCTCGGTGCCGTCTTGAATACTGGGACACCTACAGACATTCGTTCAATCTCGTGCTGAAATATCTGTGAGTTGAAGTGACAGACTCATCTTTGAAGAAAGTGAAGAAGAAGAACAACGGATAAAAAAAAGTGTTAACTGTTCATTTTGTTCTTATTGTCTAAAGATAAAGTATGTCGTATCATTCAATATTTTGATAAGTTTTTACTTTTGAAAACAATAAATGGATTGAAGAAGGTTTATAACGATATTTGGTAACAACAAATTATTGCAAAATTAGTTTAAATAATATTGCATTCATTGCTGCTTTCTGGCGTTTTTTATGATATCACGTTGTTCAATGCAATCTACTTCTGTCATTATGACATTTTGGAACCAATACTCAGAGGTCATCTTTATTCGTTTTTCTGAAGCATGGTCATTAACAGCTTGGGCAGTTAAGTTAATTGCGATGAGGTGGGCATTAACCTTTCGTCTTTTTTGCGCAGTGTAATTTAGTATAATGACATTTCATCAATTATTTTTCTGATGATAATAACCGGTTTCATTGAATATGATGATCCTCTAATAAACATAAGTCATTATAGTGGACGGTAAAAACAATCTTCTTGTCAGGTGGGGGGCCGTGGCGGTAATTAATTTCCACTTATAATTTTTCTAATTATACCTTGATGGTTGTCATATAACATTTTGTTTAATGTGATGTTTCATGAATCTTACCACAGGAGAAGGCAGGAATAACGATTAGCGGCGCGGCAATTTTTGGTCATCAATCTCATTTCTTTTTTATTAATGCCAGACTGGTTCAGGCAACTGTTAAAAAATGATAATTAAATTTATCCATTCTATCTTTTTTAAAATTAATTACATCCGTGGATAAAGACAAGTTCTCGTGAAAATAATACAACTAAATTGATGATTATTGCATTCTTGCCGAATTAATAATCTCATTACATTTTTCATCAATATAAACCTAATTCAGCAATATTAAAAGCGTGATTAAAATTTAATATATCTGTTTTTAGTGATATACCGTCGCTGAATTATTGGTTGTAATCATAACTAAGGTAAAATCAGAAGGTTGAAAGAACAAAAGCAGGCTTGAAATACGTTAATCATTGATGATATAATTAAGAACAAAATAGGAGAAGAAAAAGAAAAGTTGACAGTATAGTATTGTATTATTATAAGACAAAGCGTTACCATACCGGAGCGATTTTTTAAGTATATAAAAACATATTTATCATACTATTTTTATTATCAAACATTAATTGCAATGCTATTATTTTTAATGAATTATTTTTTATTAATTGAATATTTTTTTATTTATGAAAGTAAAAGCAAAATATGAATTTAATTGAGAGATGGGAGTGATGAGGGGGGGGCCATGAAACTACATTCATGTGGTCCAACCACAATACGAAGAGCAATTATTAGATGATTTAATCTTGAACGACCTCCCCTTGATCCGGTATGTGTGAAAAGATATTCTGCAATGACTTGATTTTTATCTTTGAGATAGTGGAGACATTCCAAATTATCATTTCTAAATAATTATTCAACAATAAAGAGATTATTAGGTATGTTTGTACTTTCTTTGTATTCTCATTTATAAGATACATCTTGATAAAAAACTACTACATCAATTACTTGTATTTTATTGTTCATAGATAATGATGGATTTTGATTGACTTGGCGAATACGTGCAATCCTCTTGCATCATGACGATACAACTTGTCAACAGTGTATCAGGGATATTTTTGTTAAGCAACATTATTGTAATGTCACATTTTATGAATTAACTAGTTTAATTATTAAACTTATTCATGAATTATTGTCTAGGGTTTTTTATATCCTTGTTTTTCATGCTTGATTGTAAGCAACTATGCATGTTTCTGTTGACAATGCTATGATTTCTCCCATTACCACTCCTGAATGAATCAGCTTTGTTGTTACATAGGTTACTTTATTGTTACTATGATTTCTCCTTTAAGTTTCAGCAGGTGCATGTTAGTATCATCTAGTTAGTGGTATTTGATCTCAAATTTGAGGCTTTTCTAATATTTTCTCCCTCATATCATTCTGCATCTTTTAATTGTTGAACATTTAATTTCTGTACCTGTTAAGCACATATAAATCTACAGGTACCACATTCTATTTGGTCATTTGATTTCTCTCATGGCTAAGAAGCTTGATTCGGTGCTGTGAATATTGTCACATAATACTTATGGTTTTGGATTAGTGAGCATGTTAGGTAATTTGATTGATTCCTTGACCACCCATGAGCTCTATATAAACATAGAAAATAGGAGCTAACTGACGAACGAGTGTTTCAATACTTTTAGCTGTTCTATTATTATTAACTATGAAAAAAACCTGTTACATAACACCACAGTACAGGAGGATTACAAAATTATAGGCATTTTGCTAGGCGGTGCATAAAGCAACTCACTTTGTCACATTCCAAAACAAACATACTCTTGTCTCTAAGACACTCTCTTGTGTTTTTCCCTTTATTGTTGTGCCTTTATAAATTATAGTTTTAACACATATGTAATAAAAATTTAATCTTTCTTAACAAAAAACTATAAACTTTTGGTATATTTTATATGCAGACATAAACATATTATAATAAACCTCTTTTAAAAAATAAATTAAAAATAATTATGCTTTTCTTTCATTGTATGATATATATATAACATATGTATATAACAAAACATTAAAGAACCCTTTCCGTCGGACAAAAATTAGTGATTGAATTTCAAAACCAGAATTTGTGATGGAAATAGGATGACATATATGATGCAACAAGGATGTATAAATTAATGTTTTCCCTATAAAAAATTCGGGTCCGGTTTTAGGGTTTGAGTTGTTCATTTCATGGGTCAATATTAATGCTCACGTGTCCTCCTTTTAGATTTACAAAACTGTTGAATATGAAATTTCTGTTTGTTTTAAAATTTATTTGGTTAGTGAATTGTTAATCCCCGTGTTGTCATTTAAATAGTCTATAATAAAATGTCTGGTTGTTGACATCTACAAAAAAACTTGCGGGGGAATTTTAAATGCGAATTAAATTTGGATGGCATGCAATATTTCAAAAAAATATTAACACCTTAGTCATCTATTCACCCGACGATTGAAGTTAAATTCATAAGCCTGGGTTTAATAAGTGAGGGTGTAAAGGTAACTTTTTGTCGATGGTGCGGATTAAGATCATACATTCATTTTGGGGTCTTGTTGCTTGTATTTTTTTGTTTGGGTTGAGTTTTATTGAGTCTAAGATAGTTTTTGAGTGGTGCTATCGAGGTATTAAAAAATTTTGGTTCTTTTGTCAAAAAATTTATGAGCTTGTTAGGAAATACAAAGCTGCTTGATGGTTGTATCTTAAATTTGTGGAAAATAATTTTGAAATGAAACCTTTTTGTTTAGGTTGTTGCGGCGAGTGCTAAACCCATTCAAATTACGAGGGCATTGACAGACAATAAAGGCCCTTGTTTGAACCTCAAAATTTTATCAAAGGAAATGGCAACTTGCCTTTTTGAGTGGTGGTTTCCTTTTTCTTTGATGGTTTGGTGCTAGATAAATTAGTTATTCAAGGTGCTGGACTACAAGCTCTTTCATTTGCTGTCTGATGTTGGCCTTGTGGAATACATTTGATTGTGTGGTCTTGTTAGATCTACAAGCATTTGTAGTTGTTAGTCTGGCAAGAGACACACTTTTTTAAAATTATGATAATTAATTATTATTTAATATTAAAATTTTTAGAAATTTTATACGACATTTGGTATTCAAAATGACACTTGATCTACTCTTGACATCAACTGCATACAACTGAAACATATTAAAGTATTACAGTTGTTCTTGCAATTTGAAATATTTAGGTTGTTTAAAGCATTATCTTTTTCATGTATTGGATCTTGAAAATGTAAGAAAAAAGACTTTGGTATATGAAAAGACAAACGAACAAATAATTTCTGACACAACAACCACTTCAAAGACATGATTTAGAAGTAAAGAACAAATGTGCTTATGAAGCATAGAAAGATATCCTTGATGCATTGTCGGTATTTGTTGGGTTATTTTGGAGAAAACAACCGCTATTCTAAATCAATGATATTATTAGTAAATATGAGAAGAAGATATATGTTATGACTTTGTTGAAACTAAATTGATTTGAAGTAGGTGTATTCTAAATGAATATGGGCATTTTCTTGGTATTTTAATTCTTTTCTCTTGACGAAATTAATTAACTGTTGCTATTGGTTTATTTATCAAATTAGTAGAATTTGATAAGTAAATACTATCAATAGTTGGACTTTAATTTATATTCGAGCTTTATATTATCTCCAATCATATAACCAATGTTTAACTTTCAACACTCTTGTTATACTCCACGTTTCTTTTTAAATAAATAACTTGTAATGAACTTTCGGCTCTATATTTCACCATGACCTTACAACAATCACGCTCCCAGGACTTATGCCTGGTATACATAAATAATTTAATTGTTTCATTCATTATATCAAACTGCCACCATATAATAACCAATCAAACACTCGTATCGTACCGCGCCTCCGCACACCTTGGTTAACCTGCGGGCAAGTTCAATGTCGACCACCATCCCGATGGCCCTTCTCCGTCAACGACTCTTCGCCTTACGATTTCGCTCGCTTCCAACGTCGGGCTTTAACGTGCGATGGCATGGGTTAAACGGTTGTTCCGGGGTCACTTAACCACGTGTGTCGCATTCCCTATGGAATCGCTCGCAAATAGGAAATGCCTGCTCCGCAAAGCGGTGCGTGTAGGCAACCCGCTTTTGTGTGATTAAGCACTGCGTGGTTTTTAGTGAGGGCTTCGCTTGGGGTATACTTAGTTCCGCTATACTTTTGTTTGTTAACTCATGTGTCTGAATGAGTTAAGCATAGTACATCCTGCTTTATTAGCGGTTTTAATATGTGTGTTATCAAAGAAAATACATACAATTATAAAGTTGTTCAAAGTGAAACTCTTGGGACTTCAAACGACGATAAACCATAATTCAAACCAAATTGGTGTTTAAAATAGCCTATTTGACGTCGACGATTTTTGTAGGCACGGAGCTACTATCAATTAGCCTAATATTTTACGGGTACGAATTTCGCTGTGACGACCCAAACAAAGATCCGCTCCAATCGATTACGCACGTGTCTCGACAAAAACTTGCTGTCATTCGGGTGGGTACGATGGCGTTTAAGGTGATGGGACATGGACACGCGATTCATATCATCGCTAACATTGTTGTTAATTCATTTTCACCGCTCGAGTCTACATTAGATAATTTTTAACACTGTTAAGATCGAACCTCCACTCCTGCGAGCGATTCCGCACGCTCGTTCGTCAGCGCCGGCTCTCATTGTTAATGATCGAGAATTCATTATGACGAGCGTCCTTTGATTGCAGCCAGACGATGAACATAAATGGCATTGCTTGAATTTCTCATTCAAGCAATTCTTGAATTGTGTCGTGTGGCAGACGGAAGAAGTAGCGACGGAACACGCACGAACTTTCTTCATGTTCCATTTCTCCGATTGTCTGCTCTTTGTCTTCCTGCGTTAATTAGGTGCTTCTTCGTCTCTTGTACTTGCTTCTTTGAAAAAAGGGATGCCCAACATAACGTCATGGATACGACAGGAGCTTGCAGGGTCGATACGGCGCTATCGACACCTCGTGAGAATGACTTGACGATCCCGATGATTATTACTTAGGTAAATGTCCAAATACTAGGGTAGGCGGGGTAAGCTTGTAATGTCATGCCGTATGAATTCCCTTGCTCCTGGCTTCCACCTTCGTTCGCCTTCTCTGCGATCGCCTGCTGTTTTCCTTTCATTGCACTCTCATTTGCGCGAATCAAAGTGCCGTCAGCAGAAATTAACGGAGAAAATTATTTTTGGTAGTGATGCAAACAAACCGACATTGAGCGCTGGGGAAGACGTGCTTATGAAATGCTTTAGCGATCCTGGACCTTGAAGAGATGGTGCCAGATAAATGGAAGAAATTGACCGGAGGATTAGTTTGGTTAATTTGTTTTCTTGCTTAGCGAATGATTAATTGAAATTGCTTTTAGTTTATTTTGCGTGCTTTGGACCTTTGTTAATAACATGAGTCCAACAGAATAAACTTTCAAAATGGATTTTCCCGTGTGAAGGCGGTCTTCTTAATTTTGATTTTTGATGACAAATTAGCCATGGTGTAGCCAGGCAATGTTGCAACCAGGTGTAATTTATTGCGTGTTCATGGTCGCTTTAACAATTTCACGCGTTCAGCGTTTTTCTTGATCTGTTCAGGATTTTGGTGCTAATTTGTTGGAACAATGAGCGGTAGTTGCGCTATTGTTGCTACCTTCTACATACTGCCATAACATAGATGCCTGGAGCGGCATATTTCAATGCTTTCTCGGTTAGCCGATAATCTCCATGTGAATACATTGGATTTTATATCCGTCCTTTGTATGTGACATGGTGTTTTCCTCCATTATAAAATTTGAGACTTCCTTTTGGGATGGATATTTAGTTCCAATCTTGATTCTGAAGAATATAATGACTTATTAAGTGTTTCTTCATAATATTCAAATAGCATTTTATAACACGAAAGCATGATTAATGTTGTCTAAATGCCTTCAAAACTAGCGATAATGCTGTTATTTGGTTTTTATTGATGTGGTCTAATGGTCTTTTATATTTTGTTCTCCTCCTCATGATTGGCATTTTTTCTCTGTTCGAGATTTTGGGTGCTGTTTGTATTTGGACATTGAATAGGAATACGTACTCTGTCTGTTGCTTTACTATTCTACATACGCTATTTCACTTTCTTATAGGCACCTTGGGCATATTTGGATATGCTTTCTCGGTTGTAAGGTAATCTCATGAACATTCTTTGGTTTCTCTCAGTGTTGTGAGCATGGGGTATTTTTCTATCATTGTACGGGGTGGGGCTTACACTTTTTAAGATAGGATATTTGGTTCTAATCCAGATGTGAAAATAAATATAATTGTTTATTGTATTCTCTTAGTATGATTTTTCTCTTATGAAAAAAAATAAAATTAGTATTTATCCTGTAACCAAAACTACATGATAAAGAATCTATATTCTTGGTTTATTGATATGGTCGATATTCTTTTATATTTTGGTTACTGTCTCATTGGCATTTCTCTATTAAGATTTTAAAATTTTAATTTGTATTTTGAACAAACTGGACATGGAGTATCTTTTCTCATTGCTTTACTATACCACATCTTTGCTATTTCACTTTCTTAGATGCCTCGGGCATATTTGGATGGTTTCTCGGTGTCGATAATCTCCATGTGGTGTGCGGGTTTATATCAAGTCTGTGCATGTGACATGGGGTATTTTTCTATCAACATACTGAGGTGGGACTTCCTTTTGGATGTATATTTGGGTTCCAATCTTTAGATGAAAATATATTGTTCATGATTGTTTACTTATAAATATTCAAAACAACATTTTTTCTCTTGTGAAAAAAATGAATTAATGCTTATCTTTCTGCCTTCAAACTAATGATGTGATAGCCTTCTTTTGGTTGTAGTACAGTAGTAGTCTTTTTATATTTTGGGCTTTCCTCTTGCTCTCTTGAAAATTGTAATTCTCAGTTTTTCTGTATTAGGGGTTTTGAGCATTTAATTTGTATTTGGAACAATGGACGTCGGTACTCTGTGCTTTCTCATTATCATATTTCTTTTCATGGTGTTTATTCTTCATATCTTCACTGTGGGTATTTTACTTATTACTGTTAACAGGGTTGGTATTCATTGTTGAATAATGAATAAATTTACTCTCTGTCCATGCTTTATATTCTATCATATTTCTTTAATATGATACTTTTACTTCAACATTGTAAGGTTTGAACACTTTAATTTGTATTTGGAACAATGAATGACAGTACTCTACTCTTGTTTCTTTACTATTCTACATCTTTGCTATTTCACTTTCATAAAATTGTTTTACTTCTTATAAATATCTTCGCCTGCCGGATGACCTGCTTCGTATGCGGGTTTGAACCTTTCGTTTACTGAACCAATGGATGTCGGTACTCTACTCTTGTTTCTTTACTATTCTACATCTTTGTCTTCTTTCGCCATTTGTTTTACTTCTGCAATATCTTCAAAACATCGTTTCATCTTTTAAATTTTCGTTTTTAAAAATTAGGCCTCGGTGGGTCTACCGGCGTAGCAGCAAACGTCGGGTGCAATGACCCAGGAAGCGTTGGAAGAGCAGTGCTGGCGTTGAAAGCGGCAGTTCAGCGATGGTGGCATCAACGTGGACCGTTAATCAGGAATGCCGTGGTTACAGAAAAATGAAGAAACAGCAGCTCTGGTTCTGGCTAATGGCTGGCAGGCCTGGCGTCAGGCGGCAATCAAATATCAGACCACTAATGAAGTGCGGCAGTTGATCTGGAAAATACGCGTTAGCGTGGTGCATTACGAAAATGGTTACAGCGTGAGCGGCAGTTGAGCATTAAGGTAGCGCTTTTGAACAATGATATGCGATAGTGCGACACTTTTACTTGCGTCGGAATGGCGACAACGCCAAACAAACACGGTTTCGCGGTATCGCTCTTACGACGACTATGTGTCAGAATAGCGACGAATTGGCCGTTGGAATTTCCACCAAATTCTCTAGTGTATGTATCATTTATACCATAGTCCTGAGACATAATACGCAAAATATTACTACATTATGTTACATTTATGTTGCTTGAAGAGCATGCCATATGGCTTTGTGCCACCAATGTGAGAGTGCTAGCTCCCCTAGCTCACATGGCCTTCACATGGGAATCGTATGGACCCGTTGACCTCTATTCAATGGATGTGATCATCTCTTTATGATCCTATGATGTCCATGGGTTCATTGAAACTAAACCCTAAGCCCTTTCCTTATTCTAGTTGATTTCTCTTTGGTGAGGCGCCACACCACTCTATTGGATTTTGCACTTGGCAGTGAGAATCAAAACCTCATTGTCATGTGATGGTGGTAGTTTTCTGATCTAGATGTAGAGGGTGTTTGTTGACCTACATGTTTCCATAGTCTATTTTTTCCTGGAGTGGTGCGATTTGCATGTTGTCTCAGGTGGAGGTCATTGTGACCTCACTTTTAAGCTGCAACCCTAGGCGATAAATTTTTAAGTTCTGGGTAAGTTTGTTTCCAGTGTTAACTTATCCTTTTTTATTGTATGTCACAACAGTGTCATATTCATTTTATATTCCTCTCAAAGGGTTTTATTTAAGTTTCAATTCTTCAAAACTCTCAGGTACTAGTGGAACGAACGTTCAGTTGCAGTTTAGCATTTTTGTTTTGTATCATACACCTCTTTTCATCTCCAGGTAATATTGGATTGGTTGCAAAGTTAGTTTTTCTCATGAGTTTTGTGGTTAAAGAATAATGTTGTGGTTAAGGAATAATGTTCTACTATTTTACTGACATACTATTTCCTCTGGTTGTGCATGGTTTCACCATGGTTTTGAGGTTTACAATGCTCATGTAAGGGTTTACTTCATTTATCACCATTTTTCTCGACCTCCGTTACCCTATGTATGGTGAAGGTTTTAATTTCTTCACAGACACATGAGCATAGAGCATTCCATAGGCTCATGAATCTTATCATCCCACGAGCCCTATGCTTGGAGGCATTTATCACTTCAAGGTTTTGTAGGTGCTCGAACGTATGTTTAACGTATACAATATTTTTCCTCATTTTGATTACCCTTACACCGTACTTGCTTTTAGCTTGTTATATTTTCCCATGTTCACCTTTTATACGGGAACCCTAAAAGGGTTGGTCATTATCAATCCCTTTTCAGGTAACCCCTCATCCCACATATGGTGAAGGTTATTGTTTTACCTTTGTTCCTTTAACCTAGCTAACAATAAGAAAAACACTCTACTCTCTTCCTTTATAGGTATGGTGCTGCCATCCAATGACCACCTGCAATATGACATTACAGTGAACAATACACCCCCAAGCTAATTTGATTTTTGATGACTACAGGTTGGGTATCCATTTCCCCCTTCCATGAGAGTTCCATGGCTTGAGTTTTGCTTTAGGAAACTTCATTATTTCTCATGGTCTTGTTATTTTGACAAGTTTTGAATATTTTCCTCATATTTTTTTTTGGGTTTGAGTTCCTCCAGAGGAACTTATTTGGATATGTAATTCCTGGCTAAGAACCTATTTTAACTTTTTAATATTTAGGATAAGAACTCCGCATTTCCTTGGTTCCTACGTGATGTATATTGGTAGTCCTTGTTAGCTTCTTTGGATAGACTCCATGTCGAAATGGTTAACAATTATGTACATGCAGTTCATCTTGAATAATTTTCCTATTTATGCAATGTAATTTGGGACTGTCAATATTGTGCAGTAATTTTGGTCTATTGATTTATTCTTGAAAATATTTTTTTTCTTTCCTTGTTTTACATTGGTTTGAGAATCCTCCACACACACACACACACACACACACACACACACACATATATCTATCATATTCAGTCTGGAATATGCTAATTTAGTTTGACATAATGATGATGGAGTGAGTAGTATATATCCTTCATAGCCTATTATGTTCTCCCATTGTATGCTTCTATATCTATATTTAACGGAGTGGAAATTTAAATTGGCAGTATTTTAATATGTTCATCGGTTGAATTTCAGTATGAGATGTTCACTAGTTATAACTTACTATGCATTTGGTTTCTACTGCAACTTGTTGTGTCATAATCGTTTTAAGTAGATACCCATCAATTTCTCTTTTTCACTTCCGCTCATTATGTGTAATTATATGTGAACCAATTTAGAAGGAATAATTTGCCTATCATAGGCTCTATTAACTACATCACTGCACCCTGAGCACATTTGGTGGTAGCACACTACTTACATGGTGTTTAGTGTCGTAGTTAACATTTACTGGATCTAAGAAATAACCCATTTTCCCAATCCATTAGTGGGTTACTAGGGCACTATTGGGGTCAAAATCAACATCCCCTTAGCCCTTTACTTGGTTACCTTAACTCATGAATGAGTATTAGTCTTACCAGAATAACAGTGTGGTAGAAGAGCCCTCAACTTTCCCCACTAGGTTTGTGGACCTAAACTTACACTCTTATACATTCCTATGAATTTTATCATTTTTGTGTCAGTAGATTGAATGACAATAAATCCATTTTCACATTCTAGAAGTAGAAATAAATTCAAAAAATAGTGAAAACAACAAATTTCAAGCCTATCTGGCCACCTAGCATAATCAGATATAAAGGAAGAAATTACATGTGAGACTACGTGGAACTATACATCAAATAACTCATATTTTCTAATTCTTCCCCAGAGCTATAAAAAACTATCACTTATACATTAATCTTTCTCTATTAATGTCTAGAATAAACATAGGTTTAGAACATATAAATAAATCTATCATCCTTTTTCGGTCAATCCTTTTATCATATTTTCTTTACAAAGTAATATTATTGCATGGTGACTTTACTAACATAACCCACATAATAATTAAACTGAATCCATTCATATAGTCAGTAACCCATTCACATTATGCATTTCTGCAATCAATAATATAAAATTGTGTGTAGTAAAATATTATATGCAAGTAACACAACTAGGAGTGTACCAAAATTCAAGTGAAATAATTGTACTAACTAGAAAATAATGTCTTTTCCTCCCAACCACAAAATTTATCTTCCTTGTTCTCCCCTGAGTTGAGACCTATTCTCCAAGAATCAATAGCCTCTCATTGTTCTCTTGAACGCATTTTTATGTATACTTTCCTCAACAGACTTTCCTTAATGGTGTCTCATTTTTTTAGGTGCTGCTAATCCCCATAGTGTAGGATTTTTGACAAAAGTATAGTTTTTTTTTTAAGCCCTCTTTTATCACTATGGTGATTTAATTACCCATTCCCAGTTTTGTTTCCACCACACTGGGTGATTTGTTAGATACATTTCTCCAAATCTAAAAATCATCTAATTTCACTCCCAGGGATTTTTAGGAGATTTTTTGGGAAAGTATTGAATTCCATCCTATCCACTTTGATTGGAATTATGATCTCTTTATTCATGTTCTTTTCCAAATTAATACTCAATCTTTCTTAACATTATTCAAAATATTCCTTATAACATCATAACTATTTTATACAAAAATATAGTATTTTGTCCTTTCTAAAAATAGTTTAGAAACTAAAGGAATATACACATGCCTCTAGGGTATTACACCTCTACATAATCAATTTCTCTTAAAAGAAATAAAACATACTTCTTGCTAGAGCTATTCAATTTATTGGCTTGGTTGGAACTTACTAGTGAAATTTTTTACTTTCCTTTGTGTGCATTGATGATGAGCGATTTTCCATCCTTGATGAGTCATAATTGGTTGGTTCTCCTCATGAACATTTCATCATGCATGTACATGTATTGAATTCCAAACATGACTCCACATACATCAAGGGGAAACACATCCAAATGTACTTCATCAATAAAATCAACACTAAAAGAACATCTAGTTTTTCACTTTTTTGTTAGCTTCAACTCTGCATCCTTATTTCCCCATCCCAGTGGATATGAGTTTGGATGATCAAAAAATACCAATGGAAACTTCTTGACCAACTCTGCTAGAATGATATTTTCCTATGATATTGAGACAAATCGAGCATCAATTGTTTTCTTCTTGACCTGTATCTATATATGGAAGATTTTGGTCATTTATTTCTCTTCCTACTACTGAAGGCTACTTAGGTTCACCTCCTTATGCACTAATGTACGAATGATCTTCTCATCCAAGTTCGAGTTGCTTTCAACTTTTTTATTGAACTAATGGCCATGAGATTCTTCTTCTTGTTATGTTTCCTTTCATTCTTTGGGTTTAGGTCTAGATGCAAATTATATCACATCTCCTTTGTATGGAAATAAATTTTAAACTTCTTTCTAGGATCTTTACGATGGGGGGTTGTGGATGTTGTATTTTCATATTTTCACCCTTTTTTTTTCTTCTTCTCCTCCTTTCAAGAATCATGTTTCTCCATATGTGATCCACTTGATTAAGCTCTCTAAAAACCTATGTTCTCTAGGTATTATGCCTATACATAAGTCTCGCCCACCAATTTATCCTTGAAAAAATTTACTTGCTTGCACAGATGGAGGTGCAGTCCTCAAAAATAGTTGAGGACTATATCTGCATTCTTTTGAGAGATACCCAACATTATAGCCATCTTTTTGAATTATGTGGTGTACTCCTACATAGCTTGGTCTGGATTTTGGTTGAAGTAATCCCATAAGACCCATTGGTCCTCCAGGTACTAAATGCGATAAAACAGTGACCTAATGAGGGTTTTTAAATCCTCCCACTTAGTCACTCGAGGTTCTCCCTCCAACCATAAGGTTTCTGTGTGGCTCTTCCACCATGATAGTGCATGGCCCGATAATTCCAAACGCATGAATGAGATATTTTCCCATCATCGATGTGATGGTACCAAAATAAACTTCCAGTTGTTTCAACCAGAGATTGATAGCATTGATATCATCGTGGTACAACTGGATATTGAATTTTTCTTCCATTTTAAATAGGGACTTTGATTGGTTCATGAAAATCAAACTGGGTTGATCTTTCTTGGGTTCTGTCTTCAACTAGTTCTTTATTTCTCCCTGATCTTCTGATCCTTGTTCTTATTTTTCCTATGAATTTGAATCCCCATATTCTCCAAATATCCCTAGATTTCTATTCAAGGCCGCCATGAGGAGGATTACATTGTAGTTGATATTTGCAACTTGTTGTTCCATCTATGTAAACCTCACCTTTTCAGGATCACGAGGTTCATTTACAATTCATTGGCCATGATTAGGGTTTTATGAGTTATGGCCCCACTGATGTATATCCCTCCAATTTCTACAAAATACCCAAAGATACCTTCTCTTATAACAATATGATCCATAAACTATTGTGGATATTCCACTCTACATTTCATCACAACATATTAGATGATATTATATTATAAATCTAATATTATACACCATTAGAGTACAAAGAAGTAGAGCTTGTGGCTCGTGTGCTGCTACAACGTACAAATCCTCCATTTTTTCTCTACCTCCCATTGATCTTGGATATATTTTCTGAACTATGGAACAAAATTCTCTCGGAAGAATGGAATGCCTCTTCCTCTTAGTGGTCTAGTTACAACACAACCCCATAGGCTACTAGTGGTTAAGTTTGACGACATCAAATCTAAAA
Organism: Pinus albicaulis; assembly: GCA_034641835.2. Lineage (NCBI taxonomy): Eukaryota > Viridiplantae > Streptophyta > Pinopsida > Pinales > Pinaceae > Pinus > Pinus albicaulis. The sequence continues at coordinate 248,375,641 of CM076572.1, read as the reverse complement.
TAGATTTAAAATATAGATTCTTCTAGAGTATTTTACATAAAAATCAAATGGCTGACCCATTTTACATGAATAATTGGAGTTGATGCGACATCCTCTTGAATTATATGTGTGAAAATAGAAAGTTTAACTTCTAAATGGCATAAAATTTGCATACACAATTTGATTGATGCGCTTGTTACGTCATTCGAAATATATGTGTTTTTATAACTACATGAATATATGTGGCTTTAAAGTGGAAAATTTTTACGCCAAAAAAAAGTCATTTGATGCCTCAAAATTCTCTTGGAAGGTTTCAGACCCTGTTTTGTGAAACTGGGTCCTGCAAGTAAAAATAGTCTTGTGAGCTAATTACTCCACTTTTTCCACTACGAATGAATAAATATGGATGGAAAATAATTTAATGATCCAATATGGATCATACCTGCCCATTTCATGAGGCTTTTGGTCTCCAAAATCTTCTACATAATGAGGTGAGGAAATGTTTCCTCCACCTTCTCTATGGTGTACCATTAAGCTTTACCTCGAAGTTGTCCCTTCAACCTAATATCCTAAAGGTCATACTGCCACTGTATTGTACTTTTGGACCTCTTCTACACAAATGTATCTTATTTCAACCCTTCCTAAGCACCTGGTGCCAAATCCTCCACAGAAGGTAGGACTTGTTCCTCTTCTTGAGCATCTAGTGCCAAATTCTCCACAGAAGGTAGGATGTTTTCGTCTTCCTGATATACCACGTGTTAGGGCCCCTATATTACTAGTGTACTCCCTTATTATTGTTAGTGTAGCCCCCTTATTGTTATTGTTTTACCATTTTTGTCCCCATATTGTTATTAATTTGTCGCATAATAGCCCACTATTGTTATTGTTGTGCCCTCACATTGTTATTGTTAGGTCGGCTAAGATTATATTGTGACCCCATGGGATACTATATATAGAAAGTAAGCTTAGCCATTTATGTCATCCAATAATTTTTCATTTATCTAATGTAAAGGAGATTCCCCCCTCTAAGAGGGTCATTTATAAGGAATTGATCTATATTTTTTTCTATTTTGTGAGCTGATTTCATAACATTTTGTATCAGAGCTTTGGATTCTAGGGCTTTGCTGCTTCAAAATGATCATCATGGAATTTTTTTTGTAAGTTTTCTTCTACGAAGGTTCAAAAGCTAAAACAAAAAGCCATTTGCACTGAAATCCAGAGGAACGTCGTGGAAAAATTTCAAATCTTGGTTCGTAATATTTTCGAATATATGATCTGTGGAAGTTAGGGTTTTGGTAGGCTCCCAAATTTCATCTAAAATAGGTGACATTAGTAAAATCATCATAACTATATCTCTGAGCATCATATTGGAATTATGTAAAAAGTGTCTAAAATTAATCGGACTATAGTTCCCTGTACATCAATTTCAAAGTTGAAGGAGAAAACAGTGATAGGTGGCATGTCGTACAAGTCTACTCTATTGAACCAATCCATAATTAGGACATTGTGGGAGATTGAACATAACTTCGTATTGAAGAATCAAAATTAGGTTGGACCTATGGCATTGGGAAGAAGATTCATAGGGCTAATAAAGGACCAAATATAAAATCTTGAGGATGTGAAATTATAGAGATACACCAGTTTCAATATCAAGCATCTCAAAATAAAGAAAAATGTGTGTATTTTTTCTTTAAATTGCATAAGTTGTGTTTGAAAAATTTGTTTGAAGTGATTCCAAGGGAATATTGAAGCATAGCTATCACTATTACGTTCTAAAATACCCCCTAAAAATAATTAAACACCCATTAATCCCTCAGAATGCTCTACTATGACTCACGAAGAGGGAGAAGTGAAACATGATAGACCAAACTTAGAAGACCTAGTGCAAGAAATTTTGCTCTCGCAAAGAGTAAAAAAAAATGAAATGGAAGTTAAGATGGATGGTTTGAAATGCATGGAAGATAATATGGATGGTTTGAAGGAACGAATGGAAGCTAAGATGTATGGTTTGATGAATGGCATGGAAGCTAAGATGGATGACGTGGAAGCTAAGATGGATGGTATATAAGGCAACATGGAAGCTAAGATGGATGGCTTGAAGAAAGGCATGGAAGCTAAGATGGATGGTTTGAACAAAGTCGTGGAAGTTAATATGGATGGTTTGAAGAATGGAATGGAAGCTAAGATTGATGGTGTGTAAGCTAAGATCGATGGTATAGAAGGAAACATGGAATATTTGAAGAAATACATGGAAGGTTTGAAGGAAGGTTTGGGAAAGTTGCTACAAGAAAAGCTTCCTAATGGTGAAAAGGTAGTAAAGGAAACTCTTGATGAAAACAAAATAAATGTTAATCATGATTTCATAGACTCTAACATTGGATTTAAGGCCCACCATATTCAATATATAGATGTGGGGAAGTTTTATGGAAAGGATCTGATAACTTGGATACTACAAATGGAGCAATACTTTGAGCTCCATAATATGAAAAAAACACAAAAGTTACGAATTGAAACTCTATATTTAGAACAAAATCAGTTTGTATGGTATCAATTTCTTTGTTCTTGTAAACCAGTGGTCATTTGGTCAATTTTTACGAAGGAAATGATAGCACATTGTGAGGATACAAAGAGAAACACCTTCTTTAGCGAATTAATAAATCTCCAACAAAAGGGTTAAATGATGGAGCACATTGAGGACTTCCAAAAATTGAATATAAGGGTATAGAATATTCCATAGGAACATAGGATTGATGTCTTCATAGGGACTCTAAAAGATAACATGCAACATGAGGTTCACCTTTGGGAACCTGATACCTTGGAGAAGGCATTCAAGTTGGTAAGAATAATTGAAAGAAAAATTATGACGACAAGGAATCCTATGACTCATAACAATAAAGATGGAATTTTTGCTACCCCTAGACTTCCAGAACCTACAAGATGGACACCACAATAATTGGAAGGAAAAAGTGAAAAAGGGCTCTACTATAGTTGTGATAGAAAATACACCAAAGGTAATAAGTGTGCTGAGAAGAAATTATTTTACATAGATTGTGAAGAGTAGGAAGAAAAGGAACAAGATATTTCAAAAGAAGAGGATATACACCAGGAACCAACCCTAGAGGAAGAAGAAACGAATATGCCCATATCCTGTAATGAATTCGTAGGAATTACCACTCAAACTCTCAAGATGAAATAACATGTCAAGAAGAAATATTTAATAATGCTTATTGATTCGGGTAGTACCCATAATTTTATCCATTGTAAGGTGGCCAAGGAATTGAATTGCTTCCTATACCCAGAAACTGAGTGTCAAGTGATGGTGGAAAATGGAGGAACTATAAATTGCTCTGGAAAGTGCGATAATATCGAGCTAACCGTGGGGGAATATGTGTTGAATAGTACAATGATTTCCATTCCAATGGGTGGTGTTGATGTTGTACTAGAAGTATAATGGTTACAATATTTGGGGATGGTAGCTTTTAAATTTCATGAACTTTTCTTGAATTTTTTTCAGAAGGAAAGGAATTTTAAATACGGGATGTCGAAGGGAACATGGGAAAGATAACAAGAAGTTCCATGGAAATTTTATTCCCACTAGAAGTTCCAACATAAAATTCATATATTTGTCCAGATCTCCAAAAAGTCTTGGACAATCATCCAAACGTGTTTGAAACTCCCAAAGGACTCCCACCTATTCTTGATCATGATCATGATATTCATTTTATTTGAGGAAGTGTTCCTCCCACTAGTAAAAAATGATGAAATTAATGACTAGGTTACTAAAAACGTTACTCACCACAATTATTTCAAGTGAATTACTACTAATTTTGAGCAATTTTAAGTGACCTAACTAAAAATGACTAACTTAAATGACTAATTTAGTCTAGGAATAAAATATACGACTAGAAAATAAGTAATTAAACAAAAAGCGACTAACTTAAATGACTAATTTAGTGTAGGGGAAAAATATATGACTAGATAATAAGTGACTAATCTAAAAATGACTATGTTAAATGACTAATTTAGTCTAGGATTAAAATATATGACTGGATAATAAGTAACAAAATTAATAATGATTAATGTAAATGACTATTATAGTCCAAGAATGAAAATATGACCAAATAAAAAGTACAAAAAATATATCAATTTGTCATTTATGTCAGTAATTTTTAATTGTATCACTCCATAAATAGGAAATTGTAATTTTGGTACCGAAATGTTACATTTCACTATGTATGTCTTTGAATCCATATTCTATGTTAAAATTTAGATACAAAGGGGTCTTTGAACTTATAGTGTTAAAATTCCGAATACCATTTTGTCTCTAAGGTTTAACATTGCAGATGGATTCATCTAAAATTAACATAATTTCATGTATCATCTATCGACTTTACACTAATTCCTTCATTGTAATTTTAGTAAAGGTAATATTTACATAGTCAAATTTCTATTTATGTTTATATTTAATCGTTGGCCATAAAGTTTAATTTTGAAACTTAATTGATTTATGTAAAAAGTGTAAGTTGTTTTAAATCTAAGGTTAAATCTTCATATTCACATTTAATAAATAGATAAATATAACATTGATTATTTTAAACATGTGAGTTCATTTAAATCTAGTATTAAATATTCATATGTACATTTCATAAATAATAAATAGATAAACCTAATATATATAATCATAGACCTATTTAGTAAATAGGTATAAACCTTTACTAATTTAATTATGAACCTTAAATTAATTTTTTAATTATCTATGAACCTTTGTCTTTTTGTAAGTCAATGTTATATTCATGTAGGAACCAAGGAGTACATATGGTCGCTTACAAAATAGGTGGTCTCACCTCGACCGGGTTTTCTGACCAAAATTTACACCAGATGACAAAAATACAAAAGAGAAACTAGGGACGTTGTCCATACACGGCTGGGTCAGAGGCACCAAAACACATATAAAACATAAATAACACCAAATAGCATACTAGTCGTTCGACGTGATGGATGCGCATTTGTCCAGGGTTGTTCCTGGAGGCAGTGGAGGACATATGTCACACTGAACGTGCCCTTCAAGGTGCGCCAACCAAGCACAAATTTTCTAATTTCTGAGTGATTTTATTTTTTCCTCGCCAAAAAACTACCAGTCTCTCCCAGATTTAGCATTTTAAATAGTGATTTTTTTCCAATGTTGCCATCTTCTCTACATGCTCCTCATGAAAAACTCTCTTAGTTTTGTTCACTCTTTCCATCAGGTTGGTGATAAGTGCACACCAGTTCTCCAGGAAGCAATGCTTGATAGCCTGCCCCTCATTTACCTTAGGTCAATCACACCCACGATTCTTCTTGCCACCATAGGATCCTCTGCCTTGATGAATCTACTTTTGAACCGTCAAGTCACCAACTATGTTATCCCCCCCCTGCTTACCTCCTCCATGGCCCTTGTGCACACCCACACTAGGGATTCACACACACCCTGTAGTATTTCCACCCTAGCATGGAGCATCCATGATTATTTATGAGTCAGGAACCCTCATAGGGCCATGGATGACACAAGAGGGAGAAATCTCACACTGCATAGGGGGCTACATAATTCGCCAAGGTCGAGAAACCCCGTAGTGTTCAAATTCTAGAGATCAGACCCCCCACCATTGAAAATAAACACCACTAGAAAAGGAGCCAATTTTCATTGCCCACCACCATAGGTAAGAAAAAAGGCACCTCCCACTACTAGGTAAAGACTACTACCACCAGGAAAACCAAATACCATCACCCACCAAACCAACATAGGAAATTGAACAAAAAACGATGATAAAGTAGTCGATGCCTGAGCGTAACTTCCCCCAGGGAACTGATGAGCCTCCAAATTCTCCACACAGAGAACACAGACCAACCCACCAAACATCAACACACCCATGTCAGAGGGCACAAAATTGGGAAAAGAAACTAGTTTTCCGCAACCACGCTAGTGGTTTCTTTTAGTGGAGATTCTAGCTTCCTCACTTAGCATGAAAAAATAGGCTCACTGAAATAGAAGAAAAATGGAAATGAGTCAGATCACTTCCCCTCGATTTTGTATCCTCAACCCAAACACAGATAATGGCTAACAACCTGAGCAATATGGACTGGTTGAACACACCACACCAACAAATTCCCACAACAAGCACACACAAGTCACTCCCTCTGTAAACCTTCATGTGACATTTATGCTTCCTCTCCGAAGGCCACTGCCAGGACCAACACCAAACCAAGGTGAGGGGTCGAATGTCGAGGTCCCTCATATTTCCTTGCCTTATCCTTTCACCACCTCCAAACTTAAATGCACATTTAGTTTTCACATGGATTGCCAATGTGATTCCAGTACCTCTCCTGCTGCATGCATTATGGTGAAGAGACCGGGAGTACCATCCCTCACCCTTGCTCCACTTTTATTTACTCATGCAAGATGCCTTCCATGTGTTACTCAGACCTCACCCTATTGGGTCCCTATATTACTAGTGTGGTCCGTTATTGTTGTTAGTGTAGCCCCCTTATGGTTATTGGTGTACCCCTGTAACCCCCCATATTGTTATTATTGTCACCTTACATTATTATTGTTAGGTCGGCTAGGATTATATTATGACCCCATGGAATCCTATGTATAGAAGGAGGTTTTTTCATTTGTATCATCGAAGAATTGTTAATTTATGTAATGTAAATGAGGTTTCCCATTCGAAGTGGCTTATTTCTAAGGCATTGACCTCTCTTTTATTCTATTTTTGGAGCTAATTTAATAACATTTGGTAGCAGAGCTTTGGATTCTAGGGTTTCACTACAACAAACAGGCTAGCATGGAATTTTCGCTATAACGTTTTTTCTATGAATTTTTAGAAACTAAAATTTTTATCACGCGAACCCGAAATCCTGAGGAACTTCATGTAACAATTTCAGATCTTGGTTTGCAATATTTTTGGAGATATGATCTATGGAGTTAAGGGTTTTTACAGGCTCCCAAATTTCATCTAAAAGAGGTGACCTTGGTAAAATCCTCATTTAATCGCTCTCTGAGAATCAGATTGGAATGTTGTAAAAATTGGCCAAAAGTGCACCGAAAATAGTTTCCTTTATATTAATTTTAGAGCCAAAGTTGGAAATAGTGACACATGTCATGTCATACAAGTTCTCTCTACTAAAGCAGTCCATAATTAGGTTATTGTGGGAGTTTGGGCATAAATTTTTCCTCAAGCATCTAAATCAGGTCAGACGTATGGAATTAGGAAGAAGATTCAGAGGGCTAATATAGGACCAAATTTTAGATATTAAAGATCCTAAATTACAGAGATACATCTGTTTCAATATCGAGCTCCTCAAAAGCAAGAAGAAGGTGTGTATTTTGTTTTTCATATTGCATAAGTCTTGTTTGAAAAATCAGTTTGAAATGATTCCAAGGGAATTTTTAAACATAGATATCAGTATTGGGTTCTAAAATGCCCCTTAAGAAGAATTCAACACACATTAAGCCTTTAGAAGGCTCTACTATGACTCATGAAGAGGAAGAATTGCAACATGACATATCAAAATTACAAGATCAAGTGCACCAAATTTTTCTCTTTCAAAGAGCAACAAAAAACGAAACGAAAGTTTTGAAGAAAGGTGTGGAAGCTAAGATGGATGGTTTGAATAAGAGCATGGAAGATAAGATGGATGGTTTGAAGAATGGGATGGAAGAAATGGAAGAAAAAATGGAAGACATAAAGAATGATATAAAATTAGAGATGGAAGGCTTCACAAAGTTGATACAAGAAATGATTCCTAATGGCAAAAATATAGTAGAGGAAACTCATGAAGAGAAAAGAAAAAAATGGTGATTTCATAAACTTGAATGTTGGATGGAAGACCCACCATATTCCAAAGATCGATATGAGGAATTTTTATGGCAAGGATCTCGTAACATGAATACTACATATGGAGCAATATTTTTATCTTGATAATGTGCAAAACACACAAAAGGTACACATTACAACTTTATATTTAGAAAAAAATACATTTTTATGGTATCGATGGCTTTGATACCCTAAAATTTTTTTCACTTGGTCAATTTTTACAGAAGAAATGATAGCAAATTATGAGGATACAAAGAGAAACACCTTCTTTATCCAATTGATAAATCTAAAACAAAAGGGTGCAGTGGTGGAGCACATTAAGGACCTCAAAAAATTGAATATAAGGGTAAATCCTATTCCAGAGGATCACAGATTGATGTCTTCATAGGGACTTTAAAATATAACATCTAACATGAGGTTCACCTTCGGGAACCTGAGTCATTGGAGAAGGAATTCAGGTTGGCAAGAAAAATTGAATGTAAAACTATGGCGACGAGGAAGCCTACCACTCACATATATAGAGATGGAAGTGTTTCTACTCTTATACTTCCACAACCTAAAAGGATGACACAATAAAAATTGGAAGAAAATATTGCAAAGGGTCTTTGCTACAGTTGTGATAGCAAATATACTAAAGGTCATAAGTGTGCTAAGAAGAAATTATTTTACATAGATTGTGAAGAGGAGGAAGAAAATGAACAAGAAAATTTAAAAGAAGAGGATATACACCAGGATCCAACCCTAGAGAAAGAAGAAATGAGTCTGACCATATCGCGTAATGCATTGGCAGGAATTACCAGTCCTCAAACTCTCAAGGTAGAAGGACATATCAAGAAGAAAAAGGTAATAGTGTTGATTGATTCGGTAGTACCTATTAACACTGGAAAATTGTACAGTAGAAGACGACATTAATTAATGTCGAGCCCAAGGATTTATAGGATAGGAATACATTATGGAATCAATAAGTGTTTAAAATCTCTATGGTTTTCAGAAATCAGATTTGAACTAGTCATAAATGCTCAAAATGCACACTTTATCCTTCGAGAAGAGAGCCTTCTACGCGCCTTTTTGTTCGATAAGTGCACATTCCTGGAAATGGAAAAAAGTCACTTTCCAGGACCACACCAAGTAAAGGACGGTTACTCCTTACATGAAAGTCACCTAAGGACAGCCACCAGTGCCTCCTTAGACATTATGTGAGTGCACAAAGGAATATTTGAGCACACAATGGAATCACACCTCTCCCTTGGGTCACCATACATCATGTACCAAGGGAGGGAAGGAAGATTTGAAGCTCACCTATATAAACCCACCAAGAGATGAAGAAATGGGGACCAATGTGTTATGCTGGCCAAAGTTGCCCAAGCAACACCAACATTGTGTGTGACCCAGAGCTAGAGCTAAAGAGGACTCGATAGTTGGCCACCCAACATCTTAGTCCGACACAACAGAGAGAGAGAGTGAGACTATATCAGAGGCAGAGCTTGGAAGGCAACTTCCTTACATTGGGACCTAGAGCCATTGCCTAGGGGCCCTTTAGCAAGTGCGTAAAATTTCTTCTCCATTTCAAATATTTAATAAGAAGAGGTCATGATCGAGCCATCGTTTGCATTATTATCGTTTGGAACTCTCTATATAGCTTCTTTATATTTGTGGTTTTTAGTTTTAGTTTAACTAGAGCATACTTCAGCATACTATTTCCATTAATTTTTATGCTTTTGAGCTCCCCCACTTTCTTCCTGTTACCAATATTTTAGAGAGTAGACCACACTCTCTAAGCTTGTGCGATTTCATACACCCATGTGACTAATCCACAACAATACGATTGGCAACTCCACTAATGTGTTCCAAGTTTATGTGGTTGTGCCATCTTTTGCAGGAGACTCTTTGTCTATGCTAGAGTGGAGTTGATAGTCCTCTGACCAATCTTGCAGTTGCTAGACTCACTGAGGTGACAGACTAAAGAAGGAAATTCCTAATCTTTTACTTGTAGGATTTCTGCGTGCATTTTTTCCACACAGAGGCGCATTGCGCGCGTTCAGGATTGAACTACGCGTAGGAAGGCACACCTATCAAGGGATTTTGTGCACAAATTGCAGAGAGATTTTTTCTCCCTATTTTCTACATTTTTTTTTCTTGTAAGTGTGTTGGGAAGCCCCTAATATATCTGCCAACACCTGTGTTGATACCCTACATCTTCTGAGAACTCACTTTTTCTGCTTTTTCTAGGCATTGAGTTAGTTTTAATTTAAGTTGGTTTTTGCAAAAAGTGTTCACATAGTTTAAGCAGGGGGCGAGTTAACCATTTCTTTCCGAAAAATTTATGTTTTTTGCACATTCTGGTATGCACACTTAGTCTAACTAGTCTAAGTAAGTGGCTCAAGACCACATATGCATAAGCTAGTGTAAAATTTTTTTAGTTTAAATTCAATTTTTGCATTTTAGGAAATTGCAGGACTAGGATTGAATCGCCAATTAGAGCAAGTAATCTCTACTATCTTTGCACCATTTGGTGACCCTATACAAGCATTTGAATGCTCTACATTCGTGATTCTCCATCTTCCTTTAGTCACTCACATAGACTAACTAGGAAGATTTGGAAGCAACCCATTATCCGCAAATGCTTTCCATTTGAGAAAGGAGCAACGTCACATAGTTTAACTAGGGGACTTTTGTAAAGGATCACTGCTATCCATATGTTCAAATTATGAGATTTTTCACCATACGATCACACACATTCACCCACTAAGAAAATAAATCCACCTAAACATAACTTAAACCAACTCACTAAATTCTCCCCATAGGGGCCATAAGAGAATTTATAGATTAAGTTAGGAACAAGGGGGTAGGCATCCAATAAGCCGCCTTGATCACACTTCAAATTGAAACATAGAAGTTGTGTATTTGGGGAGCTTTAAAATCCACCTATCAGCCCACAGAAAAGAAAACCCGAGCGCGGAAGAGACCTAATTCAGAGGGGGTTAGGCTTAGGCGCAGTGCATGCGGTATCAATTGGGGCTACCTGACACGGCTGATACTCGATACTGTTAGTTGACTACCAAGAAGCCCAAGACTCAAACGCTCACGTGGGATGGTGGCTCTTAGTGGCCAAACCTAAGGCATTCTTTACCCTATAGGTGACGGTGTAGGCAAGTGCCAAACCCTTTACCCTTACCTTGGTTGATTCTCTTCGACTGAGTGGGGGCATCGCCAGCTCTTACAGGATGTTGTGCTAGCACTCGCAAGAAATCCTCTCAAGGCCCAATTACTTTTGAGTATGTGAGGATGTAATACGTCTTCTAGGATTTTGAGTATCATGCACAAACAAACAAAACCATTTTTTTCTTGATTGATCACATAGATTAAGCTAAAGGGAAAATTCATTTCATGTTCACTTTTTTTTTATGTATGTGGCCATAAATTTGTCGTGATCCCCTCAAAATTTTTCCAAAACCTAACCTGGTTGACACTCAAATGGTTCCAACAGAACCTCGTTGGTCCAGGCATTTTTTGGACCTCCCCACATTACCAGGAGGGGTTCTAGGTCTTTCGCCATTTAGGCATCAAAGACAGAACATTGCCACAATATTTGGTTCCTTTTTTGTTGGAGAAACCTTAGTTGGGAACCCTAATCAGTCTCCCAACACCACACCGCACACCTCTTCCCCCTCACCCCCTGGGGGGCAGAGGAGCACATCCCATACAGGAAGCCATCTTAATTCAAAATAGGGTACGTCAGAGACTAACCCTCGTTCTAACCAGAACTTTGTGTCTTCACACGTTGCCATGGCATCAACCTCCTAGTCACCCTTCTTAGGGGTGTTCAATCTACCCGATTCGACAAAGCTTAGTAATAACCCCATCGCACCCAACCCTAATTGGCCTCCCATGCCCATGAAGCTCCCTTCGGACATACCAAAGTTTGAAGGCAAGCAAGCGGAAGACCCAAGAAATCATATAATGACCTTTCACCTGTGGTGCTGATCGAATAGCATCATCGATGATACTATTCGATTGAGGCTATTTCAACGCATTCTCATGGGGGTGGCCATGAAATGGTACATGGAGAAACCCTCTGCCTCACATGGAACCTTTAGCGCCCTCGCTACCAAATTCCTCACATACTTTAGTTTCCCATTCACCACGATTCGGGAATGGAGTTACTGACTCATTTCAGACAACCCCCTCTACCCATATTTCAGAGCATCTCTATGAGTGGAGGCAACGTCGCAGTTTATGCAAAGAAAAACTCGACGACCGAGTCCTTTTAGATTTATTGTTGAAAAATTTGATGATGGAGATTTCAAAGGATGTGGCGCAACGTAACCTCACATCCGAAGAGGACGCAATCAGTAAAGTCCAGCAGCTTGAACTGATCTACACGCAGTCAGGATACATATACAATATCTTGCCCAACGCCTCGCGCCTGCAATCTTATCAAGAATTTCTAGGCACGTCTAAATCTACATATAGAATTATTGGGTCAATGACCCAAGGGTACCTAGGCAGCAGTTGTCATAATCCCAGTTACACACATGGGTCTACCCAGAACATGTCTCAATCCGGATTTCAAAATCATCACATGGAGCAGGAAAATTTTACTAATAGGGCACCAGCGTATCACTAAGAAGGACCTTATCCTCTGGCTGAGGGGACCCAGTATGCAGGAAGAAATACTGATAGAAGAAATCCCCCCCAACAGCCAGGTGCAAACATGGGACAACAATATGCTCAGTCCCAAGCACACAACCCACCTACGCAAAACAATGCATAGGTGAACTTTATGCAGCCATCCCAAAATCAACCACACCAGTATGATTAGGAGAACTACCCTCCTAATGTGGTTAAGAAAAAGGTAAAAAAAAACTGAAAGTGAACCCTTTACATTGGGGTAGCAACCGAAAATTCCCATCACGATCCCAGGCTGAAGGTAACTCCAAATGGAATCAGAACCAGGAGCCAAGGAATGCCCAAAGGTAAGGCAAAAGGCCACCTTTATGAACAAACCATTCTCGTTGAATATGTGGTGTGTACAAACACTATACTCAACACTGTCTTGAACTCCCTGAGCCTAAAAAGCTTCAGAGTAACCAAGGACATGGAGCATCTTCCCAGAAAATTGCGGTGATGCAAGAACCCTTCCCCCATCAAGGAAAGGTCAGCACTCAGTAGAAAAAACCTAACTATTCCCAAAAAAAAAACCATGAAATTTAGATGGCTGGGGAATAAATTTTTTTCCAAACTTGGAATCATAACTACAACACCCCACCAGACACCAATATGTCAAGGGCTAGTACAAGCACGCCGACTGCACCTTTAACCATTCCAAATATTTCTTTCGAACCATTGCCAAAAATGGTAAAAGGGCCTAATAGGCGAGTAGGTAACTACTCCAAAGTGGCCCAAGATTATAGCATTGTAGATGATTTAGCTCAATCACTTGCTTCTATGTCCACATTGGAAGTGCTGCAGTCATGCCCAAAACAACGAAAAGCCCTACTTTCCACATTAGGCGCTATCGACCCTGCCGACACGTGCATGATGGCTTTTGACTTAGACAAAGCCACCCCCAGGCTTCCTTCCATGGTCGCCTTCTGGGTACAAGTATCGGTAAAAAATATCACTATTCACCGATGTGTCATTGACGAGGGTGCATCCACATGCATCATGTCGAAGAATGTATGGTAGAAGTTAGGAGCCCCCGAACTCAAACCTTCCGTCATTACACTCAGAGCATACGACGGTCGTCCCTTGACCCCCGTCGGTCTCTTCCAAAGTGTATTGGTCTTCTTAGCCGGCAAGATGGTCCACATTGACATCGAAGTCTTGGATGCTCACTTGGATTACAATATACTCCTTGGGCAGAGTTACATGTATGACATGTCTGCCATAGCATCCTCCATCTTTCGCATCATGATGTTCCCCCACGAGTATCAAATCATCACAGTAGACCAGCTGACGCACAATGAAAAGTGTCCCTTGACCAACACAGATATGGTTCTACCCTATGTAGATACAACCATAGATTTTCTTTCACGGTATCAAGAATATGGCCCTAGCCAATTCAAACCATCATCCTTTCGTGGGTCATTCCTAGGAGATCCTCCCATTACCCCTGAGGTATCGCCTGATGCCATAGGGGCCCCAGTATGCATGATGTCCACATCAAACACTGAGGTTAGTCAGGACACGGACTGAAGCAGTAACGACACTGAGGCATCAACCATGACAGCCTCCCTAGTCTACGCCGCCTCCCAAACCCCTTTCCTCTACCCACCTCCTGGCTTCACCTCCCAGCAGGTTTTGGCAACACTAGTGTTACCCAACATATCATTGGAATTCCTAGTTTGGTACCTCGTTCCCCCTTCAGGAACAACAACTACAAAATTTACATCATTAGGGTTAAAGCCCCCCAGTCCTGAGGAGCCCCAGCCTACCCAAGCAACGGTCGAAACGACCCCTGCAAGGGAAATTCCCATTGTGAAGCCGGTGACCACGACTAAGAAAATCGCCAAGAAAGGAAAGAAAGTGGTGGCCCCCACCATGCAAAGGGAGTCATCAGCCTGCGTTATATGTGATGTCACAGGATACCCTACCCACATATGTCTGAAGTTGGATGAATTAAAACCAATCCTCGGCTGCGAGGCAAGCACCTCGACATGAAATTCCCACAAAAGGAACTTGCCACCACAAGTACAAGCAAACCATTGCATACCAATCACACATGCGCTATCTGCGACACCTATGGGCACTATCCCCACCATTTTATAAAAATACCATGGTATACTGATGGCTTACACACGATCAAGCGATCCTATCAAGAGGATCCCTCCATCCAGTCTATCAATGACGAGCCACGTACCATCCTATACTTACAAGAGGAGCACAAATTCGTAGAGCACCCCCGAGTAATGCCCATTATCCATTGCACGCTATGCGATGAATGTGGCCACTACCTCAAAGAGTGTGCCGCATTGGAAATCATTCACAGATGGTATCCAATCGAAAGGGTTTACTACGTGGGGCTACGGGCATCACAATTCACATGCCCATCATGTGCCGACAATCACCTGTTGGAGGATTTTCACTACATACCTCACTTCCGGCTAGCCCTTACTAGCCTCCGCTCAGCCATAGTTCATCTTTCCCAAGAAGACGACATGGATGCTGAGTCCACCAATAGCTCCATGACCCAAGCAGAAGAGATGAGTGGGTCGATAATGTTCTTATCAACCAAAGAATGGCCTAGCAGGAAACCCTTAGTTACCCCCAAAGGAACTTCATGAAACCCACCCGCATGCACGTTATGCAAGCAGACGGACCATATATTCGTCCACTGCCATGACTTAGTAGCTTTACGACGTTGGTTCCTTGCCTGGCCTTAGACGAAACATGATGGGACCCCCATATCACAGATATTTTGCCTGATATGTCCAGGTAATCATTATGACCGAAATTTTACTTATGTCTCACGGATCCATCCCACTATCAACATGATTAATGCTGTAGAAAAGAGAACGGGCGATCTCCAAGAATGGCATAAAATATACATCACTAGCTCAACGTCCCCACCACCGCAGTGGTGTGTCAAGCCTGATAAGACCAAACACCAACCACGTATACCCCAGGACAAGCCTGGGATAACATGTGGCCTATGTGATCTGAACGATCACTGAGTCAACCAATGCAGAGAAATCAGACCCCTTGTAAACAGTCTTTGCATAGTCTTGCCTCTCCCTAAAAAAATTCTCTCTAATCAAGACAATATCACACGTACTTATTTCTGAATTTTCTCACACTTTCATGATACATTTAAGTGTACACATCTCCCCAAGCTCAGAGCAGCTAGAGTGGCATTAAATCAACCACCCACCAAAGAGGGAGGCAAGTATCAACCTACGATGCAAAAATGGAAGCAGAAGACGATCTCATTGACAACCGACCCTTTCCAAGCATCCACATTAGGAACATCGAGTAGTGTAGAATCTCACACTATCTACTCTGTCAACGTTGTGATAGCATGCACCATTTTCACTGGCCATGATCACGTGCCAGAGGTATGTCCGCTGCTAAAAGCATTCAGGCACCTCTGTGATAAAAACAACTTCCACCTATTAGAAATTGACTATCCTAGCAGGAAAGCCGACCTTATGCTCACACAGGACTCCGTTACCAAGATCCTTCCCTCGTCGCATGCCAGTGACACAATTCACCACATATGAATTGTATCATCACATGCCCAAGACAGGATTTCAACCACCCCCTTGTCACAGGAATTCCGCTTTATTCCTATCGCAAAAGACCAAGGCACCTTAAAATTTTGCATAGATTTCCGCAATATCCCAAACTTGCATGCCACCATCGAGCTCCTTGATGACACCCAGCCTCTAGAACAACGCTTAGTACAACTAGAGCTAGTTGACGAAAGCCAATAAAAATCGCTGCAACACAATGAGGCCCATAAGAAAAGGGTAAAATAATCATTTTACCGCCACATCACCCCTCGATCATTTACCGAGGGAGAGTGAGTCCTTGGCTACGATGTCACAAAATAAGCCTTAGGGCTAGGAAAATTTCAAACCTTGTGGAAAGGACCCTATATCATCAAACATTGTCTCCGATAGGGGGCATACATCTTGATGGAACTGGATGGGACCTACCTCACTAACCCCATCAACGGCCTTTACCTCAAGAATTTCTACCCATAAGGGCCCCAGTAGCCCTTATCCCCTAGAGTTAAGGTACACAAAAATCCCAACACCAAAATATTTTTGACCCAAAGACCTAAACGTGCTCAAAGTGCCACCATGGATCACCAACTTGAACCCTATTTCGGATTTTCTAATGGAGCATAGCGATGGTCTCAAAACTTAGTTGCAGCTGCCTGGGTCATCTACCACCCTGAATAATCACCACTATGTTAAAACAACATGCGCATCAGATCAACAACCAATAATCAGGCAGAGTATGACATCATTATCGGACTTATGTGCGAGGCCCTCCATCAGGGCATCCACCATATGCATGTCTACCTCGATTCCCAGTTAGTGGTATTGAATTTAAACCAAACATTTGAAACTAGAGATGCAAACCTGTTTAGAAAATATTTGTGTGCTAAAATATTAAGTAGACAATTTGATTACATTACATTTTCACATGTATCAAGGAATCAAAATCCAAGCAGTTGATCTCATAGCTAACAATATCCTAGACTGGAATGCATCGCAAATAAACTACCAGACATAAAAAACCAAAAGCATAGATATCCATCAGCATAACAGAAAATACATAAACCAAAATAGATAGCACACCATGTAGAGCCACAAAAATATCTCTCATATATATATCAAAAAATATGTGTATCTGAGTACAAAAATAGTATCACTGGCCCGTTAGCCAGCCCAAAAATACAAGGGTCATCAAAAACAATGGAATCAACCTCATAACAGGTGCTTTCCCTATGTAAAAAACTACTCTAGGGGGATGCCCCCTCAAGAGGAGCACCTGGGCCCACCAAGGCTACTGGGGTCACCACCGGTGCTGCTGTCGCCACTGCAATAGCTACCCATCGTAGAGTGGGCCGGTAATCCCTCTCATGAGCCATCACCATCTCTAGCCAAACCTCCTCAAGTTCATCCATAAAACCTCGAGTAGGAATCCCCTAGGTCAAACGGTCCACTCAACCCCGGAAGTCCTCTAGAGCGGCCACCTGAGCCGTAAGTATGACGATGCGCACCTCAGACGCATCTGCACGAGATTGCTCAGCCACTACATCATCTACAACTGAGCTTTTTCCTTCACCAAATGGTCCAGCACCATCCCCGCTAGGTCCACCGGTAACACCACCCAGTCCACCTGCAGCAACTCCTCCCCGACCACCCTACGGTCGTGGTAGAGGGTCATGACCCACCAGTCGGGCCACTGGGCATCCCACCTCGCCAACATCTTAACGAGTAACCAAAATAATGTCAGTGTCAATAAAAAACACACAAGTACATAAAACCTCGATCAAATGCAAAAATATATATAGCAGATACCTGCGGGACCCCAAGCCTAACAGAAAGGGAGACTGATATTTGGATCACCCTGAAAGTCCATCCCTGCATATGGGTATGGAAAAAACCTCTGCGGATTGGCCTCGAACCAGGCCTCCATTGTGTCATTCCAATAATGACCCACCATGCCACCACCATTGCATGGCATCACCGGAGCCCACCTCCTCATGCGTGGCTCCCTTGACCCCCCAATAGGCACTGCCATAACAGGCTTCAGTAGCACCACCCTCTCATACATAATGCTGCACAAGATGCTAGCGTATGCAAATTATTTGGATCCACGTTGGACCGTGTTCAGTTGCGACATAATACCATCAAAACATAAGTAGGAAAAATCGAAAAAATGCCCGTTCTTCAAGCGGCGTAAAACTCCCACCTGTGGGCCCGATGCCCGATGCGGAGCAAACGACCCTGCCAATCGCACAATAATGGCTAGAGCACACTGCTCGACCACATATGTCACTGATGCAATATTGATGCACCCCTCAGTAAGAGGCGCACCACCACAATGCCTCCTCCGGAACCTATCTAGGTTCACTCTCCCAGCAGGGAGTGGATACCTCAGTGCCTCACCCTAAGGTAGTAACCCGATCACAAAGTATATATCCATCTCTAGACAGATAGTCAAGTTCATCCCCCTCAGTACGAACATATTACACCTCTCCACACCAACCTGCTAAGCAACTAGCACCCATCAGTATAGATAAAAACATCAAAAGGGACAAAAACCCATGTTTTTACAAAAAGCCTACCCTTTCTGCGCCTGTTTCGTTTACAGTCGCGCCCTTGCGAGCAAAAAGGAGGGAACAATGCACTTTTGCGTGCTTGTCCCTCAGAAAGAGGCGCAAAAGGGGCGCCTCTTTGCCTAGAGCGCTTGTGCAATCTAGGACAAAAATTCCCTTTGAGGTTGTACAAACCCACTTTGTACGGCCCCCAGCATCATCAAACTAAAAAAATTGAAATGCAGGACGCCATGGAAGTTACCTTGGCATAATATTGCTAATCCCAGGTACACAGGCTGACTGCAACAACAAGAAAGGCTCTGCAATCACCTCTAATCTCCCAACACTGAAAAAGTACAAATGAATAGGATTAGGGCCATAATCCCATATTTATTGCCCTTCCCCAGAACTTCAGAGGTCAATAACAGGAGATCAGAAGATCCATTCCGAAAACCGTAAGTTGCACCATCATCAGTATGCCATGATGAATGAAAGCAATGCCCCACATTCACTTTCTGGAAAAATAGCTTTTTCAGTGCCGACAGGTGTGCACCCTCCCATCTTCCTTTCCAAAATTCATGTTTTTCAATAATATCAAATGAAAATAAGATGCTTTCACTTGAGGTAGTTGTTTGTTGCAGGAAGAACCCACAAACCGTTCATAACACCATTCATTGAAAGTCTCGGAACAGGTTTCATTCTACCCTCAGCATGATAGAGTCCCAGAGAGCTTTGCATATCCTGACATCATTTATCCATTAGAAATAAACCATAGGGTCCTCATACCTGACCACATTTATCATCACTTCACCCTATATATGATAAATGCCCGTGTTGGTTGGTAGAGCCCCCCCTCCATGGCGATCGTCATCCAAAGTAGACCATACATCACCCCATAAGTGACGCCATGGCCATACCATTTTAGTCTGAGAAGAACCTCATGCCCATCCATAGATCATGCATGAGGTCAAGTTCACCATTCAAACTCAACCCCCTTCTCGGATGATCAAGTTGTACAAGCAGATTGAAAGTGCACCTCTACGCACCGCATTTGGCCCGCCATACCTCCATCAGCATAATCCCATCCACGACATCTTTTGCTTCATCAACCTCACACATGAGACCAACCAATGGGACCCCTACCCCCAGCAAAACACCGTCCTTGTACCTTTAGTGAGCGACCCTCTTTCATGTTTTGGGGTACTCGTCTCTGTGTTTTTTACAAACCAAACCCCATTATTTTATTCTTTTGGTAAGTGTACAAAGACTGCAAATGATGCCATTTGCCACTTCGCCCTCATATTTCACCTTTTCTCCCATGGAAGTAGTCCCTCATTCCCCTTGGTCAAAGTATTTCACTCACGTGTAATGCACGCACCATCCCAAAATTCATAGATGGTTCTACCTGCCCTGGAAGTCCTACTGACTCGAGGAACTTTTCCCTTCATAAATAACTATGACTGCCACCAAGCTGCTCAAGTATACTTCGACCTCAGGCCACTGAATCCCCATAATTTTTTTTTAGTCACCTGTCACCAAAATGCCTATGTTAAACCCATCACATCTCGGTCCCCGACCCGTCAGGTCAGCGAGTCATGGTTCGGTGAAGGCTTCTTTTTTGTCGACCTCAACACCACTTTTCCAAAAAGGAAGCGGTACCTTGGATAATCCCTCCCCATGCAAAGGGGTATCCTCAGGTGGCACTGTGGGAGACATCATTGGCCACAGATTTCATCAATCCTCTTGAAATTTGACCACAGCAAAATCTTTCATGTCACGATGGTATCGTACCTTACAACCATTGCACTTTGATCAGATCTGTCGAAGACCCGTGCCTCCATAAGCATCTCTGACAACAATGCTTACATGGGAAGGTCCCAGCTAGTACATATGCGTAAATTGCGCAGTGATATGCCATACCAAGATTATGCATGTGGGTACTACATTCCACCTATCGTCAAAGGAAAAACGCCCCTGAGGGCATCAACAGTCGTCGTCAACAAACACCAGAATCACTACCACAGTAGTGGCATAGACAGAACATGTATCTGTCAATTTTTTTTAACTAGCCATAGCATCACGAGCATGGGACATGCGTGCCTCGTTGAAATTTTGTAAATATGTTGTATATTTTTTCTGCTTGCAGGGGGTCCCTTAGGTCATGGTTATCTCAGAAAAGGTGCAAGGTGTTGTCAATTCCAAAATACACGTAGACCTCTCTCTCTCTCTCTCTCTCTCTCTCTCTCTCTCTCTCTCTCTCTCTGTGTGTGTACGATACAGAAAATAAAATATAATGTATTTCGGCTATATCGTTCTTCTTAGACCTCACACATTAGGGGGCAGCTGTTAACATTGGAAAACCATACAGCAGAAGACGACATCAATTAATTTCGATCCCAAGGATTTACAGACAGGAATACATTATGGAATCAAGAAATATTTAAAATCTCTAAGGTTTTGAGAAATCATATTTGAACTATTCATAAATTCTCAAAATGCGCACTTTATCCTTCGAGAAGAGAACCTTGTGCGTGCCTTTTTTCCCGTTAAGAGTGCATTCTTGGAAATGGAAAAAAGTCACTTTCCGAGACCACACCAAGCAAAGGATAGTTACTCCTTATGTGAAAGCCGCCTAAGGACAACCGCTAGTGCCTCCTTATACATTATGTGAGCACAAAAAGGAATATTTGAGCACACAATGGAATCACACCTCTCCCTTGGGTCACCATCCATCATGTACCAAGGGAGGGAAGAAGGATTTGAAGCTCACCTATATAAACACACCAAGAGATGAATAAATGGTGATCACAATGTTATGCTAGCCAAAGTTTCCCAACCAACACTAGCATTGTGTGTGACCTGGAACTGGAGCTAAAGAGGAATCGATAGTTGGCCACCCAACATCTTAGTCCACCACAGCAGAGAGAGAGAGTGAGACTACATCAGAGGCAGAGCTTGGAAGGTAACATCCTTGCATCGGACCTAGAGCCATTGCCTAGGGGCCCTTTGGAAAGAGGGTAAAATTTCTTCTCCATTTCTAATTTTTAATAAGAAGAGGCCATCAAGCCATCGTTTGCATTATTATCGTTTGGAACTCTTTATATAACATCTGTATATTTTTGTTTTTTAGTTTTAGTTTAACCAGAGCATACTTTAGCATACTATTTCCATTAAGTTTTATGCTTTTGAGCTCCCCCACTTTCTTCCTGTTACCAATAGTTTAGAGAGTAGACCACACTCTGTAATCTTGTGTGATTTCGTACACCTGTAAGACTAATCCACAACAACAGTACCCATAATTTTATTCATTGTAAGGTAGCCAAGGAATTGAATTTTTTCCTATACCCAGCACCAGAATGTAAAGTGATGGTTGCAAATGAAGGAACTATAAGTTTCTCTGGAACATGTCATAATATCAAGTTAACCATGGGGGAATATGTATTGAATAGTAAAATTCTTTCCATTCCAATGGGAGGCACTAATGTTGTACTAGGAGTACAATGGTTACAATCTTTGGGGACAATAGCTTTTAATTTTCAAGAACTTTTCTTGAATTTTTTTTCGGAATGAAAGGAAGTCGAATTACAGGGTATCGCAGGAAAGCCAGGAAAGATAATAAGCTCTAATGTCATGAAAAATCTTCTGAAGAAATAACAACGAGGCGTAATTGCACAATTATACTCAGTAGAAGTTCCAACAACAAAATCACATATTTCTCGAGAATTTCAAAAAGTCTTGAAAAATCATTCCAAGGTGTTTGAAACTCCCAAAGAACTCCCACCTATTAGTAAGCATGATTACGCTATTCATTTGATTCTAGGAAGTGTTCCTCCAAAAATCATACCTTACATATATCCTTATGTCCAAAAGAGATAAATTGAACGTATCATTGTAGAAATGTTAGAGGCTGGTATAATTCAACCTAGTCAATGTTCTTTCTCTGCTCCAATAGTATTGGTGCACAAGAAGGATGGATTATGGTGCATGTGTCCGGATTATAGGGAGCTCAATAAGCTCATTATTAAAGATAAATTTCCCATTCCTTTGATTTATGAATTACTAGATTAATTCCATGGAGAAATTTATTTTACCAAGTTGGATCTTCATTCAGGATATCATCAAATTAGAATGAACACTAAAGATATTCTGAAAACAACATTTTGAACTCATGAGTGTCATTATGAATTTTTTGGTCATGCCTTTTGGCCTTACCAATGCACCTTATACATTTCAAGGGTTGATAAATTCCATTTTCAAACCCTTAGAAAATTTGTGTTATTATTTTTTGATGATATACTAATCTATAAAAAGTCTTGAAAGGATCATGTTCAACATGTTGATAGGGTGCTCAAACTATCGGAGGAGAAACAATTATTGCAAAAACCTCCAAATGTTTTTTGTAGTACAAGAGGTGGAATATCTGTGTCATATTGTATCTCACGAGGGTGTTAAGGTAAACCCTAACTAAATTAAAGCCATTAAGGAATGGAAAATCCCCACAACCATAAAGTAGTTGCGAGGATTTCTTGGGTTAACAGGGTATTATCGCAAGTTTGTTAAGAATTACGGGAGAATAGTAGCACCTCTAAAAACATTATTGAAGAAATGCATTTTCATGGACTCCTGAAGCAACTAAGGCCTTTGAACATATTAAAGACGCAATGTGCCTAACACCAGTCTTAGCTATGCCAGTCTTCACAAAAACCTTTATTGTGGAATGCGATGCCTCAAGAAATGGAATTGGTGCTATTTTAATGCAATAAGGAAGACCCATTTCTTTTGAAAGTTGTCCAATAAAAGGAAATTATTTACATAAATCTATTTAGGAGAAGGAAATGTTGGCAATACTACAGGCACTACAGAAATGGCCATCTTACCTAATGGGAAGACACTTCAAGGTAAAAATTGATCATGACAGTCTTAAACACTTTTATGAACAAAGACTGTCTTTAGAAGAGCAGCAAAAATGGGTCACAAAGATGTTGGGTTATGACTTTGAAATCATGGTTTTCAAGCTTCTATGGTTATCGTTTAATGAAGAGATCTCCATATTATCCACAGTGGGACAAAATAATGGTCAATCCGGAGATCTCTTCATAAGACTTTGAAATCATCTACAAAAAATGGAAGCTAAATGTTGTTGCAAATGCACTCTCAAGAAAGGATGAAGAGGTGGAAGAATTTCTTTGTGCCATTTGTATTATCCAATGAGAGTGGATAACCGAAAAAAGAGATGAATGGAAGAAGAATGAAGAAGTGTGGAAACTCATTCAAAAGTTTCAGCAAGATCCTAGTACATCTGATACATTTAGCTGGAAAAATGATTTCTTATGGTACACAGATTGCGTATATCTTTGTAAGAATTCCCAACTAAAACAAAATACTCTTTTCGAATTGCACACTTCTTCTTTTGGAGGACACTCGGGATTTTTAAAAACTTACAACAGGGTGAAGAAAGAATTGTTTTGGGGTGGCCTTAAATCTGATATTCATAAGTTTGTGGCGGAATGTTTTGTCCTCCAGCAAAATAAAGTTGAGACAATTAAGACCCTGGGTATTCTACAACGTTTAACCATTACAAGTCAACATTTGGAGGATATTTCAATGGAATTTACCACAGGTTTACCTAAGTACGAAGGAAAGAGTGTCATCATGGTGGCAGTTGATAGACTTACTGTTGTGGCTACTTTTTGTCTTCTCTTCCTTACCTTCTTTGCCTCTTTTGGCCCGGTTTTGACACATATATACTTCATTTTTCATCTCTTTATCCCTAATATGGCCAAACTTTCATAATTTATTGTTAAAGGTAAAAGGAAATACAAGTATAATTGTTTCTATTATTCTATAGCTAGGTTAGGCATTTTTAGTAGCATGCTTATTTGTTAACTTACTATTATGGGTAGAATGATGGATTTATTGCAGGACCTATTTGGTTGGATCTTTGACTTGGAGGGAAGCTATGTTCCTTCAACCATCCTTCAGTTGATAATCCAGCATGCCTTGAGATAGAAGCTCTAGCTTAGCAAGTTCGATGCTCCTTCCAGCACTTCAACAAATTCAAGGATCGATGAAGGAATAGCTGGCCACTATCCGTATAGTGGAGTTCAGATGACAAGAATTAGGAACCTTTTTCCTATAGTAGCATGTGGTTTTTGATAAGAAACTGATAGTTTAAATTTAGGACAGTTAGTGCTGATTTCGTGGATTACCATATCGATGGTTTTCAACATCCTACTCTGTAATAGAATTGATACTAATTATGTAAGTAAAGATGCCTATATAGGAAAAAACATATGGTTTGATTAAGGTGGTTAATATATTTTCATTTTTAGCTATCAACACTAAAAACTGTGATTTCATGTTCTGTTGGTGAAAGCCGAATTGTAACTATTCTGATGCGTTCTTGATTAGTTATGGAATGTTGTGGATTTGATGAACTTCTGAGATAAGTTTCCATAGGTGTAGTTAGTACTGTAATCTAACACTTTCCTGGGTGTGGAAATGGCCCACCATAACTGGATCATCCCTGTAGACGTAGCTAGAGGTAATTTGTAAGTATAGTTTGATTCAATTCTTGATTGCATAATTTTTTTTTTTTTAAATCGACTTCATTTCCTGGCATTTGATTTATGTTGTTGTAGAAGAGGTAATTTCATACATCAAGGATTAGTTTGAAAATGTCATGTTAAAATCTCTGTGATTGTGGCTATAAGTGTGCATGTTTCCTTCCGTAAGGATTGCTTTCCATTTTTAATCCCATACACATCATTCTGAATTGAATTTTTGCTAAGAAACAGAGTTAAGCATATATTATTTCATCTTTCTGAATAAATGATTTTACTGGATGCGTTCCTTTGTGAATGGAAAGAGCATGCTTATATGCATTTAATTAAATCTTTTGTGAGATAAGTACATAGGACTAGAGTATGTGTGGAATTGCTAGATCAATTTCAGTAGGAGAGCATAGCTCGAATTCGCAAAAGATTTAATGGGAATTAAAACTGAGTGTTAATTGGTTCCGTGTGTAAAATTAATCCACATCTCATTTCATGTGTGTAGCTTAGATTAGTAAACATAGTTAAATTTCTCATAGGAGATGCATGTCATTTTTAGATTGAACAATTCTGTTTGAATTCCATGCGTTTGGTTTGAAGAAGTACATTTTCGTTCAAATTGGAGTTTGTGGCTTGAGATTTCTCATTGCTTAAGGTATAATAGGAGTGTGAAGTTTTGTTCATTGAAGAGTGACATATATAGGTTATTTTGGGGTCTTATTCGGTAAGTTACTAGAAGATTCATGTGTTGACCAGGTAGGAGAAGTAGATTTAGAGTAAACTTATGAGTTGTATGAAAATTAGGATATTGGATGACTCATAGAATAGTTCTGAGTAATTTTTCTTCATTATTTTGGTGTGATTAAGTAGAGGCTTACAGTATTGTTTTTTTTTTCATAAGATTAGGGTTTGGAATGAGAGGTCATTTACAAAGATTCTTGTAACATTCAGGTTATGAAAATTCGAGTTGAATTCGAAAGATTATTTTCAGTTAGCGCATATTCCCTTAAGGAAAGAACGATTATTGTAGAATCTTAACCAACGTTCCTTTCGAGATTGATGCTTGAAATTGTGTTTTAGGGTTTATAGTTTGGTGCAAGTTTCATAATTCTAGTCCATGAGAATAGCAGTGATGAAGTGATTTAACCTTTGAAACTTGGTTCGAAAATAATTATTCATTAAATATTGAAACATTTTATTACAAGTTTCAGAGGATGATTAGATGACTACCAATGATAATTTATGTGAACTTGACAACTTTTTAATTTGAATATTGAATCCATTTCTGTTCCTATGTCTTAATGCAGTGTCTGTTGATTGAATTCGTAGCATTATCTCATTGCAGAAGGCAGAGTGTCGATTTCTGTAGAAGTTTGAATGACTTTTCCAAAGTGTAGCTGGTAATTTGATGAAAGAAAAATGTAATTAAAATCTGATCTCCAGAGTATAGTTGTGCATTTTGATAGCTTGAGTTTATTTCAGTTTGGCTTGAGAAGTAGAAGTTGGGGGATTAAAACTGTCAAAAGTGGGTAATATGTATATAGATGGGTTGGCTAGGCATGAAATATCAATGGCTATCATGACTAAAGTTTGTGTGTAAAATCAATATTCAAATCAGTGTGATAGTTCACCTTTTTTCTTGACACCAGTATAGTGAAATTGGTATGAAGTGTTGTCATTAGAGTTAATTAGGGATACCATTAGTAATTACAAGTTCACTGTGTGAGTGTGGAATCAATTTAAAGGTCTACTCATATTAGGTAATTCCTTTTAAGTGTGACCTCCAAAGATTAGAATTAGGTTATAAGATTTTCTGAAAACAAAGAGTTGTTGAATCAAAGTTGTTATTGATTTGGTAATGGTTTTGATTTTAGATTCAATGTTGAGATAAATTGAATAAGGGTTTCCAGTGTTCAATCCAAATTTTGTTGATTGCTCCTATTTTTATGATAAGATGAATTGATTCCTTTCCGACAGTGTGTGTTTATAGATGCTTGTGTGTGCCTCAATTCTTAAATCAAGTATAATAAGGAATTGAATACAAACTTTGACTCCAAAAGCTGAATCTTGAAAGTGCGGTACAACGCGTGTTTACGAGCCCGGATTGATATAAAAATATTGGTGAATTAATTCGACAATTATTTCACACAACACCTACCAAGTATTCACACTTTTGTGCATTATCTCATCCATTTCAAGAAAGTAAAGTTGCTACTGCATTTATGGAAACAATTCGAAAGATACATGTAAACCAAAAGATTATGGTAAGTGACGTAGATCCCATTTTTACTAGAATTTTTTGGAAAAAATTATTTTCCTGTTTGGGTACTCAACTAGTTAATAGCTCATCTTATCATCCTCAATCTAATGGTCAAACTGAGATAGTGAATAAATGTTTTGAAGGATATCTTCATTTTTTTGTATCTGATAAACAAACACAATGGTTCAAGTGGTTACCTTTGGCTGAATGGTGGTATAACACTTCCTTCTATACTATAACAAAAATGACCCCATTCATGGCACTTTATGGATATCATCCACCTTCCATCACATCATCTTTAAGAGAAAATTCTAAAGTTCAAGCAGTGGAATATCACATCGAGCATCAATAACAAGTTCTCCAACTCTTAAAGGATAACCTAAATTTGGCACAAAATTGAATGAAACAATAGGCATATCAACAACGCAACGAGTGAATTTTTGATGTAGGAGACTGGATATGTTTACAGCTAGAACCATGCAAACAAGTGTCCATCAAGCAAGCTAAGACGAATAACAAATGATCTCCAACGTACTATGGTACTTACAAGGTGTTGCAAAAGATTGGTACTATGGAATACACATTGGAGCTTCCTGCTTCTTCATGAGTGCATCCAGTTTTCCATGTTTCATGCTTAAAGAAGGTTATAGGTGAAAAAATTCTAGTTCAAAAAATATTGCTAGACCTTGATGAGGAAGGAAAATTCATATTGGAACCTGAAGCAGGCATGGAAATAAGAACTCAACAACTACGAAATCGATCACTTTCAGAGTATCTCATCAAGTGGAAGAACTTACCCACTAAAGATTCTACATGGAGGGATGCGAATTTTATAATGAAGCATCTAGAGCTACTCAAGCATTGAGGACAACAATTTTTTGAAGGAGAGGGGCATGTTAGGTCCCTGTATTACTAGGGTAGTCCCTTATTCTTGTTAGTGTAGCCCACTTATTGTTATTGGTGTACTCCTTTAACCCCCATATTGTTATTATTGTGCCCTTACATTATTATTGTTAGGTCGACTAGGATTATATTGTGACCCCATGGTCTCCTATATATAGTAGGAGGTTTTTTTATTTTTATCACCCAAGAATTGTTCATTTATGTAATGTAAAGGAGGTTTCCCCCTCAAAGTGGCTTATTTCTAAGGCGTTGATCTCTCTTTCTTCTATTTTTGGAGTTGGTTTCATAACACACCCCCATTGGGGAGTATTTCATGAACCTTTGTTAAGTTAGATATGAAACTTAATTACATTTTTAATGGTTTATGAACTTTTATTAATTTTTTGATATGAACCTTGGATAATTTTTAATGGTATTAGGAACTTTTGTTAATTGTTTAGGCATAAAATTTATTTAATTTTTTAATAATAATATATAGCTTTATTAATGATTATAAATATTTAATTCAAAATATTTAAGTATGTTTTATTGTGTAATAATGCATAAATGTGTTTAGTTTTATCAATTTCTATGAGAATTCTACGAATACATTTCTTTCATTTAATACATAGTTTACATGATTCTATCAAATTAATCTTTAAATAAAACAATATTATTGGTTTTATATTTGACTAATAATCAAAGTAGTAAATCGCTTTTTGCAAAATAGATCCCCTCAAGTCATGCATAGTAGGGAATTTGAAGCCCTTTACTTTATAGTATAACAGAGTCCCACATATCTTGGTAATAAGGCGAGCGAGCAACATTAAATGGGATATATGCATCATATGACCATCTAGAAATATATTGAAAAGAAGATTCTTTGCACAATTACAATACATGTCATATAAACCTCGATGATGGAGATCTTGATATTTTCATTTGTGTTTGAAATATTGGATTTCAAGGTAGGGGAGACAATGAAGGGAGTTTATTAGCATATATGGCATCATTAATGAACCCTAGTTTTGGAGGAAAGAATGGGAATAAAGCACCTTTTCGAGGACCGACCATTTTGATACATTGATGAAGGCAACCAAAGATGTATGATAGCCAATGTCTCAATAATTTCATTTCTCTATCAAGATTTATTTTCCAAATAATGATAATTCCCCTTAACGCGACAGGGTGCTAGTTTTATGGACCCTATTACACTTTATTTTGTTACCATGACATTTAACTATCTATATGGGTTCATCATCACCTATATTATGCTTCCTTATAAGTCAAAAACCCCAAATTTCCTAAACCAAGTCTTGGAATTGGAGAAAATATCATTAAAACCCTAAAAATCCTAACTCTGCACTTTTCCTAGTCCTTATCTGCGGACCCACAACTTTTTACTCTATAATCTGCAGCACATCCCACACGTTTTGCTTATTAAACCCACAGACCACCGTAAAAGGTAGAATAAAATAAAAAGTAAGTTATAGAAGCCCAGCTGGTCGAATATTCTCTCAACTGGAGGCTTCTAGAAGCGTAATCCAATTGAGCTTCATCCCTTCATTCATGGACTTTTATCCCTTCATTAATGGAGTTTATCCCTTGGTATTTGGAGCTCAAATCCCTTCATGAAAGGAATTTATTCCCCTCTTTATGGAACTGAAACCACCTCTATTTTCCTATAAATTGAACTCATGTTTCAGTCTCAACGGTACTTAGAACTTAATAGTTTTTTAGGAGAATTGCTGAAGAAATCATACTCTCTATACTTGGCATCATTGGTATGAGAATGATCACATACTAATATCCATAGTGCCATGCTAGTTCAGAGAGGAGAAGGCTTATCAAACCGAGATATAATGATTGTTTAGGACCCCAGAAGAACTTGTATAACATCAAGGAAAAAGTTTGTAAGGTTACTTCTTATTATACAAGTTAATACAAATGGATTTCATTTACTCATTGAATTGTTCATGTATCTATTTGAGTAATTTAATTCTTAGATCCCTTGATTTCTCAGGTAGATTAGTGTTTTATGAATTATTATATCTTGCAAGTGATTTTAATCCTTTTTTTGTCCTTGATTGCAAGTCTCACATGCTGAAGTGACCTCTTTTGGAGCAACTGGATATAAAGATTACAACAAGCGCTGGAATTCTAGTAGGGGCATGCCCTCATACTTTGTTAATTAATAATTCTTAATCAAAAATGATCTAGAGAAAATGGTTTTCATTTGTTTGTTTGTTTCTATACATCCTTAGCATACTAGGGAGATCGTTGTTTTCCGCAAGAAGGATTTATCTTCATAAAAAAATGGCAACTCCGATGGGGAATAGAACTTAGTTTTCCTTTTTTATTTTCAGCTTGAATTTTAAGAGTATTCTTATTTTGATTAGTCTAAAAATTGGGTTGGGTAGATAACTTCTCAAAATTCCTGAAAAGAAAATCTGAATTTTTATTTTTTCTGTATTTTTCCTGGCCTCCGCAATTTTTATTTAAAGACATTGTGGTAGCCTCTGCATTTTTTAGTTCAAAAAAGTGCAGTACCACACTTTTCTCCATTGAAACCTATAGAATTCTGGAAAATTTTTGAAAAAATAAAAATTCTCTTTTCAGGAGAAAGATTACCAGATTCTTTGTGTTTGCCCCAGCTTGTCTTCACAATCAAAGTCTTATGTGTTAGTTTCTTTCAACAATTTTTGTGTCAGTCTCTGTTAAGATGATTGTGTGTTTTGAGTCTCTTTATTGAGAAACTCTTAATTTGATTTCATTTGGTAATTACATCGAGGTTTGTCTCAGTCTCTCAACAATTTTTCATCTTTTTGCTTTTGTTTTTGAAAAAACATTTCCCCCTCATTCGCCGGGGGGTCTAAATTTTGTCTGAGTGTTAATCGCCTTTGAGTGTTTTTCTTTTTTGACCTTTGGAATTCTCACCCAATTTTATTTACTTGCACTTCATTGGTTCTTAGATTACATTAGAATCATCTTGTGTCTGACAATTCTCTTTCATGGACCACATTTTCATAATGATAATTCCAATTTTCAGAATATGAATGAAAAATGTGCATCGATTACATTTGCATAGTTTTCAAGTGAATTGTGCATAGATTACATTTGCATAGTTTACATTCAGAAAAAAAGCATTACTTTTTCTTCATAAAATTAGTGCATTAGATAATTTGTTATATTTTATCTTATTTATCAATCTTTGCATTGTTGGAAGTGAATGGAACCTCTTTCCTTACTTTAATTAGGATTCATCGAATTGAAAAGATTACATTATCATATTTGATTACATTTAGTTTTGGATCAGGTCATAAAACCATTGGTTTGATATCCATTTACCCTTTGGGTAATAACAGCCAAATAACACAGTGATTAATTAAAATTCATCTAGATTCTTTTACATTTTCTAGGGCTCTTTTCACGAATCTAGCTTAGGCTAGTGCTTTGGAATAGGTTGTAGTTAACTTTCCAAAGCAACTAAACAAACAAGTAGCATCTTGCAGTAAGGAAAAGTTCCAATTGTTGTAATTGTGCGCTAGGAAGCTCTTCTTAAAATAGTCAAGCACGAGATCATGTTAGAACCAGTGAGGTAATCGTACCTATCTCATTGGGAAAGATAGGAGATGTGCACGTACTAAAACCAGTAAACCTCGAATAGACTATTGTCAAGGAGCCTCGGGTCACTTGTTGGTAAACCTTGGATTGTATCAAGAAGCCTTCAAGGGGATTGAGATTGTTACTCTGTCATTGTGTGTATATTGGATCGTAGATTGTTCCCCCAGTTATAATTCTCTTAGTTAGTGACCTTAGCGCCCATAATATTTAGGATTGTTCCCAAGGTGATGGTGGAGGGAAGGTCCCACTGTACCTGGAGCATACATTGAATAGACTCACTTGGACTTTCTGGCGGGTGCACTTCAATTCGAGATGGCATAGTGGAGGTACTTGCACTTGTCTGTTTCATTGACCAGGTTGTCAGGGTAACTATTCCAACCGCCTGTTTTCCACATTAGTTTATGTGACGTTGGATTTCATCACCAACTAGTATTTTATTGTGGAAACATATTGTTTTTGTGTGGTTTGACTCCTAGATTTGATAGCGCATGTTCATTTTTTTGTTTTTACTTTTTAGAGACCTTAGGTGTGAATTTTGAATTTTAATTGCTAGGTGTCAATTGTGAATTGTGAATATTTTTAAATTGTTAATAAAATTCACTGTGGTTGAACCTAATGGAAATTGTTCCAGAATTTACCAACCAAGGAACCCCTCTTAATGATAATCCTAGTAATTTTCCTTGCTTTGGAAATTTTGGTCCTCCTTATATGGCTACATTGTCATTACCTGGATTTACCATAGGTTTACCAGTATGGTTATTTTCAACTTCCTTGGCCTTGAATACTCAAATTGTTCCACCTCAACCGAATGCTTCACCTCAATAGAGTTCAGCATCTCAACATCACCAACCTCATGTTGACCTTTTAACTTCTTCACCCAACATGTATTCCTCCATTTATTCTTCTTCGCTTGGTAAAAGCCTTGATGCTAGTAACCAAGTGGCTAAGAAGAAGAAGAAAGTGAAGAAGAAGAAGAAGCAAGATAAGGAATAATTCAACCAAAAAACCATGGTTGGACATGTTGGTAATGTTGAGGAAACCTCCAACATGCATCGTAAACCCAAATACCCTTTCAAGCTTTGTAAGGGTGACCACTTCCTTGTCAAATGCCCTGGTATTCCTAAGGTCCTAGAAGTATGGTAAAAAAATCTCATCAACTTAGGGTCGATCCATCAACCACTGATAGTCAGGTTCCTAGGAAAAAGGGTAAAGTTAGGTTTCCTTGTAGTTTATGCAAAGGGAGTCATCAAACTCACATTTTCCCTCACATAAATGAAGCCTCAAAATTTTTGGAAAACCTTACTATTCGACAGCAAAAACTTCCAACTGGTTTATGTCAAATTTCTCCCAACCTACTGTCAACTGATGGAGTGATTGATCTAATTCCAAGTACTATTAATCCTGCTCTTCCATTGGAGAGTGAAACTCATATCACTCTGGTTTATGATCCTTTCGTTGATCAAGTGGTCGACTTGATTTCACATTCAGTCGATCTGAATCTCCCTGTAGAGAGTAAAATTCATATCGCTCAGGTTCTTCCTTTTACATCAGATTCTTCTACACCAGGGGGAATTTCACCTATTTCTTCAGAACCACCTCCAAGTACCAAGGTATTTTCCTTTGATTGGAATAGACTTACAGAACCTTTTCTTCTTTCATCCATCCCTTTCCAAACCATTGTGAAGGCTTGTGGTAAGAATGCGCACCACACAAATGTAGATGAAGGTGCTTCTGTCAGTATTTTATCCTCAACTACTTGGTAAGATTTGGGTTCCCCTCAACATGTGCCTGTTACACAGAATCTGTCAACTTTTAACAAAACCATGTAATATTCCAAAAAAATTAGCCTTGAGCTAAATGGAATATTATAGTTTGTTTTATCACTAGGTAGGTGAATAAGTGGGTGGGGAGGCCCATAAGTCTCCTTAGCAGAAATAAAAACACTTCAAGTGTGAAAGGAGACCTTTTTAGTAGCTAAATAAAGTACCTTCAAATGTGAATAGCGGTTGGATCATGTTGATTCAGTCAACTTTTACCAAGTCAACAATGCTATTATGGAGGAGTGGAGATTAAATGAGGAATAAAACAGTTTTCGAGGGAGATTGATTTCATGAAGAAAATGACCTAATTAAGTGGGGCCAAGGGCAAGGAAGCTCATAATATATATAAGGAATAGGATGGAAACCATATGGGGTTATTTTTTGGGATATTATTTTTTATGGTCTATTTAGACTACTTGCATTCTTCAGCTGTTTAGTTGAGATTGTTGTGTTGTTTACCACTCGGTGTTCCCAAGCGAGAATCCCATCTCTTTCCTTGAGAGGCCTCTTGGAAGAGCATTGCATTCATTTCCACATTCTTGTTTTCAGGCCAAGCAACATTTTTCTTCATCATCGCAGTTTTTGCAGGTTATTATGCTATGTTGCAGGGTGTTACAGTGGAGGGTTTAGAAACCCACTTTTTGAGCTAGTTTCTCATAGGAGGAAGGATTCCTTCTCTTGGGAGTTCATTTTGGAGGGCTCTTGGACCTATTTCAGATCTTTGGAACCAGGCCAACTATTTCCCATCATTTCCAGTAATGTTCCAGCTAGGAATTGCATTATTTTTTAAGACAGCTTCAGTGAGGGATCTTGTGGCTCCTTTGGAGTGTTTTCCTGTGATTGAAGGGTTCAGCCTTTCATTGGAGGAGGCATTTGAGGGGATCTACATCACATCTGATATATTTTAGCCTTCTACACTCATGTGCTTTAGTTTGCAGTGAATATTCAGCCCTAGGGCTTTAGATCCCATCTTGTACAGGGTGTATTTCTGAAAACCCTTTATGGGTTCTTTGTAGGAGTTTTTATTAAGCCTAGATATGTATTCGGCATATATTTTGAGGCATATAATAGCCCTACATATTCTGTACATTATTTTTTTGTAGTAGTGTATTTAAAAATACGCTGTAGCATCTCTCCAACATTTTGTATTGTGACAACAATTCATTTATGGGAATGATTGTTTATGGGAGGCTTGTTCCTTCATTGTATATGGTTTATGCCTCACCATTTGTGTTGATTTTCTGATCCAATACATGATGTTATGTCTCCATATTGGTCTCCAATGTCCATGAGTTGATTTACACTACTACTTCCAATTTTGTGTTCATATATTGTTGCATTTCCCATTTGGGAATATTACAATGGTATCGGAGCATCATCTTGGCTCAGCCTGTGTATTCAGCCAATATGTCACCATAATTAGAAGATTTTCTCAAAGAAGAGGAAATGTACAAAGAATACAAAGACATGAATCCATTGTTTGGAGGAAGGAAGGAAGAGAGGCTCTTAAATCTTCTTCTTCAAACTATACAGAGCATTCATGTAGATATGAAGAATATGAGAAGGGAGATGTGTAAGGAATCTCCAAGGGAGTTTGAATCTAAAGAAAAATCTAGATTTTCACATGATGAGTGTGAGCATGCAGCCACACACCATGATTCACAATGCAGTATTATGGCCAGATTTACTATGAGAGAGAGGAAGGAAGAAGAAATGCCAAAAATGGAGACTCTTAGTGATTATTTGCAAGAATACAAATCTCAAACTAAGAGATTCAAATATCACATCACCATCCAAGAGTTTTTCAAGGTCAAGGGGGAAAGGAGCCAGTAGCATGATGTGGGTAGATTCTTTCTATCTACTTTTGATGGTTCACCTACATGTTCATCCAGGGCTTCGGTGGAGGAGCTAGACACCTATTTGCAGCAACACCAAGTCTCAGAGAATGAAGCCATAAAATTTTTAGCACTGCATTTTGAAGGTAAGGCCTATGCATGGTGGATATTTGAGTCCCTTTCATTAAAAAATGCAAATAATTCTTCTTATGTAAAGTTTACTAGGAGATTAGTGGAAATGTTTGATGGAAAACATTCTGAAACACCTTTGATGGAGCTAAATAAACCAAAACAAACCAAAATTTTGCATGCATTGAAAAGACCTATAAACTCAACTCCATTTCAGAAAATTGTTGAAGAGGCTCACATCTTGCATAGTACTTTTCTAGAGGCAAGATATTTGTCTCATATTCTTGGACAAGAGGGCATGAATATCCCTTTTTCAAAATAGGATCCTCTTATTGAGAAAGTGGCTCCCATTCATATTGAAGAAGAAGAGAAGGTTGGGGGAAACAGTGATGTCATATCTAGAGAATATCTAGCACCTCATGGGGAGGTTGATGGAGCACTTGCTTCAAAAAGAGGAATTCTTGTATCATTGCAAGAAGTTCCTGAAGATTTCATATGTGGAGGACAAGGCACAATCGATGAACAACATGATTGTGAAACCTTGCAAATGGAAGGAGAAGGTAGGGAGGATGACCAACATTACATGATGAGGATCACACACCCTTATCTATTTTAGAAGGTAGATGCACAAAAGAGGTAGACTGATTTTCCCAGTTAGGGCAGGGACAAAGTTGTCCATCCATATGTGTAGTCTACTTTTGACATTGATGTCCCACTACATGGAGGAAATCCCCCAAGGAGACCACTAAATCAGGAGATGATGAGAGATGCTTCACATGGGGTTGCACCACTCTTGTATCCTGGAGGGGTCGATACTTTGGAGTGGTCTATTACGGTGCAGAGAGTCTAGGGTCGACTCAAGGAGAAGGGAGAAATTCTACCATTTTCAGCATTACCCACTCTCACTTCATATTCTATGCTAACAGAAGTTGCTGCAGTGATGGTGGATGGCACCACTATGGTGCAAGGGAGCTGCTCCATGGGTTTGGAGAAACATAGGGCAATTCCCTTGAGGAAGAAATCCTCCATACATTAGAGTATATGGAGGCCGCTCATGCTTACATTGGCCAAGATCAGGAGGTTCTTTTTGGATGGTAGCTTCGCATGGGAGGCCAACTTCCAAAGGCCACCACTTCTATTTGAGCATGAGCAGCTGCATGATGAGCATGGTAGAACTTTGGAGGATGACTTTGTCATGGAGTACATCAAAGGAGAAGACAACAACATGTGGGGAGATTCACATTTGATATTATCAGCGTTGTCTCTTAGGAGGGTTGATCCATATTATAGGTCTCAACTTTTGGTAGAGTAATCCAAGGATGTTGGTGCTTGCATGATTCTTGATGACCCAGAGAGAGATGATAGATACATGGTGGATGATGAGGTCATCTATTATCATGGCAGAACCTTCTTGACTAGATCTTCTGAGCTTAAGGAGAAGCTGCTACATGCAACACATGTGGAATCCTTGATGGACGAGGTCACTTGGGAGGGAATTCAGTAGGATGTATATTAGCATGAGGAGAGATGCATATCCCAGATGGTGATGGATAGGTTTTCACAACCACTTCCCTACTCATTGACAGTGAGAGATAGCTTTCAGTTGAGCCATTTCAGCTCAAGTACCAAAGTACATAGTAGAGAAGGTATACTTATGCATTATGATTTGTAATCCTTTACTTTTTATGAGCAAAATGTTTTACCAAGGAGGATTATTCCTTCTTATATATTCTATTATGATGTACTTGAAGCCATTTGCAGCATTGAGGTTGGCCATTCTATTGGTGGTTTGTGGGGGAGGCTAGATGATTCTTGGTGTGCACCGTTGGCACCACATATTACTTTTATGATCCTATCTTGTAGGGTGATTGTGGAAGCAAACAAGTGGTTGAAAGGACATTTGTTATTCTTTGTTTTGAGGTAGGTATGGGATGCACTGTGCTGGTTCCATATGTGGAACTATGATCCACCTCCCGGTTGTCATATGGCAACTTGTTTTCATTTGTTTTTGCTTCCATATATTGATGGTGTTCTTATTTTTATGAGAAGTTTTGTTGGGAGAGTGGCAGAAGAGTTAAAGGTGCCCCCATTCGCAGTATGATTATCCATACCTTATATGTTGTATGTTTCAGGAGAAACAATGGGAAAACCATGATTTCCACACTACATCTCTTATCTTCATGTGGGAGGAACCATTTGGTTAACTTGAGTTCTTTGAGGGGGCACTTCATGGATGTTTTGTTTCGTGGGGTAACTTGGGCCATTCTTGGAGGCCATGACATTTCAGCCCAAGATCAACAAAAGCCCCATACTTACCATAAATGGAGAGAGAAACAATGTGGGTGGGAAAATCTAATCTCTCCATACAGACCTAATACATTGCATAAACCGGGGGTTGAGGATTCCTTTGATGAGCTACCTAGAATGGCTCATTTCATTTGGATGATAGCTTGGGTATGGGAGGCTCTCATTGGGAATGAGATTCCCTATGTTTATCATCACTCCTACCTTGAGGAGGCCATTCGAAAGAAATAAGGTTTCCACTTATACCTTCCACCTTTTCATGATGTGAGCCATTTGGTATTGCATACTTGGGAGGAGCCATTGGAGGGAAGATTTATTGCAGATTATTTTAAGCAGTGGTGAGGAGTATTGATGAGGAGGCCACAAGAGGAGGAAGGGAGGAATTTTTCTCTCCATTTTAAGTTGCTTGAGGAAAAGAAACATGTTGGAGGGGAGGACTGTAATATTCCAAAAAATTTAGCCTTGAGCTAAATGGAATATTACAGTTTGTTTTATCACTAGGTTGGTGAATAAGTGGGTGGGGAGGCCATAAGTCTCCTTAGCAGCAATAAAAACACTTCAAGTGTGAAAGGAGACCTTTTTAGTAGCTAAATAAAGCACCTCCAAGTGTGAACAGGGGTTGGATCATGTTGATTCAGTCAACTTTGACCATGTCAACAATGCTGTTATGGAGGAGTGGAGATTAAATGAGGAATAATGCAGTTTTGGAGGGAGATTGATTTCATGAAGGAAATTACCTAATTAAGTGGGGCTAAGGGCAAGGAAGCTCATAATATATATAAGGAAGATGATGGTAGCCATATCGGGTTATGTTTTGGGATATTATTTTTTTTATGGTTTATTTAGACTACTTTCATTCTTCAGCTTTTTAGTTGAGATTTTTGTGCTGTTTAGCACCAGGTGTTCCCGAGCGGGAATCCCATCTCTTTCCTTGAGAGGCCTCTTGGAAGAGCATTGCATTCATTTCCACATTCTAGTTTTTAGGCTAAGCTACAATTTTCTTCATCATCGTAGTTTCTGCAATTTATTGTGTTATGTTGCAGGGTGTTGCAGTGGAGGGTTTAGAAACCCACTTTTTGAGCTAGTTTCTCATAGGAGGAAGGGTTCGTTCTCTTGGGAGATCACTTTTGAGGGCTCTTGGACATATTTCATATGTTTGGCACCAGGAAAACTATTTCCCATCATTTCCAGCACTGTTCCAGCTGGGAATTGCGTTATTTTTTAGGGCATCTTCAATGAGGGATCTTGTGGCTCCTTTGGAGTGTTTTCCTCTGATTGAAGGGTTCAGCCTTTCATTGGAGGAGGCATTTGAAGGGATATACATCAGATCTGCTATATTTTAGCCTTCTACACTAATGTGCTTCAATTTTCAGTGAATCTTCATCCCTAGGGCTTTAGATCCCATTTTGTACATGGTGTATTTCAGAAAACCCTTTCGAGGTTCTTTGTAGGAGTTTGTATTAAGCCTAGATCTATATCGGGCATATCTTTTGAGGCATATAATAGCCCTACATCTTGCGTAAATTATTTTTCTATAGAAGTGTATTTGAAACTACACTGTAGTAGCTCTCCGACATTTTCTATTATGACAACAACTCATTTGTGGGAGTGATTGTTTATGGGAGGCTTGTTCCTTCATTTTATATGGTTTATGCCTCACTATTTGTGTTGATTTTCTGATATAATACATGATGTTATGTCTCCATATTGGACTCCAATGTTCGTGATTTGATTTACACTGCTATTTCCAGTTTTTTGTTCATATATTGCTGCATTCCCTATTTGGGAATATTACAAACCATTAGTGAACCTTTAGGGATCCTTCCTAAGTTTCCTATTACCTTCGAAGGTAAAACTATCTGTATTTATCTTATGGTTGTCTGAGGCCCCTTGGATTTTAGTTTTCTCCTCGGGCGAGACTATATCTGTGCAATGAAAGTTGTTGTATCGACAGTCTTTTGCGTGATGTCCTTTTCTCACAATGGAAACATTGTGACTATTAACCAGCTTTCATTCTCTAGTTTTGATTTTCCTACCAATAATCCAGCATCCCTGAATTTTCCTTCTACGGAAGTGGTATCTACCCCGCTATGGGTTAATTATGTGGTAACCAGTCCCATGTTCTCAGTTACCGATGCAAGCGAGCCTCTCACTATTTGCTCAACTTCTTTTGACTTAGATTCAGTAATTTACATGGCAAACCCTATGGGATTAATCGAATGCGATGTTATTATCCCTTTTGAGTGCTTTGACATGTGTTCCTTCTAGAGAAATATTCTTCCATCTGATGAAGATCTCTTAGAAGCCATGATGAAGGAGTGTCCCTTCACATGTGTTTCTTGCAGTTGGAAGCCATGAGGAGAGTTCTTTTCTTATGCCAACCTCGTTAGAAAATGAAACAGGTCACCATGAGGATGGCTCTTTTACTGTGTCAAACTGGTTAAAAAATGAAACAAGATCCCTTGAGGATAGTTCTTTCACTATGTAAACCTCGTTAAAAAATGAATTAGGCGATGAACATAGTTCTTTTCATCTGTCAAGCTGATTTAAAAAATGAAACAAATCCTCTCCTAGTCAAGTCGAGTCTTTCATCTGATCTCGTAATGAACCTTCATTCCATCTAGCTATCTACTTATTTGAATTCAACGAAGCTTGGGGGGCATGAACTCTAGCAATTTATGCTTGGGGGGCATTGAAAAACCAATCTCAAGCAAAGTTTTCATACGTTTCAAGCTTATGTAAAAATGAAACCTATCTCAAGCAAAGTTTTCCTATGTTTCAAGCTTGTGTAAAAATGAAACCTATCTCAAGCATAGTTTTCCTACATTTCAAGATTGTGTAAAAATGAAACCACTTTCAAGCATATTTTTCCTATGTTTCAAGCAGGTATAAAAATGAAACTTCTCTCAAGCAAAGTTTTCTCTGTTTCAAGCTTGTGTAAAATTGAAACCTATCTTGAGTCCATTTCGGTTATTATTTTCAAGACTCATTAAAATCATGAAAATTCCAAGATTATTTTGCTATCATTCATTCTCGTAAAACACATGAAAATGTAGAGTTCTTTCCATATTTTCCTTCTCGTAAATTAAATTGAAAGTCAGCCAAATGAGTACACTTTTATCATTTTTTCGGGCTCTTGAAAAATTATGAAAAAACAAAACCCTCAAGTTCTCTTTTAAGCCCTTTTTAGACTCTCTAAATATGAAAATATTGATGTGTACTTGCCTATTTGAACTTGTTAAAGGAAATGAACAATTGTCCCTTCAGTATAGGTTTACCCCTTTTCTGGACTGAAATGGACTATTTACGAAAAAGGTATACATTGACTAATCATGGTCAATATAGTTCTCTCTTGTATTATTTTATCATTTTTCTGGCATGAGAGACTAAATTTACAAAAAATAAAAACCACGAAGTTTTCTTATGTTTTTCTTCTGACTCCCTAAAATTGAAAAACACTGAGTTTCACCTATATTGGACTCGTTAAAATTTAACAGTAAAGGACCTGTCAATTAAAAACAGGAACAAACGACTCCTTCTCAGGGTTCAATTTTAATATTAAGTTGGACTCATCTGAAGGATGAGCTTACACAACAAGGAAATGTTATCCTCTTCAAGCTTGTCAAAAATAAAGAGGTAGTTTCCAAAAATGGTGGGGGAAAAGAGAGAAAATGAATCCAATTGTCACCCTTGTTTTGAAAAAGTAGTATACCACTCTTTAACATGACACTTTTTGTCACACTTGTACCTGGGTTGGGAAAATCCTTTGTCTAGCAGTTAATCAAACCACATTGAAAGTCTTCAGCTGGTTTCTAGGTATTGGCTTTAGATTATTTGTTACCAAAC
Organism: Pinus albicaulis; assembly: GCA_034641835.2. Classification (NCBI taxonomy): domain Eukaryota; kingdom Viridiplantae; phylum Streptophyta; class Pinopsida; order Pinales; family Pinaceae; genus Pinus; species Pinus albicaulis. The sequence continues at coordinate 248,333,778 of CM076572.1, read as the reverse complement.
CATCTATAGTGTCGTTATGTGTTCAAGAGAAAAGTTCAAATAAACCATTCATTGAAAATATTTGTCTCTATTCACGTTGACCATCCCTTAGTTAGTCCTTGCAAATATTTCTTGAAAACTTGACGTAATGGTTTTGTGTCGTGGGTTTTCCTGCGACGGGTCACTTTCTATCGATGACAACACATCATCTAGAAAGTTGATCTAGAATTCTATCAGTACCTTAGGATCTGGATCCCCTAATGAAAGATTTCTCGCCTTTGATGACAGGTTGCATCATTAACCTTCAATCGACTGATTCCATGAAGTGTTCGACTGCAAATAATTTATTCACACTTCATGGATTGTACTAAGTACTTTGAGAGCCATTTTCATTATTGGTTTTTTCTCTCACACTTGTTAACAGTTCACATCATTGATTGATAATCAAGTGGTTTCTACCATGTTCGACTTCGACACAATCACTCGCATGGATAGAATCGTACTAGTTTGGGAAGTAGAAATTAAGACCTTGGATCTAGTTTACACCATCCAGGCTGTGAGGAGTTTTATTATTCATAATACAGTAAAATACTTATGAAAGAGGGTTGTGTCCATGATTTGTCTATTGTTGATGTAATTTTAAAATCATTTTGTACTAGAACATGTAGTTATTTTTGATCTAAGTATGGGAATGCACACCTCAGCGATAATATACATATATATGTTTGCATTGAATATTTTTACAGGCTTTCAATCGGTATGTCCGCAATCCAATCCTTGGAAAGATAAAGCACTTTACTCTTCGGAACTATCTCAGACTTCGCACTTTCGGGGGCAATCTATTACAGGTTATTTTTTCATCATGACATTTAACTGTCTATATGGGTTCATCATCACCTATATTATGCTTCCTTAGAAGTCAAAAACCCTAAAGTTCCTAAACTAGGTCTTGGAATTGGAGAAAAGCTCATTAAAACCCTAAAAAGCCTAACTCCACACTTTTCCTAGTCCTTATCTGTGGACCCGCAGCTTTTTACTCTATAATCTAGAGCACATCCCACACGTTCTACTTATTAAACCCGTAGACCCTCGTAAAAGGTAAAATAAAAGAAAAAGTAAGTTCTAGAAGCCCATCTGGTCGAATATTCTCCCAACCGGAGGCTTATAGAAGCGTAATCCGGTCGGGATTCATCCCTTCATTCATGGACTTATATCCCTTCATTAATGGAGTTTATCCCTTGGTATTTGGAGCTCAAATCCCTTCATGAAAGGAATTTATTACCCTCTTTATGGAACTGAAGCCACCTATATTTTCCTATAAATTGAACTCATGTTTCAGTCTCAAGGGTACTTAGAACTTAATAGTTTTTTAGGAGAATTGCTGAAGAAATCATACTCTCTATACTTGGCATCATTGGTATGAGAACGATCACATACTCATATTCATAGTTTCATGCTATTTCAGAGAGGAGAAGGCTTGTCAACTTGAGAGAGAAGGATTGTGTAGGACCCCAAAAGAACCTGTATAACATCAAGGAGAAAGGTTGTAAAGTTACTTCTTATTATACAAGTTAATACAAATGGATTTCATTTTCTCATTGAATTGTTCATGTATCTATTTGAGTAATTTAATTCTTATATTCCTTGATCATTGAGATAGATTAGTTTTTCCTGAATTATTATATCTTGCAGGTGATTTTAATCCTTTTTCTGTCCTTGATTGCAAGTCTCACATGCTGAAGTGGCCTCTTTTGGAGCGACTGGATATAAATATTACAGCAAGTGTTGGACTTTAGGTAGGGGCATGCCCTCATACTTTGTTAACTAATAATTATGAATCACAAATGATCTAGAGAAATGGTTTTCATTTAGTTGTTTGTTTCTAGATATCCTTAGGACACTAGGGATATCATTCTTGTCCGCAAGAAGGATTTATCTGCATAACAGACACAAGCTCACGTAGTGGACTAGAGACAAGATCGAAACCCTTTCAATTCACCACATTAGAGCTGGAAGGTTTGACCGTGGATCAGAGAAAATAGAAAAACCCCCGAAACATCACCATCTCGCAGGTCGAAGGCATGACCTACAATAATGAGAGGGTTTTCAAGATTAGCGTCATGGGATTTTTCCTCAGCGGAAAAATATTGTCTTTAATTTCCAACTGGACTAATTTAAACTCCCTCGACTTGTTGGTAGACTATTTGACTGGCAAGATATTAATAAAGCTACAGTATCTGGTCAATCTTGCAATCTGATTCCCTTGTCATGAATCCTTTGTGCTTATCTAAATGTCAACTATCTCCATGATAAAAGGATCACACGGAAAGGTGGTGGACTTTGGACATTCAAAGGTTGTATCCACATTGCATCAGACTCATGTAAGTACTCCAATGAAAAGTAGTTTTGGCCCTTGGGTACCTTGATCCTAAATACCTAAAAATGCAACAACTGACAGAGAAATTTGATGTATATTATTTTGGAGTATTTTTACTGAGGTGTTGTGTGCAAGGGAAACTATTAATCTTGTTTTTCCCAGAGAAAAATTTAATATAGTAGAGTGGGAAATTCATTGGAAGAAAAAGGGCAAGCTTGAAAAATTCATTGACCCTCACCTTCTTGGGACCATCAACCCTGGTTCTCTGAAACATTTTAGGGAGACTACCAAAAAGTTCTTGGAAGAGAAGGGAATCGACATGCCTTCCATGGGAGATGTTATATGGAGCCTAGAATATGCATTTTAACTCCATGAGATATCCATGCAAAATGATCTAGATGAGAATAATAAAAATCATATTGTATATGTTCATTTGTGCTACCCAGAGCTTGAGCCTTTTGGTCCAAGTTGAGTATGACTTCAAGTCTTATACGAAATTTCTCAATTTATAGATTTCATTAATGAGCATATGGAATTTTGGAGTTCCTAACAACCCACGGAGGGATAGTTGTGATAATTTACCCTTTTTTTAACATGTTCTCCTTCAGTGGATATGACACATAGTGGTTCCATACCTTCATGAAACAGTTCCTTACCTCATGATGTTTGCAAAAGATTCAAGGAAAAGTGAACACACAACTTTAGTGGCTTTGGTTTGGGATGAGAGCTACAAGTATGTAGAAGAGATTGAGGGCACATGCATTATGTTCCTTTGTGTTTCCCAGAGCCTATGAATTTTTATTCTAACATTTTTTGATGACGTGTTGGTGGTAGTGATGATCATTTAGAAGATGCAACCACAAGTGTTGTGTTCTCACAATTGGTGAATCCTCATGGGAGGTGATCACGAAACAAAACTCCTTTTCCATGTTCCAAATCTACCAAATTATCAGATGCAGAGAGAACATTGGTGAATGTGAAATGGTTAGGTTCGATACTTGTTTTTTTCCTATCACATTAAAAAAAATAGTGCATCCTCATAAAATCCTCACCTCGTATAATCGACCACCATTACAGATGATTACACAACATTTGGTTTAGACATTTACTTAGGTAGGTAGGGTTCCCCTATCTCCTATCTACCTCTAGAGTGATTTGGTCATATCTTCTTTCTTCTTTGATATTGTTTCCTCTCTCTCAAGTCCTCTCTCTTGCCCTTCCCCTCTCACTGTATCTTACCCTTCTCTACCTCACTCACTCCTCTCCCTCTCTCTCTCTCTCTCTCTCCATTCCTTCTCTCCCCTCTCCTTCAATTTATCTCCATTTCTGCCTTGTGCACCCCCCTATCTCTCGAGCTCTAGCACTCTATGTATTTGTTCTTCCTTCTCACATATTTATAGAGTTAATATATATCATCATATATTAATATATATTATAATATAACAAATTTTATATTGTATTAATCCAAACTTATTAAATTTAATAATATTAATATTATAATATATTAATATGAATATTATAATTAATAATAATAATATTAATCTTTTAATATTGATATTAGGGTTAATAATTTTTTTTTGCATGGTATTAATAATAATTCGGCCAATGGTATTTGGTCCATAGGCTTCACCTAAATAAATCCTCTTTTTTGAGTGTTTGTAAATCTAAATATGATTGAGTAAATATGAAATGATGTTTTATTTGTTTATCATATTTAAGGTTTAATTTTTATTTATTTATTTACCATACCTCTATTATTTACCATGGTATTTGGTCCATAGGCTTGGTATATAATTAGATGTTGATTTTTAATCCTATTTCATATATTTTTATTTATTTACCATATCTCTTTTCTGAGTCTTCCTAACCCTCTTTATATTTTAAATTTATACTGTGTTTATACACAATAATAATTATTTTTATTTTTAAATAGGGAGACATTACATTAAAAATATTAAATATTTATGTGTTTAAGTTTTTATTTGATATCTACCCCTAGACTAGAAACTCATAATCATGCTTCTTTACTGAAATATTTAATGAAAACCCTTACACATTTTATGAATGTACTTCCAATTTTAAAATCCTTATTTTTTATTATTTAAAAATTTGATAAATAGTGTTTTTTTTTTTTCCCTCCTAAACATTTGGCGGAGCTATCAAAACACTAAAATCTCTTGACGCTGTTACTTAACTTTATCATTGTTTTTGTGGACATTGAATTTATTTAAAATTTTTTCACATTAAGATAGTTTTTCTCCCTCGCGAGCTCAATATAATAAACATTTTCTTACGTTTCTCCTTATACAAGTAATATTATTTTGGTACATTTACGTATTTGAACTTCTATTTGAAGTTGTCACTACTTCGAACCCCCAATACGTAGAAGAAGATGATAATTCATTTCTTTGTCAGTATTTCAAAAAGAGAATTCTAAGGACGATGCAATGAGGTTTTGTTGTTGTATTTTTTGAAAGGACAAAGATTAAATCATTGATTTTAAGTATAAAGCTTGAAATAAACAAGAGATCAAGGCTGCTACAATAGTGAGGGGACATTTTGATTCAGAGAACCTTTTGCAAGTTGATATACCCACTGAGGTTCTGTGAAAAACCCATACATCTTGGATATCAAGTTGATATCCCCACTGAGGTTTCGTGCACAAACCCTACATCTTGGATTTTTTTACCTACACATAATTTTATTATATAATTTCTGTAAAATAATTATTTTTGTGGTTAGTGAAAAAAAGCCTAATTTATTTTTTTCTCATTTTGTCCCGATTTAAATATTAATTATGCTTGGTTTCCTTCAATAAAACCTAATTCTAATTGGTTTCCATGTATACAAATTTGATCTCGTTTTGTCCTTGTGAATGTTAGTTGATAGTTAAAGTGAGGTATCGAGTTTGATGGTGTTTACAAATCTGTTTACCCAAATACTTGAGCAGCATAATTTTTTTATGGGAAGGAAAATATTCACACACAGACAATATTTTTTCGACATTTTACAAGAAGGAAATTTGTCTTCTTGAATATATCATCATTTGAACATTAAGTTGCTTAAATGAGTATGGTTGATTTCTCACCCCAAATCCATGGACACAAATAATGGTTTATAAGGTTCTCTGAGAAGCTATTGAGAAATCAATGCATGTAACCAACATATTTTTAGAATTTGATCACATTTAGAGATAGCTCACTTTAGTGATTCATTGATGGCCCATGGTTTCTTGAGTATTTTTCCATGAGTATTAAACCCTTAATGTATTTTTATTGTTTTTTGCGGATTCACTTCTTAGGAGCATAACACCATATTTTACAATTTTTTTTCTTTATGTATTCTTCTTGGATAGACAGAGTATACTGAGATTCAAAGATATTTTGGCTTATAAACTTTTTGTATTTTAATTTTTAAGAACTTTCGTACTTTTCCTTTTTTGGAGATATAAAAGCATGTTCCTTTAAGCAATGGAATTTATTTTCCTACAACATCACATTTATGATTGAGTAGTTCTCTTCAACTGAGAAATATAACAAGTATATTATCATTCTTGAACCTTGAGACTATAAACCGTGCCACAATAATTCACTCATGATATGGAAGCCCCAATCAAATACCTTTATCCACGAAGATACTTGTTTCTCTACATTGGTAGGAAACTTGGGAGCATATGTAAATTTTTAGTGATGGAAATATTCTATGAATGCATTCTTAAAAATTAGAAGAACATATGCTGAAGTATAGATACAATACTACTAAATATGTTGTTAAACCATATAATAGAATGGGTAACATCTATATTTTTAAAGTTTAGTTCAAAGAAGTATATAGTTAAAATGCTTAAAACTATTGTTTTTGGTAATGCTGGAATAATAGGTTTCTAGAAACAAATAATGATTGGAACATATATAAGATGTTGCAGAGATTTAGTAAAAATTCTAAAACTGTGGTCTCCATAGATATCCCTTGTTTCTGTAGTAAAAGGAAAATTGAAAGAAAGATTGTAGTATATTGTCTAGAAGTTGTTCAATAAGATTTCTCAATGAATAATATATAATATCAAAAGGGTTTTTTTAAATATTCCTTAAATTTAAATTCAATATAAAAAATTATAAGTTACAACCAAATATATGTGACACACAGTTGCTTATGTTTTTCTTATGATTTAGTTTTTCTATGTGACACGGTGGGGGATGGGTGGGATGTGGAGTAATCTTGAATTCTTTATTTTCAACTTAGTTTTCATTGTATAATAAACTAATCATACTAAGAGATCTATTTAGGACGTAGGTGCAGATCTCTAATAGACAAGAGGAATTGGAATTAATAGAAAAAAAGAGGACAATATTCCCTAAGCCCTGAAGGAATTATTTTCTTCTGGAAAGTTGCCAATAAAAGATCCAGTTCGGTCTCCTATGACCCCTCTAAAACAATCTTGTATTAACTTGGATAAGATATCAAGTCTCCCTAGAAAAATATATCACATTGGTGTGTGAATAATGTTCGAGATTTTCGGTCGGCCGTGTTTTTGTTTCTCTTGATTTTACTTTCTTATGTACCATATTTTTGCTTAATAGAATTAGTCCAATTCAGAAAAAAAATAAAATAAAATAAAATAAAATAAAATAAAAAAATAAAAAAAAAATAAAAATAAATAAAAATAAATAAACATAAAAATAAAAATAAATAAAAATAAAAATAAAAACTAAAAAATAAAAAATAAAAAATAAAAATAAAAAAAATAAAAAAAATGTTCGAGATTTTCGTTGAGGAGATACTATTTGGATGTATCCACATGCAAGAACATTAATTGGAAAGTTCAATGGAGTAGCCTTGTCACCTTATGTGATTGAATGATGAGATGCATATCTACCTCAAAAAGGAGTTGTAAAGAGAACATTTCTCTTTGAACATAAAGGGAAAGGCATTTTTAGCATAGAATTTGAACTACATGATTATCTTAAATGAGTACAATGGGGGTTCCATGGTCCTTTAAGAATACTGGTCTTTTTATGCAGCATTGGTTTCCCCTTTATACCTGCAATGAGGTAGATTCTTAAAAAAACTCTTGTCTGATCATATTGGCTTATTTTCTTGATGATTTTAAGGTTCAAGAACTATTATAAAAGATACATGGGTTGGATGATATATTTAAGTTATTGGATGATATATTTAATATAGTTAAATAAAAAACAATTGCATACCCTCAATTGGTTGGTTATTTCCTCAAATATTGGATGAAGTGAAAGTGACCCACCACATGACAAAACCCATATCTAAATGCTACTCTGTAATGTTTAATTTTTTGAGTTTAGGCTTGCTTTCCTAAAGGATGATTTTTTTCAAACCAACTATGTACATCCTTGACTTATTTTTCCAACCAACTATAGTTAGTGTATTAACACCATTTTCTGAAAAAGGTTTATAAATGCATCGTTATAGGTGATATGATTTTGTTTGTCCTTGATGAGAAGTATCATGACATTTTATTTTATTTTTCCATCATTTCAATGGTTTGTAGATTGTACATAAGTTTTTATTTCTTGTTTTTCTCCATTAAGGTAGATTGGGTTTCTAGGCTTTATGCTCACTTTTCTAGCGATGTTTTGCAATTATGCGCTAGAACTATGCACGGTTATTAGTTAAAGACAAGGGTTATCAAGAAACAATGTGTGATTTAAACATGTTGATAGATTAATGTGAAAATATCCTATCACAATTCATTAGATTGGTGGCACTATGGATAGTTGAATATTGACCAATAAAAAATTTGACCAATGTCACTTTAATGTACTATGGATGCCATCTTTGTTTAATGTACTTTAAATGTGTTAAAATTAGTAGATTTTCGTTGTTGGTTATTTCTTTCTTATCATATTTATTTTTCCCACTGTAATCCTATTCTCTATGGATATTTTTTTATTCCCCTATATCTATTCTATAAAGGTAGACGGGGTATGAAGTGTGTTTTTGTAATTTGTAGTTTTTTTTTTTTTATTTGAGATGCTTTCCTTCACACCCCTTTATTAGTTAAAGTACTTGTGGGAGGACATAGTTATAATTGAGAGGTAGAAATTACTTTCCTTGTATCCATACAATTACATCTTTGGATACTCATGCTTGGTGTGGATTTGGCATTGTATGAATGCCCCTTGGAAATTTTGTTGGTGTAACATATATTAGCCAAAATTTGTACTTAAAATTTTTAATATATGTTTGGTGGTTACGTTTCATGATCATTGTTATTGATTGTTTTATATTGACATCTTGAATTAATTAATAATGAGATCCACACCCAATTAGTCTTCTAGACCCCATAGCCAATAAGATTCATGAATGTAGCTCATTATTTATAATTGCATCATATATAATCATTGTTTTTGGCTTTTTGGCATGGAAATCAATCTTTTAGTGGGAAAGTTTTATGCCGTCACCACATATCTACATGATTCACAAGGTGAGAAATCAATATTTGGTGTAATTTCATATTTCAGATTTGATAATTGTAGGTCATTTATAGGCTATCAATTTCTTTAAAGTTTCACTTATAGTTGAATATTTAACTGAAAATATTGAGTATCCTATACATGAATATTTTTCCCTCCACCCACTTTTCATAGCTTCTAAACCATTAGGTACGAAATTCGATCATATTTTACTTGTTAGTAAAATATTTTCCAAGAATTTATAACATTTTATAATTTATTGAAAGTTGTATAGTTTACAATTTATAAAGTTTCAAGACCTATTTTTTAAAAGTATAATTATTGAAAGGGTGTTAGCTCAACAGAACAACACCTTCTTTACAATAATAAGGTTTATAGTTTGATTCCACCTTGATCTGATATTTATATGAAATAGAGACAATCAATATTTAGTGACAAGGACTCTTTTGACCATCCCCAATGAGCTTATGGTGACATTTTTTGGCCATCACCAAAATATGAAATGGTGATGGTAAACAAACACCACCATATATATATGCATCAATAGTGATGACCATGAAAGATCCATCACGATAAATCGATGTTGTTCATATGAAATGGTGACAATCACTATCCGTCATTATAATCATTATTCGTGATGGAGCTTGAATGTCACCACAAAACTTATACTTTTGGCGATGCCACATTTGGTGAAGCTCACTCTTTTGACAAGTTCCATCATCGTTTCTCATATGAAATGGTGATGGTCACTATCCGTCATTATAAACCATTATTGTTCATGGAACTTGGATGTCACCACAACACCTATACTTCTGGTGATGCCACATTTTGTGACGTTAAAGTTTTAGTGATAGAGGCTCTTTTGACCATCACCAATGAGCCTATGGTTACATTTTTTGACCCTCACAAATTTCATTTTTTCTTGTAGTGTAATTGAGGATCAAAATTTGGTGGTATTGCTGTAATATGTTAAATTCTTGTTTATATTGAATCAAATATTTTTCGTAAAAGATCAATGAATGTGTTATTTATTGGAAATTACAAGTATGGTAAATATGGGAAAACTGTTGGTGCTTTGCATGTAAATATAAAAAACATATCAAAACTACTCTTATTTTACCTTTTCATTATAATGACCACTTGTGTTTTGAGTTTGAGTGATTGAGGATGGCCAAAGGTGTTCCCTCAAATTGGAATTTTGCTGCAGGAATTTAGTGTGGATTTTCCATTCAAGAATCATATAGCAACTCAAATATGAAAGTTACATTCCAAAATAAACCTTTTTGGGGGATTACTAATGGTCATTATTACATATCTCGATGTTGTAAATTTTCTCCAAATCATAGCTAATATATTGTATCACAGGTGAGGCAATGGGAAGGGAATTTTCTTTGAAATTTATCCACTTATATTGTAGTGATCCATAAATATAAGAAAAATATTAATAATCTGATATATACTAGTTGGTGTATTCATATGTGATAATGGATGCAAATAGTAGTTCTTATATGAAGAAATTCTCATCATACTTCGGAATTCTTGACATCATCGGCCTCTAGCCCGGGACATATTCACTTAACATTACACATTATCCAGTTATATACATGTATACGAGGATATCCTATTATTGTATACTTTTTTCTTCATTTCATTTTATTCTAGACTTAGATTTGGCATTTTCTAGGATTTTTGTTTGCACTCCCACATTGTATAAGTAATATACAACTTGATATTTTTAGCATGTAACTTAGTTGACATGATTGTACCTAATCTTTACTTGAATGTTGAATACTAATTTTACAAATGTGTTATTTTCTATGGTGAAATTTTATTTTCTTTGTTTATACAGGTCATTGTGCCACATAAAATCCATTATTTCCCAACAGAAGAAAACTTGTTCAAGTTTCTTACTTTTATGGGGGGGAATGACATTGAAAATATTTTTGATGTTGAGGTATATATTGTATAAATACTTTATAGTATACATCAGTATTTTTCATCTTTCATGTGTTATACTCTGAATTGTATCTTCTTTCCTTTTTCGAAAAATGAACCTAGTATTGATGGTAACAAGTAGGAATTGAAGAAAGAGGAGAACAATAACACTGAAGTGAAAAAAAGAAAATTAAAGAGACAAAGAGAGAAGATAATTGGTCTAGTGGTACATTTACTGTCAATATCCTGCATAAGAGACACACATATAGATTGATGGTCAAGTCTTTAGAGTTGGAAAATTCACCTGCAATGCCTTGGAAACACAATGATAATATTTTAAGTGATGAAACAATATTTTATGTGTAATATGTACTCCAACGAATATTAAGTTGGAAAATCATATTGTAATACTTGATATTTTATATAATATAATTTATTTTGTTGAAATTATTTATAATAGCACTTGATATTATTTAGTATTGTAATTAACATATGTAACTTTCGTTTTCATATTAGATGAACATGTACATTATATGCCAGTTTTTTTAAATTTAGTTGCAAAATCATACTAATTAATTTATGTTGATTTATAATGAAAAAATCAAATCAATATAAAACTACTAAATTAATGGTTTACGTTTATTAGTGAACACAAATAAAATGAATACAGGACTAAATTAGTTGCTTATATAATTGTTAATGAAAGTAAATGAAGTGAATATAAACTACTAAATTAGTAATTAATATAATGAATATGAAACTACCAAAAAAAGATAAATGATTACTACCAATGTTTAATTTTTTATTACAAATGATGACTAAATTATGCATATATACGACTATTGGTAGCTAATTTATAGTATCTTATAACGCGACCAAAATTTAGTCATATTAATCAGTTTCAATTGATGATTAAATTTCCATATATATGAATATTAGTAGGTAATTTATAGTATCTTATAATATGATCAAAATTTATTCATATTTATTTGGTCATAAATTGGTTTCAAACGATGACCAAAATTTGCATATATATGACTATTCTTAGCCAATTTACAGTATCTTATAACACGACGAACATTTTGGTCACTAATTGGTTTTCTATGGTGATCATTTAGTATTATATTTTGCTGTATATTTGGTCATTAATTGTGACAATTAATGACTAAATAAATGACTAAATTAATAACCAAATTTATGACTAAATACACTACTAGACATAAAGTTGAGACAACTAATTAATGACTAAGAGAAAAATGACTAAAAGTTGGTCGCGTTATAAGATACTGTAAATTAATGACTATTGGTCACCAAAGGAAAAATATTCATTTATATGCAAATTTTAGTCTTTTATTAGTAACTAATTAGCCATTTTGTACTAGTGAATACTCATGAGAAACACATAAGACATAAAAACACCAAATGTTCATTGAAAACCCTTCTGGGAGAAAAAACATCGTATTGTGTTATCTTCTTCTTCTTCTTTATTTAAAATATTATTTAAATCATATCAATGGCCATCACTAATTTGAAAGCCTAAACTTCTAATATATGTGATAAACCACTCACTCCAGGCCACTACCTGAAAGAAGGAACCACTTCTTTAATTATACCCAGGCCCCATCCTGCTTGAGAACCTACTCAAATATTCTATTTGGCCACCACTAGAGAGAGGTCGCTACTCCAAATTTCTTAGGTCACAACCCAAAGGAGCCCACCACTCCCTAAATAATAAAACCACTACTTGAAAATAAGCTGCCACTTCCTCACTGATGGCCCCAACATTCAAATCCTTGTGTAACACATTTCACGCATTTTCAAACTATGGACCATTATCTCAACTCAAACAACGTAGGTCATGTTTTATTTATTTTCATAATAAACCCAATTAAGACTTAATTCTCATCAATTTAGTACAAAATCACTACAATAAAACTCTCTGTAGAACACACAATCAATCTATACTCACAAAATACTCCACACTAACAAAACCTATGCTCAACATAATCTGCAACAACCTCTCTAACGCTCAGTTGGAATAGGAAATGACATGACATCACAGATATCAACATACCATATACATGGCTCCTCTCACTTAGCTAACTTATACTCACTCATCATCTGCGAAACCCGTTCATACACACACTAAAGTGTTTATAACAATCTACAGAAATACAAAGTAGTAATATAAGCTCTCATCTTGACATAACTCAACCATATACAAACTCAATGGAAGACCCTCGCTCAACATGCTTCTTCACCATATACTAGACAACAATAAATAAATATTCTGCATAAGCTTGCAGCCTCAAACATTAAATCCTTCAACAATTAAGACAAAATTCACACTAAAATTTTTCTCTGCATCACACTTAGGTCAATACATATGTAAATTACAAGCAAGAACAGAAGCATATATATATATAACTCATATTTCCTATTATAAAAATACCAACACATAAATATCTATCCCTACATACTTAATCTTTGACATCATCAACAATCACTTTGTTTCTCATCACATTTTCATAGAATATACCTCATGCACAAGATGCTCATTGCTTGGTGTTGAATTCATTTTAACACTTAGCTACGTAAATTATGAATATGATTCTCTTGATACATTATCTGATTGATTCACAATGCAAAAAGTATGGGAAAATACTCTATATGTGCATAATATGTCCCAACCACTTCACTTCACTCCCACATTGTCTAAACTTTGAAATGCATACATTTTTTATACATATGAGCACAATGCATCTCTACTGGGGTGGGCACAATGAACCAACATCTAACCTATACATTGGCCATCATATAGGAATTTAATATATTCACACAATTTTTATGTTATACCAAAATAATGCAGACCTCTTAGACCAGATCAACGATTAGTTAGTCTTTTTAATCCATTTCCACACATTCCTTTGGAGATTCAACATCAGCTGCATCAAATAACTACTTAGACCAATTGAATTGAATTTTTTAAGCCAATATCGTCAAAAAATCACTTGATTAGTTCATGGTTTTCCATTTTTTCAACTTGCAAGTAGTGTCAGAGGAATATAAGATAAAGCCTTTGCTCATTGTAATAGGAATATAAGGGAATCTTGAACAAATTCAACAGTGCGATGGACATCAATAAGTAATCCTATGAAAGTATTTGTAAACTTGGAAAAGTAAAAGGTTGACTTCCCATATATGTTTCCAGCTTTAAAATCATCGTCATGCCACTACAAATGATCATATCAATCACTTGTAGCAATAGAAACTCAATAGTATTATGTACAAAATATCCATAGTTGTTGAAATTATTGTAAATATAGTTAGTTAATACTATGGCTGACATCAATGGAAATGCCATTCTGCCAACAATATTTTTCTTTTGATATGATAGAAATTAACATTGGTCATTTACCAATGTTATTTTCTAGCAAACTCAATATTAAAAATGGCATTCTTAGAAGAATTTTACACCAACCTCAATTGGTCTTAAATAGTTATATATATTCACAAATTTCAACTAGTAAAATATATAATTTATCTGAATTTCAATTTTGGAAGATAAAATTTTGTAATTAGCATTTGTTATTTCTTTTATTAAATACCATCATAGATCCATGTTAACTCGGTTGTTATCAGGTGCTAAGAAGGATCAAATGTCTCAAGGTGTTTAAGCCTTTCCTCAAGTTTTGCATAAAAAAAAATAGAAGTTTTCACCTTGAGAGGTTTGATCCCTCTTAACTCTTCATAACACCTGAGTTAACATCAATCTCTGACGGTATTTAGTAAAAGAAATAACAAATGCTAATTACAATATATATAACTATTTAAACTTTAATTATTAAATAATATATTAATACAATACAATGCAACATAACTTAATATTGAAAAGATTTAAATAACTATAATTAATTTCAATTGTAATAATATCATTCTTTCATGGGAAAACTAAAACTTCTTCACAATACCTCTCCCACGGTTAATATTTTAAAAAAACTTTAATTAAATTTTATATATTTTTAAATTATTATGACTAGTTATAAAATGAGTACATATATGAATGATCTATGGGATCAAAATACGCTAAAAAAAGATTCCAATCATGCTTAAATTGCCTCAACTTGACATTGTATGAGGAAGTTATCACATTTTGAAGTTTTTGACAAATAACAAAAAATTCAAAGCAAAGGTTTGATTCTGCAGTCCATCTCATGATGTCGTGCTAATTTTTGCAAGGTGACTGGGTTCTACATATGACATATAGGCCAACCTTGTCAGGGAACGTGGAGCACATTTATTGGGCATATAGTTAATGTGGTCGACAAATCATAGGTCTCTACGTGGACCAATCATAGGGTTCCATGTGGCCCTACGAGAGGCGACCAATTGGCCTTGATTGGCATTTCAAAAATTATGCGTGTTGAATCGACGACCACTGGAATCACACCCCAAACCTCATGCGCAACGATTCAGTGCTCTACCATTGAGCTATTGTTTTTACTTAATAATAAAAGGTGGGATTTTGATATTTATATTGGAATGGTCTAATGGTTAGGGAAAGGGTCGGACTGGTCCCCAACTAGCCCAGGCACTGGCTCTATTGACAACACATAATTTACAACAACCAAAAAGTGGGGTTGAGTGCATGTTTTTAACTACCCACACCCCTGGAAAAATATCATTTATATAAGCTATATCCGGGCCAACATTGGGGCACATGGCACACCGTTTGTTCCATGGCCATATATATACCCCAAAGAAAAGGGCGGAGGAGACTACCATTAAAAAAAAACCATTTAGCTTAAAACTAGGAGTGTCGATACTTAAGCCTACACTGTTGAATCAAACTCGAGACCTCCATGATCCCAATTGCAGTGCTCAAAAAATAGGCCATAATATTTTTTGATACCAAATTAGCAGAGCGAAGAGTTTTTCAAAAGAAAACAACTGATCTTATTGAAGAAATGGCCATATTTTTCTCATTTCTCAACCTTTTTGAGGTCAAGAAGAGCCTACAAAGGGGTTTTTCAACATTCTCGGTGCGACCAAAAAGCTATTTTTGTAGATTAAAACTTTTATATTTATGTATTGAAAATTTGAGAATACAATAAAAAGGAAACCATTTGAAGTTGGACCCGAACACGTAGCTCATGAGAGGTGAACTCTGCTATCAATTTTATTTTGTTTGATGCTTCATGTTTGAAAATTTTTTACTGTTAAATTGAAACAAAATTATTTAATTTTGTGTACTTTTGCAACCACAATCCATTTCCTTAAGGAATTAAAATTTCTTGCAAATTGATTTATGAATTCTTCACTTTTTTTTTTAAAGTTTGGATCAGTTCGTATCAAAGCATGGATTTTCTGAAGATTTGATAGAATTTGCAAGGTTTCTGAATTCTTACGAGATCTAAATTGAGAAGAGGAGAAGGAGAACATGAAGAACCTCACCCTAAAATTGGCTCAAGGAAGCCAAAAAATCCACAACTCATGGAAAATGGAGGACAAGGACAAGAGTTGATGTATGAGGATGAGAGTGCTTTTAGAAAATAGTTTTTTGATATGAATGAAATGGTGAAAGTGTTGTACAATGAGAGAACATCATGGTTTCAAGGAGAAATTTCTAATAAAAAAAAAGGATATGATGGTAATGGGAGCTAGCCTCCATCTCCTCCTCATCCTTCATCTCCATCCTCTGCTCTTTCTTCACCTCCTTCTTCGGATAGACCTACTCCTCCTACATCTCTAAGAGGACATGCTAGGTCTCATTTGATTAATATTGATGTCAAGTTGGATAGAAAACGTATAATGGATAATCAAATGCTGAAAAGTTGGATAATTGGGTTCATCAAATAGAATTTTATTGCAAGATTCAAAATAAAGATGATGATGCCACAAAGATCCATCTTGCTTCTCTTCACTTGGAAGGTGAAACACTCATATGGTGGGAGGAAAAAACTCAATAATATTTGAAGAAAAGTGGTAAAATTATCTCTTCTTGGAATGATTTTATAGCTACATTAAGAAGAAAAATTTATCGATTATCTTACATGCAAAAATAAATTATGGATTGGAAAAATTTTAGACAAGCTAAAGCTCACGGTGTCCAAAGCTACATTGGGTACCATTTTTTATACTTAGTTCCATCATATAACCTTTATTTTTTCCTTCATTTTTCATTCATATTCCTTATAATTCATCCATATTTGCTTCAAAATCATCATATTAGATACATTTGTTAATTAATTTTCATGATTTGAATTTTGGAAAAGTTTGACATTAAAATTAAATTTTTAGCCACAAAATGAATTTCCCATAATGCCTCCATTGAAGTCGTATGTGCAGGACACCTAGGCACGAATTAAAGGTATATTCAAAAATTACAGTAACCAGGGTTTTAGAGACTCCTATTGGCTCACTCCAGATCAATGAGAACAAGCCCAGACAAAGTTGGTCAAACTTTACCAGTCACTCAGGAAATCCCCTCATTTAGGGGCAACTTTGGGATTTTGTGGGATCTTTCCATATTTTTTGTAAGAAAGAGATGAGTTTGACCATATGAGGTGGAATATGACTCACGTTAGGTGTTATAACAATTATATCTTATATTGTTATATTTTTATTCTATTTAAGCAAATCACTCAACAACTAGAGATGTACATTATGATTTTTATTTCCTGAATATAATTGAAGACACTGACTTTATTTATATTTTCTTCTGTATATTATGTGATGTGAATGGTGAAGTGTTGTAGCCAATTATCTTAAGGTGTACCTGGAAAATATCTAGGGGCCCCATTTTAAGCTAAGTACACTATATTTTTAATTTATGTGCATATTTGTGAATATGTGAGCATCTTAGTTTTCTGTATATTTATATTCTAATATTTTGTGAATATTTCATGTATAAACTCATTAGCATGTAATGTCCATTTAGATTTCAGAGTTGATCTCCTTTCAGTGATTATCTTGAAAAAGGAAGGCCAACCCAAGTCTCTAAGTTAGATTCTCTTCCTTGCGAACAAAGAATTGGACAGGAATTTGTATATATGCATTCATCCTTTATTGCTTTCTTAAATCATGTGTGTTATGCTTTATGATGAAATTGGTTTTATTGAAATAGAAATCACAAGGAAGGACAATCGAAATCTCTAAGAAAAGAGCCTCTTCCTTGTTGACTATGATTCAAATAAAATCACTATTCACTTGTTCATGTTTATAGATCATAATTTTTATGTTTTCTTTACAATCAATAGTTTATATTTGTAATATGCATTTCCATTTGTAATATGGATTTCTATTAATTTCATCTAAGAAACTACTTCCTAAACTAGTTACATCTAAGATCCCTATACTTTGGGCATGTTTCTAATTTTACCAGCGTAGAATAATATTAAAATACATGCTCTAATTCATTTTCATAAATTATACTGAAACTTTTGGGGCCGTTTCCGGGGAAGCACGCTTAGATAGAGCTAGTTAGGAATATTGTTTAGAAAACATATAAAATAAAAAAAACAACAACAAAACATAAAAGAAAAAACAATTTTAATTATGGTTGTTCATTCTTAGACATATAAATTAGAAGGGTAGATCCCCAAAACAAAACCCCCAATGACTAAAAAAACTCACTAACTAGAAAATCCATTCGAAAAAAAATATCTAAAAAACATGATGTTAAAGAAGTCATTTAGAGAAGGAAGGTACGACACTAGAAGGATCTTCTTAAATCATTGTGCAGAATTTAGAATGGTCATTAGGGACGAATATTCATTTGAAAATATATAACAACAAAGTATCCATGAAGAGGATCCACAAGAAGATAATCTAGAAGTTTCTTCTAGTTATATTTGTAAGGAGATCAATGAATTATGGATCACATGCAATGAAGTTCAAAAAATAGAGCTAGAAATTGAAGAATATCTAGAATATGTTTGACAATATCCCTTGTGCATTCATGATTTTGAACAACTTCCACAAGAAGAACTTTGTGATATGAAAATTAAGGAAAGCCAAGAAAACAAAGATCACTTCAAATCTTAGTTTCAACTAGTGATTAGGTCACAACACCACTCCATTTTTCAATATTCCTTAGCATCAAATATTTCTGATCAACTAAATTTTCATGTCCAATAATTCATTAAAATATATTTTTCAAACTTGGATATGAGTCTACTTATGATCTCGTTAGACAAATGAATGCATTGGAAATTCTCTTATACTTGAGAGAATGACCTATTTTTATAGAATATATTAGGATAAAATAGAATAAATAAATAAATATGTAGAATAATTTCATAATAAAACATGCATAATAATTTTGGTTCAAACCCTTATGAACAATTTTTCAAATCATTGTTCAATACTCATTTGGAAAGAGTTTATGAAAAAATGCACTAAGAAAAATCCTATTTTGGGTAACCATATAGGATCATTTTGAAGAAATGTTTTTCAAGAAGGTATATCTTGAAATATAGTTTTTAATTCAATTTTGATTTTTCAATTTGGATAAAAAATGAAAAATATAGGATCAAAATAAACACTAGATCTCAAGATAATATTTTAGGACAGAGTTAGCACAAAATTGATTCGAGGAATCTAATTAAATTTTTTTACACGATATGTATAAGGAGGCTATCCCTTGGAATATAGTTTAAAAATCAATTTGAATCACCTCAATCGTACATCATATGAAAATGTTATGCTCAAAATACTATCTGCTTGTCGAAAAATCTGCATGGTGACAATTTTGGGCCTTGACTATTCAATGGCATATTTCACATGCTAAATCATTGTATTTTAAAAACATATTTGTGAAGGAGATAAATATGAAATTTTATTTTATGAAACAATTTGAATCATCCCATTTGGAGGTCAAATTAAATTTAAGTTATACCACATTTAGTGACTGCATGTTTTAAACTCAGTATACTGAAACTCTGCCTCCTAGGTCTGTTCATCAGCAATTTTGTGATATCCATACTAACGATTTTAAAAAACTGTTTCTACCAGATAGACAAAATTTAATATAATTTCATATCCAATTTGAATCACATCGATCCGATATTTAACGAGAAAGTTACACTCCAAATAGTGTTTGTTGGTCTAGTCAAACATTCATTAGAAGCTCTATCAAACATGGTACTTCTCGTCATTTTTAGCATATAATTTTAAACCATTTTGAAAACCTGTTTATAATAGAATTATAAATATGATTTAAATTAAGCATGGCTTTGGAATTACACTAATTTGACATAAAATGAATATTTGGTGAAAAAAATACCACTAGGAGGTCTAGGTTGGCCACTATTCCTCAAAGGGAAACAAATGCATTTTATTTGTATATAATATTTGGCCTTGTTTTTGAACCATTACTTTACATATGCATATTTGGAAGAATATATACTATAAACCACTCTTCCTCCATCATCTAATATTTTATTACAAGAATGTGTTATGTTTTTGTAGGTCACACGAATATTTAATGGGTGAACTCTATAGACAAAGGAATTTTCAAAGTACATGTTTAAAAATTCATATCTATGAATATGAAATGAAAATATTCAAGTGAAAACAAAGTGGAAACTCACCCGGTGTCAGTTTCATCCAATGAAACTAAAAACTTGTTAATCTTTCTTTCAGTTCTTGAACAACAACACCAACAAACCTACAAGATCGATTGAGATCAAGGAAAAAGACATGAAGCTAACCTTCAGAAGAATAAGTCATGTTTCTTACCATGAAAATCCACATCCATTTCCAAAGAATCCATATTTTTCATGATGTTATTCATCTACCATATTATATGTTAAGCTTCACAATCATTCATGTTGAAGTCCATATCTATTATCTATCTGTCCATCTACTCCTAGATAATGACTTCACCCTATCTTAATTTCATAAGATTTCCATACTTCCCCACTCCATTATAGCCCACTTCTATCCAGAAAATAAAAATAAAACAAAAATTCAAAAATAATAAAGAGGTTTGGCTGTGAAAATTCAGACTTCTTCCATAGTACAAACCTGAATTCATATTGGAAAACCAAATTACCTGGATAATATGAATTCAAAAAAAAATGGTTCTAGCTCGTTTCATTGTTTCAGATAAAATATCTATTTTTTTGTAACAATAAAATATGTCATATCACTCTTTGAGAAATGAATCATCAACTTCAAATACTTGAGGACAAGTCTTAGAATAAGAAAGGGGGAAACAAAGGAATTAGTTTAATTACTAAAATGATTTTTTATCATTTTCATCTCAAGCAATGTTATCATTTTTATTTCAAGAATTTTTATCCTTCTTATCTCAACATGAATGCATTCAAATAGGAATACACTCAATATGGAAGATATTTTGACTTCGACAGTCAACTTCAACTCCAACATTCAATGTTATAAGACGAGACTTCATGAAAAGTCACAAAGGGACCTGAATTTGCAGCCTTTTGAAGGTATTTAAGTTTCAAAAGTTCTTGAAATATTACTTCATAATAAACTTTAGTAGAGGGAAAATTAATCTACTCCAACAGGGTGGCCTGGAAGAACTTCAAGCAATTTGTGAGATTTATAGCAACACCAAAATGACATTTCAAGTGAGGAATTGGAAGGCAATGGAAACATCTCCAAAAATAAGAAAGAAAAATATATTATTGCATACATGAAGCAACTTCTCCAATCAAATCAACCATGAAACATGACAAAGAATATCCAAGCGAGCAATTGAAAGTTTATAAGAATTTTTTGTTTTTTAATGTTTTACTTCTACAAAAATTCTTCATTTAAATTAGTGATAAAGTAACTATTCCTTTCCTCACCTTAACTACCATTTCCATTACCTTTATAGTGCACTACTATGTATATAAGTTTATTCACTTCATTTTCATGTCCCTAAGCATCAAAAGTGAGTATTCAACTCTTCCAACACAAGGAAAAATAAATGAAAAATTGTCACTTTGATCACAATAGGAAATGCTCTGTTTTTAGTCTCTCAAATGAGGCAAAAATATTACTTGAGAAATAATGGGTTCTCCTCTTCAAAGGCAGTTCAAGAGTAATAATAATGAAGGTCTACCTCATGGAACAATTTGGAAAAGAGTTGAGAAGGGTTTTCTTATCAAAATCAGGGCATTAAAAGAGACCAAATCTCCATCTCTCTCTAAGTGATATGACTACTTAGTCAATGGACATAGAAATCAATTCAAGCAAGAAGCAATAATTTGAAGATTGACAATTCCATTTGTCAACATATCAATGGTTTTTATGGAATAATTTCATTCTATTTTTGGGGATTGATTACAAAGTTTGAAGTGGAAATTTGAAGAGCATAGGAAATAGAAACTTGCATAACACCACTTTCAAAGGTCAATGATATCAATGTAGCTTCCGGAGGAGCATTAGAAAAATGGTCAAAGAATGTAACAAATTGTTCCTCTCTAAATAATGAGTGGAAACATTCTGGGAATTATTGCTAAAATTTGATCAAAAATATTTCAGTGGGGAGACACCTTATATTATCATGTTTGGACCAAACATTTGTGGTTACAACACTAAAAAGGTTGATTCCAATCTATCATACACAGGGAAGAACCATCCTATTAAAAATGATGTTTCTTGTGAAATAGATCAACTTACTCATGTTTATACTCTCATTCCTTGACCATATGCTACATATCATCCTTGCTGACAACAAGGATGAAAAATATTGGAGTTTGTATAAGGATTGGGACTTATTTCCACCAAAAAAAATTAAGGACCCTCATGAAAAAAAAACTGAGGATTGGGAATATATTCTTGATCTAGAAGAAAAGAAACCTGAACGATATGATGACATTCCAAAGGAAATACCCGATCTAGATGCCACTAAGCCATGGGATTGGAATGTTGAGGAGTATGGTGAGTGGACAACTCCAACTATTTCAAATCCAGAATACAAAGGACCCTGAAAGTCTAAGAGAATTAAGAATCCAAAATTTAAGGGCAGGTGGAAGGCTCAAATGATCTAAAATCCCGATTTAAAGGATAATCTGAAGCTCTATGTTTTTCCCAATATCAAATATTTAGGAATCAAGCTATGGCAGGTCAAATCAGGAACATTATTTGAAATTTTTTTAATTTGTGATGATCCTGAATATGCTAAGAAGTTAGCAAAGGAAACATGGAGCAAAAAAAATAATGATTAAAATGAAGCCTTTCATTGAATGTGGTGCCATTTGATACCAAATAGAATACCCTTAACATCTTTTTGTGCCAATATTTTTGATGAACTAGGCATTCACTTTCAAATTATCAACTGTTTTGTCCACACAATTTACAAAATGAGGGTTGAAATAACCAGGAAAATATCTGAAGTAGCAATGAATTTCAAAAAATTGTCAATGTTGAACCTAATTGGTCTCGTTATGAAGAAAACCTATGTTTTAATTTTTCAAATTTCCTTTTCATTTGCCCAGAAAAAGAAACGAAAAATAGTGGGTTCTTAAAAATTTCGATTTTTTCCCAATTTTATTTTAAAATTACTATTGTTTCACTCAAGACGTTTCATACTTCCATTTGAATGAATTATATTCCTCTAGTGTTGATTTACTCCATGAGACTAGAACTCTTCCCACCATATTTTTGTTAATAATGTTACGTGTGAACATAAACTTACAGTTCAAACTTTGTTTGACAAAATGTTTCCACATCAGCAATTAGTTGGCAGCCAAAGAGCGAATGAAGGAGTAAGTGAGAAGGGACAACATTGAAACACAGACGCGATTGAAAATTAGAGATCCCAAGTTAAGTTCAAATTTTATGGAGGAAACATGATTAAAAAAATCTCTCATCGAAATCTTTTTTTCAAACCATAAAAGAAAAAATACACTCCCAAGATCTGAATTTTCAGCTACAAGTATGCAAGCCACTTCAAATTAATTTTATAAATATCCCTCTAATTTAAATATAAAAAAAAAAACCATTTGCAACAAGATTCATTGATTCCGTACAAGAAAATAAGCAGCCGCTAGTCACAGAGTTTGAGTAGGCAATAAGAACCAAACAGGGAATGCATCAGGGAACCTTGATAAGTAGGTAATGGTTCTCAAATTGAAAGGAATTATAGTTAAAAAGATGCTTATGAGACTCTCCCACTGGATAAGTTGAATCAGCCAGTGCTCCCATGCTTATGGTGTATGTATGCCTAGCCTTGCACAAGAAAGGAGTGAGTTATCCTTTTACCTGTTGCAATTGATGCTCATTAGAAATCTTTGGAACACATTAAATAATAGAAATATTATCATAATTATTATAATAAAAAAATGGTTATTAGTGAGAGAGTTATAGGTATGTATTCATTTTATTAACTGGATAAAAAAAAAATCATATATATAAACAAATTCATGGATAGAATAGATGTTGAAGGGAATATATCCAAAGCCTCTTGCAAGGCATCATACAAATATTATGGCATTTGTGTTAAATGATATTTGGGTATTAGTGACATCTGGTAGTGAGGATACCACCTTCAAGAATATGTTCAAGAACTAATATGAATAAATTATCTTCCCCTGTGAAGATAATTTATTTGAACTAGATATGTTGCTGAAGTCTACTTCTGTTACAACAAAGAGTGTAGAGGAGTTTCTTGAAAAGCGAAAATATGGTTTTGCGAAGAAAGATGAGAAATTAGAGTTGAATATCAATTGAAAGCTCTAAAATGAAGGTGCATTGAACACATTTATGATGATCATGGGATTGATGTAATTGATCTACTATGAAAAAATGCAATTATTACTTTTCCTGTCATATTGATCTGCCAAAACTCTATCCTTCAATCACCTTGTGGGTCTTTGGGAAAAGAATATTGATAAGACTCTCGACAAGGTCCATGTAATAGAGGAGGGGGTTCTTAAAATAATCACAAAAAACACCATTTCCAGGTAATATCAGCATAGCAATTAGTCATTCTATCTTCGTGAAAGGCGATCAAACAAATTTAGCAAATGTTTTTGTGACTGAGTCTGTAGAATTGTTGGTGAATAAGGAGAATAATATCTCATAGAGTACGATATGGTAAATGTTCAAGAGTACTGTGAAATGGCATGTTTTCATAGTTGAAATGCATGTGAATTTGGAGGATATTTATATGGGGAGCTCATTAAAAGTCTCGAGGAAACAGATATTGAGAATCCAACTCCTTTTAAAAGAAAATGTAATTGCAGAAATGAGTTCTATCACAAGAAGATTGGTCAATGAATGATTTAACAAATAACACTGCAGGTGTGCGAGGAGTGCCAATGTCAATTATGAATGAGAAGGCATGCTTAAACATCTTAGTACAAATGAAGGGAATTTGTTTGTGACATATAAATTTTTGTTCCCAAGTAATCTTACAGAAGGACATTAAAGAAAATTAAAAAAAATCTTTGGGTCATGATTACATATTGACATATTAGAGACGCAATTTTTTTTTCATATTTTTAGAGATTGATGTTCAAAAGAGGTCTTGTTTGTATTCAAGTGTAGTTATTCAAAGCATGTTTCCCTAAAAATACAAGCTATGGAGGTGTCTAATGGTATGGAGATTGCACAAGCATGGAATACTAGAACAATTTTTAGTAATATATATTTGAAGGGATGCTCAGCTAGGGAAGAGATGGATCCATTAATGGAAAGATATAATGTTACCTTTGACTTGAATATGTATGATACCAAACATAAAATTGTAATGCAAATTATATATGGTTTTCTTACTAATGATAAAATTGTAGAAGTTTCAACAAAAGTAAAGACAAATAACCTTCAAATAAAAAAAAGAAGATTAAGAAATTGAAAAGAACTATGAAAGAAATGGATATTATTGAGAGGCAACATAGGTAGCAGGAGATCATTGACATCATATTAGAGACAATTTTTGTTGATGAGGACATGCAATGCCTTCCTCTTGGGGGTGTGTTGGGTACCACTTTTGATACTTATTTCCATCATATAACCTTCATTTTTGCCTTCATTTTTCATTGTATTCTTTATAGTTCATCCATATTTTCTTCAAATTCATCATATTAGGTACCTTTTTCAATCATGTTTCATGATTTTAATTTTGGTAAATTTTAACATTAAAAATAAATTTTTATGTAGAAACAAAATTTCTCGTAATGGCCCCATTGAAGTCATATGTGCAAGACACATGTATATGTGTTAGGTCCCAATATTACTAGTGTAATCCCTTATTATTGTTAGTGTATCCCCCTTATTATTATTATTGTACCCCTGTAACCCCCATATTGTTATTATTGTGCTTTTACATGATTATTGCTAGGTCGGTTAGGATTATATTCTGACCCCATGGACTCATATATATAGAAGGAGGTTTTATCATTTGTATCATCCAAGAATTGCTCATTTATGTAATGTAAAGGAGGTTTACCCCTCAAAGTGGCTTATTTATAAGGCATTGATCTCTCTTTTCTCCTATTTTTGGAGCTGGTTTCATAACATATGGTATCAGAGCTTTGGATTCTAGGATTTCGCTGCTCCGAACAGGTCACCATGGAATTTTTGCTATGCCTTTTTTTCTACGAAGGTTTAGAAGTTGAAATTTTTACCACGCAGTGAAAAAATCCTAAATAACTTTGTGTAAAAATTTCAGATCTTTTTTAGCAATATTTTCAGAGATACCATCTGTGGAAGTTAGGGTTTTGTGAGACTCCTGAATTTCATCTCGAAGAGGTGAGCATGGAAAAATAATCATAACGTTATATCTGAGCATCCGATTGGAATTCTGTAAAAATTGGTTGAAATTACATGGACTTTAGTTTCTTTGTATCAATTTCAGAGGTGAACAAGGAAAAAGTTACACGTGGCATGCCGTACAATTTCGCTCTACCAAACTAGTTCATAATTAGGTCATTGTGAGATATTAGGCATAACTTTGCCTTGAATAATCCAAATCAATTCAGACCTCTTCCATTCAAAAGACTATTGATAGGGAAAATATAGTACCTAATTTCAAATATTGAATATCTGAAATCACAGATATAATTCAGTTTCAATATCGAGATGCTCAAAAGCAAGAAAAAAATGAGCATTTTTTTTGCAAATTGCATAAGTCTTGTTTCAAAAATCAGTTTGAAGTGATTCCAAGGGCATATTGAAGCATATATATCAGTATTGGGTTCTAAAATATCCCCTAAAAATAATTCGACACCCATTAATCCCTAAGAATACTCTACTATGATTCATGAAGATGAAGAAGTGCAACACGATATATCAAAATTATAAGAGCAAGTGTACCAAATTTCGCTCTCGGAAAGAGAAACAAAAAATAAAATGGATGTTTTGAAGAAATGCATGGAAGATTAGATGGATGGTTTGAAGAAGGAAATGGATGCTAATATGGATGGTTTGAAGAAGGGCATGGAAGCTAATATGGATGTTTTGAAGAAAGCCGTGGAAGATAATATGGATGGTTTTAAGAATGGCATGGAAGACATGGAAGAGAAAATGGGAGACATAAATAATGATATAAAATCAGAGATGGAAGGCTTGAAAAATTTGATACAATAAATGATTCCTAATGGTGAAAAGATAGTAGAGGAAACTCATGTCGAGAACAAAATAAATTCTAATCGTGATTTCATAAACCAAAATGTTGGACGGAAGACCCACCATATTCCAAAGATCGATATGAGGAAGTTTGATGGAAAGGATCCCGTAACATGGATACTATAGATGGAGCAATATTTTGATCTTAATAATATGAAAAACACACAAAAGGTACGCTTTTCTCCCATAAATAAAATTGTCACTTGGTCAAATTTTATGGAGGAAATGATAGCACATTATGAGCATATAAAGAGAAACACCTTCTTTAGCCAATTGATAAATCTCAAAGAAAAGGGTTCAGTGGTGGAGCACATTGAGGACTTCCAAAAATTGAATATCAGGGTAAATGATATTCCAGAGGAACACATTATTGATGTCTTCATAGGGACTTTAAAGGATAACATCCAACATGACGTTCACCTTTGGGAACCCGATTCATTGGATAAGGCATTCACGTTGGCAAGAACAATTTAATGTAATATTATGGTGATAAGGAAGCATAGCACTCACATCTATAAAGATGGAAGTGTTGCTACTCCTAGACTTCCACAACCTACAAGGTTGACACAACAACAATTGGAAGAAAAAAGAGCAAAAGGGCTTTGCTATAGTTGTGATGGCGAAGATACTAAAGGTCATAAGTGTTCTAAGAAGAAATTATTTTACATAGATTGTGAAGAGGAGGAAGAAAATGAACAAGAAACTTAAAAATAAGAGGATATACACCAGGAACCAACTGTAGAGAAAGAAGAAATGAGTTTGACCATATCGTGTAATTCTTTGGTAGGAATTACCACTCCTCAAACTCTCAAGATAGAAATACATATCAAGAAGAAAAAGGTAATGGTGTTGATTGATTCGGGTAGTACCCATAATTTTGTTCATTGTAAGGTAGCCAAGGAATTGAATTGCTTCCTATACCCAACACTAAAATGTGAAGTGATGGTCGCAAATGGAGAAACTATAAATTCCTTTGGAAAATACCATAATATCAAGCTAACAATGGGGTAATATGTATTGAATAGTCTAATTATTTCCATTCCAATGGGAGGTGCTGATGTTGTTTTAGGAGTACAATGGTTACAATCTTTGGGGACAATAACTTTTAATTTTCAAGAAATTTTCTTGAAATTTTTGTCGGAAGGAAAGGAAATCGATTTACTGGGTATCGTAGGGAAGCTGAGAAATATAATAAGCTATAATGTCATGAAAAAGATTCTAAAGAAAAAACAATGAGGCGTAATTTCACAATTATGCTCACTAAAAGTTCCAACATCAAATTCATATATTTCTCCAGATCTCCAAAAAGTCTTGGACAGTCATTCCAAGGTGTTTGAATCTCCCAAAGGACTCCCACCTATTCATGATCATGATCATACTATTCATTTGATTCTAGGAAGTTTTCCTCCAATCATCGGGCCTTACCGATATTCTTATGTCCAAAAGAGAAAAATTGAACATATGATTGTAGAAATGTTAAAGGATGGTATAATTCCACCTAGTTAAAGTTCTTTCTCTGCTCGAGTTGTATTGGTGCACAAGAAGGATGGATCGTGGCACATGTGTCTAGATTATAGGGAGAGCAATAGGCTCACTATTAAAGATAAATTTCACATTCCTGTGATTGATGAATTATTGGATGAATTACATGGAGAAATGTATTTACCAAGTTGGATCTTCGTTCCGGATATCATCAAATTAGAATGAAGACTGAAGGTATTCTAAAAACAACATTTCAAACTCATGAGGGTCATTATGAATTTTTGGTCATGCCTTTTTGCCTTACCAATGCACCTTCTACATTTCAAGGGTTGATGAATTCCATTTTGAAACCCTTCCTTAGAAGATTTGTGTTAGTATTTTTTGATGATATAGTAATCTACAACAGGTCTTGGAAGGATCATGTTCAACATGTCGACATGGTGCTAAAACTATTGGAGGAGAAAATATTATATAAAAAAACCTCCAAATGTTCCTTTGGAGTACAAGATGTGGAATATCTCGGTCATATTGTATCTCGCGAGGGTGTTAAGGTAGACCCTAACAAAATTAAATCCATTAAGGAATCGAAAGTCCCCAAAACCATAAAGAATTTGCGAGGATTTCTTGGGTTAACATGGTATTATCACAAGTTTGTTAAGAATTATTGGAGAATAGCAACACCTCTAACAACATTATTGAAGAAAGATGCATTTTCATGGACTCCTGAAGCAACTAAGGCCTTTGAAAATATTAAAGAGGTAATGTTCCTAGCACTGGTATTAGCTACACCAGACTTCACAAAAAAATTTATTATGGAATGTGATGCCTCAGCAAATGAAATTGGTGCTCTTTTAATGAAAGAAGAAACACCCATTTATTTTGAAAGTCGTCCAATCAAAGGAAAATATTTATAGAAAGCTATTTATGAGAAGGAAATGTTGAAAATACTACATGCAGTAAACAAATGGCAACCTTACCTGATGGGAACACACTTCAAGGTAAAAAATGATCATGAAAGTCTTAAACACTTTTTGGAACAAAGACTATCTTTAGAAGAGCAACAAAAATGTGTCACAAAGATTTTGGGTTATGACTTTGAAATCATATACAAAAATGGGAAGCTAAATGTTGTTGCAGATGCACTCTCAAGAAAGGATGAAGAGGTGGAAGCATTGCTTTGTGCCATTTTTATTATCCAACCAGATTGGATAACCAAAGCAAGGGATGAATGGAAGAAGGACAAAGAAGTTTGGACACTCATTCAAAATTTGTAGCAAGATTCTAGTACATCTGATACATTTAGTTGGAAAAATGATTCCTTGTGGTACAAAGATCACTTATATCTTTGTAAGAATTCCCAACTAAAACAAAATAATATTTTCGAATTTCACACTTCTCCTTTAGGAGGACACTCCGGATTTTTAAAAAATTACTACAGGGTGAAGAAAGATTTTTTTGGGATAGCCTTTAATATGATATTCAAAAGTTTGCGGCGCAATGTTTGGTTTTCTAGCAAAATAAAGTTGAGAAAATTAAGACCTCGAGTCTTCTACGAGCTTTATCCATTCCAAGGCAACGTTGGGAGGATATTTCAATGGATTTTATCATAGGTTTACCTAAGTTCGAAGGAAAGAGTTTCATCACGGTGGTAGTTGATAGAATTACCAAGTATGCACACTTTTGTGCATTATCTCATACATTTAAAGCAATTATAGTTGCTACTGCATTTATGGAAATAATTCAAAAGCTACATGGAAACCCAAAGATTATGGTAAGAGACAAAGATCCCATTTTTTTCTTCTTCTAAGTTGTGTTAATATATTGATATTGAACATAATTTACAATGCGAGACCTTCCTGCATGGCTGCTAAATTATTCAACCTCACAGGAGGTCCTATTCAAACAAACCAAAAAATTGTAAAAAGGGCTACCCATAACCTGGAAACCAGCTCAAGAGTTGCTGCCCATTATCGGGAAACCAATAATCATCAAGTTCTTAGTAGCATAATAGAAACAAAAAAAGAATTTTAAGCTTTGAAGGAGGTGACCATCAATGTATTTGAACCTGAAACTTAACATGAGAAAAATGCCAAAAAAAAAGGAAAGCAAGATTTGACAAGAAGGAAGTTGTCTGTAGGTGGAGGACGATTCTCCTCCACTATGGGACAGTTGTGATCTTTGAGATCTTCAGTGGCGCTTTTAGAGTACTGGGAGGAACTCTCCGATGCGGAACAGGAGCCTGAATCCGAGTTGAGATTTATCTTCCCACGAGCCGATTCACTGCTACTATCACCCTCACTGCTGGAGCTAGTCGTGTCTGGCTTGACTGGGAGCGCCATTGATTTCCTTGTGTCTTGAGGATGCTGGACCAAAATGGTAGATTTCCAACATTTTCTGGAGCCTCAAGCTTCACCAAATTAAGGATCTTCATGGAAAGAGATTGAGATGGTAGCAGTAATGTGCGACTTGGCCAGGTCAATGAAAAAATGGAATTGGCCCATATTACTGTCTGAAGGAGGCCGACTATCGAAATCGTGGATGGAAAGTGGCGGGCGTGAACCCCTACCACCCTCCCCTCTACCGCCACCACCTCTTCTACAACGAAGTCTATTCCTGCACAGAATTGTGGTGCGAGAATCAATGCTACTGAACAGGGAGTGAGAACCGGGGAAGACAGAGGGGGACACGGAAGAGCGAAATGAATTCGGAGAGTAAGGTGCACACAGAAGTAAAGGAGGGTTGTGAGAACCAGTTGATGGAGGAGACGACTACTGTAGAGGGTCAGACGAGCATGGAGAGGACGAAGGGGCTGGTGGAGGTGTGGAATATGCAACAGAGGCTAAAAGACAATCAACTGGAGGCCGAGGATCTCGAGAAACCTGAAAATCAAGCTAAAAAACCAAATGGAGAGGTCAAATGATCATAAGACGAGTAGAAGGAGCGGGAGAGGGCTGCATATAAGGGCGCGTTGCCATGGTAGAGTGCATGAGTGAAAAGCAATAATGCCAAGGAAAATGAGACATGAATGCTGAGTCCGGCTTCCTCCGGGAATTTATGGCACCTTCACTGAGAACGATGGGCAACGTGTGGCCTAGCCAGGCGTTGGTCGCCAGGCTGGCCACTGCCCCATTCCATTTATCCATCTGCATCTGGGATACAAGAATCCTTATGCACCAGATGAGTGAAATCATGTATGAGTGTAACATCATTTGTGTTGCTGAGAGAGCCTTTGTAAAGAGAGAAGGACTGAGTCACTCCCTTATTTTCTAGGCAATTGGCTACCTTGTTGGCCGTTCGACTGATGTGCTTGAAGGAGATGGCATGATGATTTTTGAGCCACTGTTCAATGAGTTCTAGCCTTGTTAGAAGCCTCCAAATAGTGGCCACCTTGGAGGTAGGGGTACCTAGTTGAAGATGGGAAGAGGCATCCATAAGAATTTGGGAGTCTCATTCTACTTCTAAGGGGAAGTAGTTTTCCTCTTCAACTAATAGAAGCCCCTACCATAGACCTTCAAGTTCCACCGAGTTGTTGGAGTCTCTTCCAATCGTGCCATAGTAGATCTAAATAATGTTGCCATCTCAATCTCTGAAAATGCCTCCAAAGCTTGTGAGACATAGGTTACCTTTGGAGGCACTGTCAAAGTTCAACTTGAAAGTGCTGCTGCTGGGAGGGGACTAGACATGAGGGGAGTCAGGAGGTAAGGAAGGAGAAGTGGTGGGAGAGGGAGGAGGAGAGATAGAGAGGTTCCAATTGTTCCATATACTTTTTTCTATGGTGGAGGACAGGAAGTCAGAGTCCTGCCAGGGATGGAGAGAAATGGTTTCCTGAAGTTTGCTGCAAAGGCTAGTCTAGAGTATGTCCACATGGGTACTTTGATCCTTGAAAATTCTCTTATTTCTTTCCTTCCTGACGGTCCAGAGAATGAATCTTGGGAGAAGAGACCAGAGAGTATTGAGAAGCTTGCTCTGGAAAGGGTCAAAAGGCCAATGCTGAATGGTGTTAATGATGTCCCCTTTGATTCTTCTTGTCCTTCTGCAACAATGCGCTTCTTTTTCCCATAATTGGTTTGCAATTGAGCAAGTCTCTAATAGATGATAGATGGCCTTCCCATTATTGGCACAGTTGGGGCACCGGGAGGGCTCGATGAAGCCACGTTTGAGGAGATTGTCCCATGTGAGGATCTTCTTCTTGCTAATAAGCCAGAGAAAAGTGGAAATTTTGGGCCAAATACCCGGCTGCCATACTTGATTCCATAAGTGATCCTTTCGGACAATAGTAGAATGGAAAAGCAACTGATAGGATTCTTTCGTGGTGAAGGTTCCTTGTGGTGTATATCCCCAACGAAGCTTATCCTCTTGGTTTGAAACTCTAGTGCACTGCTAACTGAGTTCATAATCAAGCTCCCATATGTTCCATTATGCCAATTAACTGACCATTGAGATACGGGAGTCCATTGTCTATAACCCTGCCTGGAATGTGGTTGCCAGAAGCAATTGACCGGATGATTTTCTGAGTTGCGAAGAGCTTCTTGCAACCTTGGTTTGTTAAATAGGGTGGCTAGTTTTGGAATTTGCTGCCAAGATTCCACCCAAAATCATGCCATATTACCTGAATTTATTTCCTAAAAACTGTGAGCTTGTATGAAGGCGTTGTGTTGTTTTGCCGAATTCCAAATAAGGGAGCCCGCAATCTCGGGGGTAAATCTGATTAGTTCTGCCTTCGGTCTGTTGTTTGCATATTTGGCTATCCATATCCTGGCCCAAGGTGTGTGGGGCTTTGAAAGCCATTGCCACCATATACGGGCACCCATCGTGGAGTTGTTGTGCTAAGGGTCACGTATGCCTAAACCGCCTTGTATTTTCGGCACACAAACCTTGGTCCACTTGACTAATGCCAATTTTGTGTTAAAGCCTGTAGAACCCCATAAGAAATTTCATTGGAGGTTCCCGATCTGCTTGAGGACCCATTTTGGGGCAGTGAGGATAGAAAAGAGATAGAGCGGCATTGACTGGAGGACTAATTTGATGAGAATTAGTCTGCTGGCCATATTAAGAGATTTGTAGGTCTGGGATGAGAGACGAGCTTCGAGCTTATCCAGGATTTATTTCCACGAGGAGTGTTTGAGTGCAGATTATATGAGAGGTGCTCCTAGATATTTCGAGGGGAGCATGGCAATGGAGAAATGAAGTAGCCTGGCTATGTTATGTTGGGTCTCAGCAGGAGTATTGAAGAAGAAGATGTGTGATTTTCCAGTATTTATGGTGGTGCCAGAGGCTTCAAAAAAGGTATCTAGCAGAGATTTAAAGGAGCTGGCTTCTTGGATCGAGGGATGGCCAAATAGCATGTTGTCATCAGAAAATTGTTGATGGGTGATAGTTTGAATGTCATAAAGAGATAGACCTCAGAGGGCATTAGAGGAGGTTGCATGATGAATGAGTCACCCAAGTCCTTCTGCCATGAGAAAAAATAGGAAAGGGGATAAAGGATCTCCTTGTCTAATGCCACGAGAGGAGGAGAAGGGTCCCGAGGGATTTCCATTGACCAAGATGGAAAAACGAGGGGTGGAGACAAGATTCATGATCCAGCGTGTCCAAGTGGGGCTAAAGCCAAATGCAACAAGCATTTTCGTGATATACTCCCAGCTCAATTTGTCAAATTCTTTGGAAAGATCGAGCTTTAGAAGCATACCTGGCTTTTGAATTTGTTTTAACGAATGGATGACCTCATGAGTGAGGATGACGCCATCAAGAATTTTCCACCCTTCTACATAACCATTCTATTCCAAGGAGATCAGTAGTGGAAGCAGGGTTTGAGTCTTTTAGCAATGAATTTCGAGATAAGTTTGTAGATGAAATTGCACAACAGAATGGGCCTATATTTATCTGAAGTTCTAGAATTTCCTCCTTTGGAATGAGATCCAAGAATGTGGAGTTGAGTGAAGGGAGAATATAGTGGAGCTATCGGGATTCTTCTACCAGTTCCCAAACTTCTTGTTTAATTTTCTCCCAAAAGTTGTCAAAGAAATTGGCTGTAAACCCATCAAGGCCAAGGGATTTTACATCTTTGAGTTGGGCCATAGCTTGCTCCACCTCTTGGAGAGAAAATAATTTGATTATCATGATATTGTGCTCTTCCGTGATGAGTTTTGGGATGTGTTGTGTGATTGAATCAATTGCTTGTCGACATTTCCTGTTTGGCTCATGGAGAATATTTTGATAGTAGCACAGGAATTATTTTTCTATATATTTTGTATTCTCCATTCGTTCCCCTTGGCCATTTTCAAGGAAGGCAATATTGTTGTGCATCCGTCTTTGAATAGTTAAACGATGGAGAAACATAGTATTTCGTTCCCCTTCCTTAAGCCATCGAATCCGCGATTTTTGGTGCCAGAGGATTTCTTCTTGCTGCCATATCTCTTCTGATTTAGTTTGGAGCTCTTTTTCTAGAGCGGCAGAGGTTTTTATTCTGCCTTCAAGGATGATGTGTTGCTGGATTTCACTCATTTGCAGGTTGAGTTATTTTTGCTGAGAAAGGATGTTGCCAAAACTATTTTGATTCCATTTTTTGAGATGGTATATGAGGAATTTAAGCTTCTGTTGAAACTGATACATTTTAGAACCTTAAGGGGGTGTGAAGTTGTGCTAGCAAGTGATGACCATCTCTTTAAAATATATATGACTGGACCAGAAAGATTCAAATCGAAAAGGCCTTTTATTGGGTTGACCAAGGCGAGACCATTGCAAGAGAATGGGCCAATGATCTGAGCCACTTAAAGGCAATATTGAGGTGTGAAGATCCCCTCCTAAGTGTATTGCATTATCAAATATTAGAAATCGATCTAATCTGGAAGAAATTTGATGAGTACCGCTCCTTTTGTTGGTCCAAGTATGTTTGCCATTGGAGGTGAGAAGATCTATTAACCAGTTGCTCTATATGAAATCTTTGAAGGTTGTGCTATCCTACTCCAGTTTGACTTTGCCTCCCTTTTTTTCCTCTAGATTCATGATCATATTAAAGTCACCCCCACAGATCCAGAGAGGGTGAAGACTGGTGGAGTTAAGGAGAGCAATGGTAGACAGTAGTTCTATTTTATGCTGAGTTTCCTATGGGAAGTAGACATTGGTAAGATGTACATAGGATTTGGTACCTATCAAGTGAAAAGATGCCTGGATAAAATTATGAGAAGCATCAAAATCAGACATTGTGATGATTTGAGGCTACCAGATGATGGACAGCCCTCTAGAAGCACCAGAGGCATCAACTGTTACAGATATTCATCCCACCCAGGATTTGTGAAGAATAGACTCCAAAGCACTGCTATTGCATTTTGTCTCTTGTAGGAAAACTAAAGAGGGCTTGTATTGCTGAATCATATTTTTGATCATGCGATGTTAAGAGGGGCTGTTTAGCCCTCGTGCATTCCATGAGATGAGCTTCATGAGACACCTTGGAGGAGTGGCCGATAGAACTTATTCAGCTTGGGGTATCTACCAGATTCCACAAGCATTTCCCCTATGATGATTTTTCTTTGCAGATCTTACTTGCGCCCTCTTTGTTTTGACTCTTTGATGATCGTTTTACCATTCGAATGGTTGCCATCTTGGATACATAAAGATTTACTTTCTTATGCTCTAAATAAAGAGATCTCCAAAATTTCTATTTGCCTACTGGAAATCTTATCATAGGCCTTTTGACGGCAGGCTTGCTCCAGGCCCAGTATGTCCATATCTACTAGGTCGATACTTTCAGGTTCTTCTTCCATATGTGTGGGAATGTTTTTATCCTTGGTGAAGATGACAAGTTGAGAGTGCGAGGCTGAGGGGGTATTGTTGTCAATCTCCATCTGATAATCTCTCAGAATGATGGCTTTCTCCATATTGGACTGAGGTGTGGAAGTAGGAGAATCAGTGTGAGAGGGTTGCGAGGAGGTGTTGATAAGAGAAGAAATCTTGGGGTCAGGTTTGTCCAAATTCGGCATGTCTGCTATATTTTGTGAGGGGCTATCTTCAAAAGGAGTTTGGGTAGAGAGGATCTCAAAACTATTGATGGTAGAGGGGACATTAGGAGGAGGGGGAGTCGCAGTAGATTTTTTGGCATGCCTTTTACGGATGGAGACCTTGGTGAACCCTTCAGCATTTGGGCCTTTAGTTGAGTTGTCAGGTTTGGTGGGATGTTCAAAGGAAAATCTCTAAATAAGTGGCCATGCTCATGACATTTTTGATGGTAGAAGGGAACATGCTCATAATAAATGGTTTGTACCCATTCAAAGTCATCATGGAAGAGGCTTACCGAGTCCGTGAGTGCCTTGGCTAGGTGCATGTATACACAGATCCACGCATAGGAGGTGTATCTTTTGAGCTTGGTTTCTTATGCAATCTTGATGAACTCTCCCAGACCATTGCTGATGTCTTTGAGGGTTTATTCA
Source organism: Pinus albicaulis (assembly GCA_034641835.2). Lineage (NCBI taxonomy): Eukaryota > Viridiplantae > Streptophyta > Pinopsida > Pinales > Pinaceae > Pinus > Pinus albicaulis. The sequence continues at coordinate 248,296,540 of CM076572.1, read as the reverse complement.
TCCTAGTATTCCAGTGGTAGGTAATACATGCGGATCCAGATAGGTGCCCATTTGAAGTCTTCCTTATCCGGATTAAATCTTTCGATCCAGTCATGAAGGTAGAGACCAGCTGAGTTAGAAAATATGGTCCTCTGTCAAATATGTGATTTTGATCCTCAAGATAGTTGAAAATCACTGTGAAAAATACTTTTTGCCCAAGCTACAACGTCACATGACCTTTGCGCTTCCATTTGGAGGCTATCCAACCCTAAAGTGCCTTTGCCTTCGGCCAGAGGCCTATGAACTTGTCGATAAGGGACTGATCCTTCATGTATTGTATGTGCCCATTGATTCTATGACCTGGAAGGTCTATTTTGGCTCTGTCTACTGCAATAGGGATGCAGGTAGCTGAAGAGGCCTTTGGTTGGGTCTTTGTGGCTTTCTGACTACCCCTTGGGTCGTTAAGCACTGGATTTGTTCTTGCATCAACACCTAGGGTGTCAGAGATAGGGGTGTGAAAATTTTTATCAGGGGGGTCAGAGGGCGTAATGAGAGGACGGGGGAGGATCCCACCCCTCATTAGGGAGCTTCCATTTACAGGAAATAGTGGCATGCTTCTACGACATACAACAGCAGTCTCACGGGTCTGTGAACAGGCCGATGGAGGGCGTACAATCCCTTTGCTTAAATGCTAAGCGGCGCAGTTACAGAGCTAATCTGTCTCCAGTCAACTATCCCAAAGATCCCATTTTTACTGGAAATTTTTGGACGGAATTATTTTCTTGTTTGGGTACTCAAATAGCTCATAGCTCATATTATCATCCTCAATCCGATGGTCAAATTGAGATAGTGCACAAATTTTTGGAAGGATATCTTTGTTGTTTTGTATATGATAAACAAACAGAATGGGTGAAGTGGTTACCTCTGGTTGAATGGTGGTATAACACTTCCTTGCATACTGCAGCAAAAATGACCCCATGTATGGCACTTTATGGATATCACCCACCATCCATCACATCATATTTAAGACAAAATTATAAGGTTTAAGTACTGGAAGATCACATCGAGCATCAACAAAAATCTCTCCAACTCTTAAAGGATAACTTAAATTTAGCACAAAATCGAATGAAATAACAAGCATATCAACATTGCAGTGAGAGAAGTTTTGATCTAAGACACTAGGTATTTTTATGGCTACAACCATTAAAAATAATTTCCCTCAAACAAGCTAAGAACGATAATAAATTATCGCCAAAGTACTATGGTCCTTACAAGGTGTTGCAAAATATTGGTAATATGGCATACAAATTGGAGCTTCCTTCTTTTTCGCGAGTGCATCCATTTTTCCATGTTTCATGCTTAAAGAAGGTTATAGGTGAAAAAAATCCAGTTCAAAAAATATTTATAGAACTTGATGAGGAAGGAAAATTCATATTGGAACCTGAATAATTCATGGAAATAAGAACTCGACAGCTACGAAATTGATCGATTTCAGAGTATCTCATCAAGTGGAAAAACTTACCCACTAAATATTCTACATGGGAGGATGAGAATTTTATACGGAATCATCCAGAGCTACTCAAGCATTGAGTACAACACTTTTTTGAAGGAGAGGGACATGTTAGGTCCCTATATTACTAGTGTAGTCCCTTATTTTTGCAACTGTAGCCCCCTTATTATTATTGTTGTACCCTTGTAACCCCCATATTGTTATTATTGTGCTTTTACATTATTATTTTTAGGTCATGTAGGATTATATTGTGACCCCATGGACTCCTATATATATAAGGGGGTTTTTTCATTTGTATCATGCAAGAATTGTTCATTTATGTAAGGTAAAGGAGGTGGCCCCCTCAAATTGGCTTCTTTCTAAGGCACTGACCTCTCTCTTCTTCTATTTTAAAAGCTTGTTTCATAGAAATATGAATTGAAGGTATATTTGAAAAGTATAGGAACCAAGGATGGAGATACTCCTATTGGCTCACTCCATATCAGTCAGAAAAAAGCCCTGTCAAAGTTGGTGAAAGTTGACAAATCACTCACGAAATCCCCTTATTTAGGGGTACCTTTGGGATTTTGTGGGATATTTCCATATTTTCTATAAAACATAGATGATTTCGACCCTGTGAGATGGCATAGGGCTCTTGTTATTATTTACAAAAATTATAGCTCATATTGTTATATTTTTAGTCTATTTAAGAAAAGCACTCAAAATCTAGAGATGTACATTATGATTTATATTTCCTGAATATAAATAAAGATAGAGACTTACTTTATATTTTATTTTTCATATTGTGTGATGTGAATGGTGAATTTTTGTAGCTGATTATCTTAAGTACACTATATTGTTAATTGATGTGCATAGTTGTGAATATGTTAGCATCTTGGTTTTCTGTATATATCTATTATAATCTCTTTTAAATATTTCCTATATAAAATTATTACCATGTCATGGCCATTCAGATTTTGGAATTGATATCCTTTTAGTGATTAGTTTGAATAAGGAAGGACAACCCAAGTCTCTATCTTAGAGCCTCTTCCTTGTGAACTAAGAATTGGAATAAAATTTATATTTATGCATTCATCCTTTCATGCTTTGTTAAATCAGGTGTGTTATGCTCTACAGTGATTTTTTTTTTAGAAATATAACTCATAGGGAAGGATGACCGAGATATCTAATACAAGAGCCTCTTCTTTGTTGACTATGATTCAAATAGAACCACTATTCACTTATTCATGCTTATAGATCATAATTTCTATTCTTTCTTTACAATCAATAGTTTATATTTGTAATATGCATTTCAATTTGTAATATTCATGTCTATTACTTTCATCTAAGAAACTTCTTCCTAAAATATATATCTAAGATCCATATACTTTGGGTGTGTTTTTAATTTTACCAACCTGGATTGATATTAAAATACATGCTCTAATTCTTCTTCATAAATTAGACTAACAAGCTACACACAATAATTTAGAGAAAGAGTATTAATCTTAGGTGTTGATTTTACCTCAAAATATAGTTTTATTAAGTATATAGGTGGATTACGTAGTTATTTGAGACATACTGTAATTATGTTAATCCCACCAATCTAGATGAATTATATGTTCATAAAACTCATTTAGAATCAAGAGGAAAGAATGTTCCTCAAGAGTCTAAAAATAAACCTTTTAAATTTGGAAGCAAAGGAAAGGGAAAATTTAAAGGAAAATTTAATAATAATGCTATGTTAAAGAAAGAGGTAGAGAAACTTACTTGTCAACCTTGTTCAAAATATGGCCCTAATGAATACCATTGTTGGAAATTACATCCACAACTAAGACAGAAGATGTTGAATAACAAGGGGAAACAAAATACTGCTACTACAACTTAACAACATCTAGGATCTGATTCATGTGATGAACCCAAAATGACATCCATGGGAATGAAAGGTATATCTTCTAATGCAAGTAATAGTTCTTCTAGCAAGTTTGTTGAATCTCAAAATAATAAAGAAAGAAGTGAGATTTTTCATATCTTGTGAATTAAAAAACATACAAAGCTTGATACATTATTTGATAGTGGATCTGAAGTAAACCTTATCTCTGAAGAAATTATCAAGAAAATTAAATTGGAAACTACACCTCATACAAAACCTTACCCTTTCGGATGGGTATGTGATGATTCAAAATTGCAAGTGACACGAAAATGTAAACTCGATTTTTCCATCACTGCTAATTGCATATATTAGTTAGAGATTGATGTTGCACTACTTGATATTTGTGATATTCGATTAGGGAGTTGATATCAATATGACCAAAAAAATATATTCTATTATTATGAGAACAAATATCATCTTCTCAAATATGGATTTTCGTATATTGTTAGAGCACATCACAAGAAGATGAATTTATCTCTTGTTAGTGCAAGTCAAATGAAAAGGATTGTGAATGCTAGTAAGAATTTTGTGTTGTTGATGATTAAAGCTAAATATATTGCTGAATATAAAGGTTTCTCAGGATGTTATTCTAAACTAAAGCATGAATTAGCTGAATTTGTCAATACTTATGACAATATGTTTCGGGAACTTCAAGTATTTCCTTGAAAAAGAGGAATCCCACATGAGATACAATTGCAGAAAGATGCACCAGTTTGGAATATTGGCATCTATAGAATGTTAGTTTTGCATAATGTAAATATTAAGAAGAAAATCCAAGAGATTCATAAAAAAAGTTTCATCTAACCTAGTACATATCCTTGTGGGTCTCCTATTATTTTGGTTCCGAATAAATATGGTACATGGTGTGTGTGTGGATTTATGGGCTTTGAACAAGATCTCCATAATGAACTGCTATCCTATTCCTCACATTGATTATTTTCTCAATCAATTAAATCATTTTGTTTATTTTACTAAGTCATAGTTCAGAAGTGGTTACCATCAGATAAGGATTGCTAAATATGATATTTGGAAAATTTATTTCAATACAAAATGAGGTCTATTTGAATGGTTAGTTATGTCGGTTGGTATTTGTAATGCACCTGCTACATTCATGAGAATTATGAATGAGGTATTGTGACCATTCCTTAATGATTTTTCCATAGTCTACTTAAATGATATTGTGATTTTCAGTAAGACTCGTGAAGAGCATATCAAGCATGTAAAGCAAGTTGTAGATGTCTTGGAAAAGGAAACATTTTATCTGAATATGTCTAAATGTGAATCTGGTAAAACCTATTTGGTTTACTATGGTCATATTGTAGGAGGTGGTGAATTGAATATTGATCCATCCAAAATTGATGTTTGATGCAGGCGCATTAGGCCCAAGACACTTTTTTGTACATAAATAAAAATAAGGGGGGTCTCATGTTTTGTTTCCCTATGTAAATATCCATATTTGAGTAATTTTAGTCAATTAGAGGGAGAAATGTAACTTCCCGAATGATTAGTGGGCATAGGAAGCGATAGTCCATTTCAGTCTGTCATAGCGTTAGTTTAAATTTGTAACTGTAGGAATTTGAAGAGTTATGAGTCATAGGGAGGCTGAACTGATTGATTCCAAATTTGTATAAAAATAAATCCCTGTGACAGAGTCGAGGGACAGGAAAGGACCTGCAAGGACCTGCATAGACCTGCACAAAAGACCTGCATAGAGAACTGTATAGGCTACGTAGGCCTGTCGTAGAGACATAATAGGAAATAGGGCCAAGACATTGGAAGATCTGGCCGATATGTTGTAAGTTAATTCACTGTATAAATATGAAATTTGTTCAGTATGTCGTGTGCATTGTGATTTAGTTCCATATGTGAATTTTTGATTTGATTTCCTGTGTGACTGGCTCAGATTTCATAAGCAAGAATATATGACTGAATGTAATTTTGAACCTGTGATAGAGCCCTGATTGAGGCTCCATATCTAATGGGAGAATCGATGTGAATAAAGTCGATTTAAATCTTGTGTAAATGTATATATGTTTTCTTGGTGAAGGATAATGGATCTCTGTGTAGTTGAGCTCAAGTCCAATAAGCGAGGGGTATAAGGACTAGAGTGATAAAACTTGTTTTAAGAGCTTTGACGATAGACGGTGTGTTAAGAAGGGAGTGTGTGGGATAGAATCCTGTGTGACGTATAAAAGGAATCCCCTTGTGGATGGACTCAGAATTCCAATACAAGGTTGTATAACCAGCGCATGTACACTATGTCCAGAGTTAGTGTTAATGCGAAGGAATCAGCGTTGAGATGGAACACGAAGTTAAGTGGAACCTGGAGTAGGGAACCATGACAGAGAGGAACAGTGACACGGGTTGGAGTGAACAGTAAAGGCTAGAAGCGGATTTCATCGCACCACCTTTCGTTGGAAAGTGGTATTTGAGGAGGGGGGAGTGATTCCATATAGGTGCTGACGCATGGCATGGCGGGACCCAAAGAAACCGCTTCCATAAGTGCACCATCGCGCATTAACTATCGACCAAAGACACGGTGCGATATTGTTATATACCGTTGATCTGGAGGCTCGATATCTAATGGTGATCGCTCGCAGGATTTGCACGAAGTTTAATCAAGGTATGGTGTATGCATTCCGCAATTGTATTGTGGGGCTGAGCGGAGATATATGTAATGAATTCAGTTATTAATGTCAGTTGACGTATTTTAACCTTAGTAGAAGGTCCGATGGAGATGTTAAAGATGTTTTGACTAAGGTTTCGATTTAATAAAGGTATGACGATTATTTTTGGACTTCGTTGTAGTGTTTCTGATAGTTGAAGAACGCCGTAATATGGGCATGGATATATTACGTATAATGTTTGAATAAGCGAAGTGGGGCCATATAAATTGTGATTTAGGCGTGCAGTTAAAATACCGAGGGTTTAATATGTATGGTGTGGAAGCCTTATTATTTGGTATAATATAAGATTGGATTAAGTTATTCACTTATCAATTTCTATGAAATTTATAAGTAAATAAGAAGGAAGGAATTAAGTAGTGAGACTGCTAATCCTCGGCTTGGAGTTTATTTAGTTGTCAGTCCGAGAACCAAGAACCTGTTGAGTTGCCTAGATTGTGAAGTTGATTCAGGAAGAAGCTTTGGATGCACTTACACATAGTTTTAGGAGAAGTTTTGAAAAGTACTGGGAATGTGGGTCTAGCAGTTACCCCCGCTATCAAGTGGTATCAGAGCTAGAACTTAATTAGCTCGCTGAAAAGTTTATTTTGGAAATGCACATATATTGAACGAGAAAAATAGTTGATGTTTGAACCTGTTTAATAGAGAAAATTGCAGATTTGATTTGACATGTAGTGAAGGTCTCCAGATGAGCAGAATCTGGATTTGAAGACAGAAGACTGCAGCAGGTAGAAATGCAGTGCAGGTAAGGAGAGAAGGAACAATATCATTTAGGGATATTGAGAGGTAAGATTATGAGCCTTATTTGAACTCTTGTTGGAAGGTATTGTTTGCAGAATAAAGAGTGCAAGAAATTGAGGAAGAAATCTCAGCAAGAAGTAGATCACATCTTTGGGAGCAGTGATAGAAGAGTCGAGCAAGGGATTCTAAGTGCAGAAAGAGTGTGGCAGAACCTGGAAGATTCCCAAATGAGGTTGGATGAAGGAAGAAAAGAGGTGTTCTTGAGAGAAGCTGCAGAGTGAAGCCTAGAGAGCAGAGAGAGTGCTCATAAGGTTCCAAATATAGGGGACTAGTACTTGCCAAAAGCCGAAGCTCAGGAGAGAAGCTTGGTGAGGTAAGTTGCAGCAAGAGAGCATGCTGTTGCAGAGGCTTAGTGAAGCTTGTAAGTGAAGAACTCCTAGAGAAGGGAATGACTATTGAGAGCCATAGCAGAGACTGCAGAGATTGCAGAGGTTCTAGAAGAGGCCACAACAAAAGAGTGTGCGAAGATGCCGAAGAAATTGGCATGACGAAGAGAATCACAAATGAAGAATATTGGAATGAAGTTGCTGAGATCGGGGAAGAGCTCAATGAAATGAACAGAAGGATAAAAGAAATCCAAAGAGTTGGATGGCTCATGAAGAAGAAGATAAAGTGGCAGAGGCTACAAAGGAAGAAGGAGCAGATGATGAATGCTCAGAAGAAGAAAGAAATACTCAAAGTGATTGAGTATCTAGAGAAAGAATTGGAGACTGAAGCTTCAAGTGGGACCAAGGGGTCCAAGAGCCTTACATTTGACATATTGTGTATGTTTGCAGGAACAGTAGCTGAGAGAGAACAAACTGCTGATGTTGTCACTGAGGAAGAAAATGGAGCAGCCACATGTTTTGAAGATGTCCATGCACAGTTAGAGAAAGATTCTTCTTTCCAACATATTAGAAGCAGAAGAGCTTTAGTTTGTGATATTGGCCAGAAGCTGGAGGCTGAACAACTTGAGGCATTAGAAGAAGAGACCATTGGAGGATCTCTGGAAAATATAGAAGACTTGGAACAACAGAAAGATTTGGTGACCAAATCACCAATTGAGACCATGAGGTCTTATGTTTTTGCATCTGACAAGTTGTGTGTGAATGCAGGTGTTAATGAAGGTAGTTCACATGATGAAAATGTGACAGATGAAGTTGACTGTTGCCAAGTAAAGTATGATGAGTATCTTTCAAATGAATAATAGATTGAACTACTGCAGCAGAAGGAATTCATTAATTCCTTATTTGATAGAAGAGATTGTTTCAATGGAGCTAATGATGAATTTGTCATTAATGCTGACAATGACAGGCTGCTTTTGATAAATGGCCATGTGGGGAATGATGGACAGGTAGCTGGAGTCTTTGTAGAGATGGGAAATTAGGATTTTATTTTGATGAAGACTGAGGAGATAGTGACAGCAGAAGATAAAGAAGATTGTGGTGAGATGCCAAGATTGGGGCGTGAGCAGAGGATATAACCATAGAGAGAAGATGTTCATATGGTAAGGACAGAGATTATTGAAGATGAGAAAGTTCATTCTTGTGAACTAGAGAAGAAAGACATCCTTGAAGAGGATGGTGCAGAAGGGAGACTAACTGATGGTTTCAAGAAATGTTTGAAGAATTGAAATCAGCATTCTGATGTGCTGATTGAGAAGAAGAGAAAGTTGGGACAACATATTGAGATGCTGACAGAAGAAGGGAATGCTTTGAGGCCTTGTAGACTTTGTTCTAACAAATATTTGATGAATGCAGATGTTGTTGATGACGGAGATAAGTTGACAGTGTGGGGCAGTCAATTGACAAAGAAGGAGAATTCTGTGGAAGACTTTAAACCATGGAATGGAGAAATTGAGCTGCTAGAGAGTATGTTGAATCAGAAAGATTCCATACAAGAGAGAAGACCTCAATTTCAGAATTGGGGGTTACAGAATGTGAAGACACAATGGGATGAAGATAGGAAAGAATTGACGATTGAGTCATCAGTAGGGATCATTGGGTCTTGGGGTTTTGGAACTAATGAAGTGACTGTGTTGACAGGCAAAGCAGAAGATAATCCATCACTTGGAGTTTTCTTAGAAAAAGAAGAGCTGTTGCAGAATGAGGATGAGTAGCTGAGCGAAGATGAGACAACCATGTCTCCTATGCAGGAAAATATTGTTGCTATTGGTATCAAAGAAGGATTGGCTTGTTCGAATAGCCAAGGGAAGATTAAAGAGAAGACTACATGCCAGACTGATGGGGATGCTACAGCAGTGGAGAACCAGAGTTTTACTTGGATAGAATATGAAGATACAATGGCTAGAGAACTTGATTTGATTGCTAGAGTCACTCAAGAAGAAGGAAGGAAATTGCTGAAGATTGCCAAGGCAGAAGAAGAAGATGTTGAACCTGAGTTGCAGCATATTGATGATTTGTTTGGCCAAAGGAGATGGCGAGAATGTTTGCTGAAGATATTCATAAAATAAGATGAAATGGCAGAACAACAGCTTGGAGTGTTGCTGGAGAAAGTGTTGAAGCAACAAGCTGAAGTGTTGCCAGCAGAGGAGAAAAAGTTTTACTATTGCAGAGAGGGTATGGATGATTGGGTGGTAGTAAGAATAGGAGCTAGGGTAGCAGTAAGAACTGAAGAAATAAGAATGCAGCAAAACAAAAGTAAGTGTCCAACAGTCAGAGGAAATATCAGACAGAGACAGTGAATTGACAAGGGAACTGATGCAGAAGATGCCTCAAAAAAGGGCAGTAGTGAGGAAACAAGGAAATAGAAGCACAAGCAAAGAAGACAGAGGATGTGAAGGTATAGCATGTGGAAAGCTACAGCATAAAGTTTGGAATCCAGGAGGAATTCAGAAGAAGGATGCTGCAACAGATGGCCAGTTGCAGAACAAGGTGTGGAATCCAGGCAGATAAAAATAAATCACATGATCAGGAGATCATGAATCATTTGAACCTGGGGAGTCTGATGCAGGGGCATTAGGCCCAAGACACTTTTTTGTACATAAATAAACATAAGGGGGTTCTCATGTTTTGTTTCCCTATGTAAATATCCATAGTTCAGTAATTTTAGTTAATTAGAGGGAGAAATGTAACTGCCCGAATGATTAGTGGGCATAGGAAGCGATAGTCCATTTCAGTCTGTCATAGCATTAGTTTAAATTTACAACTATAGGAATTTGAAGAGTTATGAGTCATAGGGAGGCTGAACCGATTGATTCCAAATTTGTATAAAAATAAATCCCTGTGATAGAGTCGAGGGACAGGAAAGGACCTGCAAGGACCTACACAGACCTGCATAGACCTGCACAGAAGACCTGCATAGAGAACCTTATAGGCTGCATAGGCCTGTCGTAGAGACAGAGTAGGAAATAGGGCCGAGAAATTGGAAGATCTGGCCGATATGTTGTAAGTTAATTCACTGTATAAATATAGAATTTGTTCAGTATGTTGTGTGCATTGTGATTTAGTTCCATATGTGAATTGTCGATTTGATTTCCTATGTGAGTGGCTCAGATTTCATAAGCAAGAATATATGACTGAATGTAATTTTGAACCTGTGATAGAGCTCTGATTGAGGCTCCGTATCTAATGGGAGAATCGATGTGAATAAAGTCGCTTTAAATATTGTGTAAATGTATATATGTTTTCTTACTGAAGGATAATGAATCTCTGTGTAGTTGAGCTCGAGTCCAATATGCGAGGGGTATAGATACCAGAGTGATAAAACCCGTGTTAAGAGCTTTGACCATAGACGGTGTGTCAAGAAGGGAGTGTGTGGGATAGAATCCTGCGTGATGTATAAAAGGAATCCCCTTGTGGATGGAGTCGCAATTCCAATACGAGGTTGTATAACCAGCGCATGTACACTGTGTCCAGAGTTAGTGTTAATGTGAAGGAATCATCGTTGAGATGGAACGCAAAGTTAAGTGGAACCTGGAGTAGGGAACCATGACCGAGAGGAACAATGACGCAGGTTGGAGTGAACAGTAAAGGATGGAAGCGGATTTCATCGCACCACCTTTCATCGGCAAGTGGTATTTGAGAAGGGGGGAACGATTCCATAGAGGTGTTGATGCGTGGCAAGGCGAGACCCAAAGAAACCACTTCCATAAGTGCGCCATTGCGCATTAACTATCGACCAAAGACACGGTGCGATATTGCTATATATCGTTGATCTGGAGGCTCGATATCTAATGGTGATCGCTCATAAGATTTTCACGAAGTTTAATCAAGGTATGGTGTATGCATTCCACAATTGTATTGTGGGCCCGGGCGGAGATATATGTAAAAAATTCGGTTATTAATGTCAGTCGACGTATTATAACCTTAGTATAAGGTCCGATGGAGATGTTAAAGATGTTTTGACTAAGGTTTCAAGTTAATAAAGGTATGACGATTATTGTTGGACTTCATTGTAATGTTTCTGATAGTTGAAGAACACCGTAATATAGGCATGGATATATTACGTATAATGTTTGAATAAGCGAAGTGGGGCAATAAAATTTTGATTTCGGTGTATAGTTAAAAGACTGAGGGTTTAATATGTATGGTGTGGAAGCCTTATTATTTGGTATAATATAAGATTGGATTAAGGTATTCACTTATCAATTTCTATGAAATTGATAAGTAAATAAGAAGGAAGGAATTAAGTAGTGAGACTGCTAATCCTCGGCTTGGAGTTTATTTAGTTGTCAGTCCCAGAACCAAGAACCTGTTGAGTTGCCCATATTGTGAAGTTGATTCAGGAAGAAGCTTTGGATGCACTTACGCACAGTTTTAGGAGAAGTTTTGAAAATTATTGGGAATGTGGGTTTAGCGGTTACCCCCGCTATCAATGTTATTCTGAATTGGACTAAAACACACAATGTAACATAAGTTAGGAGATTTTTTGGAGTAGCCCAATATTGGAGAAAATTTATCGCTAAATTCTCATTCATTGCAGCACCATTACATGCTTTGACAAGTGTGAATTAGGTATTTCAATGAGGAGAAAATAAAAATAGATCCTTTGACACTTTCACAGATAAAATTAGTACAACATCAATTCCAATATCACTTCTAGATCTTAAATAGCAATTTGAAATTCAGATCGATAAAATAGAATATGATATGGGAGTATTTTTTATGCAACATTGTAAGCCAACATGTTATCATTTTGGAACCTTTTCCAATGCAGTGATAAACTATGCAACTTATGATAAGGAGTGTTATGATTTGGTACAAAGCATGATGAAATGGAAGAACTATTTTATAGCTAAATAAACAATTATTCATACTGTCTATCAAACCTTCCAATATTCACAATTGCAAATTAATCTACAACAAGCTACACATTTTAGATAGTTGGAATTTCTGCATCAATTTCATTTGGTTAACACGTATAAGAAAGATATTTTTGAACAAACTTTCAGATATGTTATCAAAAACTATTTTTAATGAATTTGTTTTTCTTAAGAATAACTAAATAGTGCATGAAACCTATATAGAAAAATATGCTCAAGATGAATATTTGAAAGATTTTTATGCAACTTTAACTCAAGGAAATCATGTTGAAGAGTTGGATTATCATGTTCATAAGAAGTTGTTGTATCATCTTGGTAAGTTATGTATTCCATAGGGTGAAATATTAAATTTCATAAGGGAAGCCCATACTTCTCTTATTGTTCGTAACTTTGGTGTAGAAGAAATAGTTGCTCAGCTGCAAAGGTATTATTATTGGCCTCGTATGAATGAAACTATATCAAGATATGAAAAAAGGATGTTCTGTGTGCACTACTAGAAAACAAAGCAATAATAAATTGGGTTTGTACACTCCAATTCCTATTAATTCTCATCCTTGGAAATATATTTATATGGATTTTTTTGGGGGACTACCAAAGTCTTAGAAAGGTCATTATAATTGATAAGTTTTACTGGATCATTCAGCAAAATGTGTATGTTGGTTCCTTGTAAGAAATAGGTTATAGCTGAACAAACAACAAAGATGTTCTTCCAAAATGTATGCGTTCATTTTGGGTTACCTATTTCGTTTATTTCTGATCTAGACTCTATATTTATTAGGTAGTTTTTGTGAATTTTATGGAATCTTATGGACACAAAGTTGAATAAAAACACAACATTCCATCCACAAACCAATGGAAAAATAGTTGTGAAAAAAACAATAGTATATCTCCTTCGAGGATATTGTAGTGAGCATACTAAACTTTGTGATGAGCATTTACATTGCATTCAACATGCCTACAATTGTGCCATGCATTCATCTAAACAAGTATCCCTATTTGAACCTTGTTTCAGTTATTTTCTAAAGTTTCCTTTGTATTTCATCTTTGGTCAAGATATTTCAGTAGATGGGCAGAATGATGTAGACAAAACCATGCATTTTATTGAAAAAATCCAATTAGTGCATCAAAGGGTACAAGAAAAACTCGAGAAAATCCATTCCAAGTACAAAGCAAGACATGATAAGCATTAGGTTGATCATGATTTCAAAGTGGGAGATCAATTTTGGTCGTACGTTAGCAAGGAAATATTTCAAGGTGAAGGTAAAAATCTCAAGCCAATAAAATATGGTCGTTTCAAAATTTTGGATAATATTGGTAAAAGTGCTTTTCGATTAGATCTCCCATATTACATGAAAATTGATTCTGTTGTGAATGTGGAAAAATTTATATTTTATAAGCCTCCTATGATTGATGATCAAGAACAAAATGTTCAGTGCCATCTATAGAAGATTTTTCTTCTGAATATTTAAATGAGATGCAAGAAGACTTTATTGTTGATAGGAGGATAAGAACTTCACATAGAGAAAAATTGGAGTATATTTATGTGGGCCTCAAAGGTACCAATCCAAGCGAAGAAAGGTGAATGAAGATAAGTAAAGTGAGGGAGTTTTACTTGTTAGTGCTAGAATCGGAACTTGGATTGTGACAACGCCTAACAAGACACATCTTAAGCTCATGGGCTTTTCTTATGACTTGATTGAGTTTTTTGGAAAGTGGTTGGATATCACATAGACTGATAGAGATTTTGAACAGCCAGGAATCTCTCACACATATAAGGGCACTGATGTATAATGTGGTATCATGATTAGGTTTGTAGTTTAATGGTTAAAAAAATGGAGGATAATAGTAGCTATGTGAAACAGAGGTCTACAATTAAGAGGAAATGATGACACAAATTCTAGACCTGTAATGTGAAGTGAAAGAAAACTCCACAAAGACTTATAAAATTATGACTCTACATTTGAAGGATCCAATTAAATAGAAAGCTTCCAACTAACATGACAAAACCAATCAAGAATTATTGAAACGTCAAGACTGACAAAAAAAATTTCTCATGTATGTTCATTTAAAAGACTTACAAGATATGAAACATGATTCAATTCAATCTCGAAGAATGACCACAAACTATCTTCACTTAATACTAAGTCTAGAATTCTTGTTAACAAGACATTAAAAAACAAACTAAGATTGCATGAAGGTTTATAATACTCATAGTAACATGAGGCAAAATTGTGTAAATCATAATCTGGAATGAAATAATGAATAATGGAAACACATAAGTAGATGAAAAATACACACACCACCTAAGTTGTGAATCATCAAGATTTCTTTTGGATATATTATGTATTCAAAAAATATAACACAATATGCAATGAAAGTACAACCAACAAACCCTTTTCTCCCTGCATTACACAGTATATATACAAAAATGATTTCTATAAAAAAACCTCCATAAAAAGTGCAAATCTATTTCTAAGACTTTATTACAACCCTATACATATAGTAGATATTATCCAAAACATAAAAATAAAACTAAAATAGAAATGGAAACAGATCGTGGCAGCATGGAGCTGGAGGTGGCTGAGTTGAGGTGGTTGAGTGCTCCTCATTGCTTTGAAAATACTACATCCACAAAAAGTGCAATATACCAACTAAAAATACCACCTGTACCCTTATCTGCAAAAGTGTAGGAGCAGTTAACTAAAAGGTGTAGCCAAATGGAAGATAACCATATTTCAAGTGAACAACACCTCTTGTTTTAATAGGTCTTCAATATTCGAATAACAATAAATACCCTGACCAAGATAACAGATCTTTCTTCAAGCTTTGAGGAGGTGTTGTTATATTTGCTGATAGATGTCAAAATATTTTAAAACAAGTGTTGCCAGAAATTCCTGGAAAACCTATAATTTCCTCTGAAATCCTGCCTATGCTTTCAAAAGCATGCTGATA
This sequence comes from Pinus albicaulis, assembly GCA_034641835.2. Classification (NCBI taxonomy): domain Eukaryota; kingdom Viridiplantae; phylum Streptophyta; class Pinopsida; order Pinales; family Pinaceae; genus Pinus; species Pinus albicaulis. The sequence continues at coordinate 248,281,442 of CM076572.1, read as the reverse complement.
CTAGCCATGTATTGGGATGAGAGTGGAGGGGAGTGAGGTGCAATGAAGGAATGGAAATTAAGAGAAAGGCATGGGAATGGAACAATAAGTGAAATAATTTATTAAGTGGAATAATAATAAGTAGGAGGAGTAAGTGCATTAAAATATATCACAATCGCAATCACAAAGTGGAGTGGATTCAATACATTATCGGGGTGGAATTGTGATGCGATATATCACAATCGCAAGACGAAAGGAATATAAAAAATGGGGGATCGAAGCTTATTAGATGTCGCAATCATAGGATTATCACATTTCATAATAGGAGGGGGAAACATGGATGGTTAGCAATAGGATTTGTGATATCTGATAAGTGAAGTGATGTGGCTGAAGGTGGGTCCTACCAATGTGGTAACAAGGTGGCAGTATTGCGATGTGATATATCGCATTATCGCATAGGGGTTTAGGATCTGGAACATAAATGGTGAGCGATGTGTGTGTGATAATGCGATCTATGATTGTGATATATGATATATCGCTTTGGGGTATCGCAATTGCAAGAGGGAGAAGAAAACATAAGGTGAGGAAAAAGTGGCAAAATTTTGATGAAGTGGGTCCTAATAATGGCTTTAAAGTGAAAAAGAGATAAATAAATAAAGTGGCCCAAAGTGTAACAAAGGAGTTTTGAAGTGTTTAAATGCTACATGAGCATAACAAAGAAACCCGGCGGTGAGATAACATAATTGAATTTAGAGGGTTTAATGTGGATTTAAATGGAACTTGAGCGTTGGACTTTATATTTGAGCAAAAATAAAGGGTATAAAGGCTATTTTTAACATGTCTATGATATTCGAATAGTAGTGCTTGTTTCACTTGAATAATGCTTCCTCTCTCTCCTTGTACCAAATTTTCAGGTAATTTCTACCCTTTGAAAAAGACAGTTATTCCTGTGTTACTTGTAAAACCAGAAATTTTGAAGAAGACAGTTCACTCTCAAGGAAAGAGTAACTATCCCTGTGTTATTTTTAACAAAACTGATGATTCTATCATTCTTCCTTTAGCCTTGGATAGGAAAATCATGATGAATGAATAATACTTTTCAAGTTAAACTCATGACCTTAACCATTGAAAGCAGTTACAATAATTTTTTAAAAGAGACTTTACCCTAATGACTCTATAACCTAAACAAACTATTTGACTTAGAATTCTTTTTGGATTTTGTGAAAAAGTGACAAAGGATCATAAATTTTTACTTTCCTCGGCTCTCCACCATATGTTAGGAGACAAGAGAGGATCAAAGACATGACTTACAATGCGACCAAATTTTGAAATTTTTTTAAAAATTGCACTACTAACAGTGACTCCTATTGGGGATGAAGTCCTCCTATGAGGCTTAAAGATCTATAGATTAAGTGCCTTCACTTTCAGGACTTTTAAGTTTTAGAAACTAATGAGAGAAATTGACTTTTATTAACTGAAATGAAATTGGCTCTATTTAGAAACATAACCACCATTTGGCATGGAGTCTTATTGAAAAAAAACTCCAAAAATTTATAATGGAGAGAATGATTGACTCAGCAAACAAATAAATTTTTGGGATAATGACCATTGACTGAACCTCCCATTAACTGATCATCATCTAAATTTTTCAGAAGAAAAGTATTATTTTTAAGAACTTGAGCAACTTTAAATGGCCCAAACCACAAGTTATCAAACTTACCATGCTTCCCATGATCTTGTCTTCTTGCAATCCAGCGCAATACCGGATCATCTTCCTAGAATATCTATTTTTTTCCCTTTTTTCAAAGTCAAATATTACTTTGGATTTGTACCTCTGTGTTTTATCCATCAAGGATTCCCGTATTTGATGAGCTTCTATCAGTTTCACCATCCTTCTATGAATGGGATTTGAATTATCAATTTCATCTTGTAAAAAATTCATGAAAGGAAGGGTAAACTGTAATGGCATCACAACATCAACACTATAAACAAGTTGAAATGGAGATACTCCAATTATCCTTTTACTACTCACCCTATCTTCCCAATTTTTTTTATTTTTTTTTCTGTCATGATCTTTTTATAATTGTTACTAGACTTTTATTCAATGACTCAGCTAACCCATTACCCTAGGGGTAGTAAGGTGTAGAATGAGTCAAGTAAATGTTATATTTCCAACAAAAAATGTTCATCTTGGTAGATTTAAAATCCATTCCATTTTCGGTCACCAACTTTTGAAGGCAACCAAATCTAGACATAATATTTTCCAACATAAATTTAATTATTACCGTGTTAGTGGCATTTCTGGTTGGAATGGCCTCAATCCACTTGGTGAAGTGTTCTGTGGCTGTAAGAATCCACCTATGTTGTCCTGAGGATGACGGGTGAATCTCAGCAATGAAGTCTAGCCCCCACTGCTGGAAAGGAGCATTAGTTGAAATAGGAATGAGAGGTAGTGGGAGGAGCTTTTGTTTACTAGAAAGTTTTTGACATTCAATGCAAGCTCTGAATTTAGCGAAAGCATCAGAGAAAAGATTTGTCCAATAATAACCATCTCTTAAAATTTTATTTGCAGTAGTTTTCCAATACAAATGTCCACCACATACCCCTTCATGTATCTCTGTTATAACTTCTTGTGAATCAGCTTCATCTAAAGATATCAACAAAACTCATACAGGGTCTTTCCACGAAAGATGATTCTCCATTATGCAATACTTGACAGCCTTTAGTTTAAAATACCTTCTCTTTGATTTTTCCATTTATAGAGGACAACTAAAATTTAACAAAAAATACACTATATTCTTATACCAATTGGAATAAAGATTTGAGGATAATGAGTTGTACCTTCTTTATCTGTTTCTTTAGCTATCTCCATATTCATATTCAGAGCTTTGCAATATGATTATGCCATCAAGAGGGCTAAACCCTGTCTCTTTATCAACTTAGTAGGTATGATTTCAATGTCAAATTTCAGAATCTTTGTCAACCATCTTCCCGTCCTACCATATGTGTCGGGTTGTAACAATACATCCTTGATGGTAATATCTAGTGCAAAAGCAATGACATTAGAATGTAGTACATAAATTCGAAAATACTTCAAAGCCTTTACAAGTGCATATGCTTGTTTCTCAACCAAGGGGTACTTTAACTCAACATCCCTTAATGCACGTCTATAAAAATAAATTGGCTGCTCCAAGCCTTCCTTGTTCTTTTGAAGTAAAATTGTTTCAATAGTTTCTTCAGAAGCATATGAAAAAGTCAAAAAATATTTCCCAAAATCCGATCTGATTAACACTGGGCCTCAATCAAAGCTGGTTTGATTGCTAAGAAATAATTTTTTCCTTCATCTTGCCACCTAAACTCTGCATAGTTATTCAGCAAGACATTTATATGCTTAATTAATTATGGAAAATTTAGAACAAAACACCTCAGAAAATTAATGTTACCCAAGAATGACTATAAATTTTTCTGATTTCTGGGTAAACCAATTTTCTAAATTTCTTCCACTCTCCCAGGGTTAATGCAAATACCATTTTTTGTTACTATATGTCCCAAAGTTTTCCTTCCTGAACAAAAAAGGATGATTTCTTTGGGTTTAAAGATAAACCAATTTTTTTGGATTTATCAAACACTTGCTACAAATGTTTTAAATGGTGATGATCCGATTTTGAAAAGGCTATTATGTCATCTAAATAAATGACAACAAATCTTTCATTTTCCCCTGCAAAGGAAATATCCACTACCCATTGAAATGTTGCACCTACATTCATTAAACCGAAAGGCATATTTTTGTACATAAAAGTCCCCTAGGGTGTTGTAAAAGTTTTTTTCTCCCTCTCTTGTTTGTCAACTAAAATTTGATTGTATCCTGAAAATCCATCTATCATTGACAATCTCTTTGAACCTACAACTTTCTGCAAAATATGTTCCATTTTGGGCAAAGCATAGTTATCCTTTAGAGGACACCGATTCAAACTGTGAAAATCAACACAAATTCTCATTTTTCCATTCTTCTTTCAAACAAGGACTATATTAGCTACCCAATTGGAAAATATTAAAGCCATAATTATCTTGGATTCCGACATTTTTCTAAATTCTTTTTCAATAATAGGGAGCAACATAGGATTAATATGGCTTATATTCTATGCCACATGTTTTTCTTCTGATTTAAGAGGGATTTTATGCTCCATTATTCTTTTTCCATATATCTCAAATCACTATAAGACCAAGCAAAAATGTATGCATACTGCTTCAACAACTTGACATATTTAGTTCTAGTTTCTTGAGGAAGATTTAGAAACTATAATATATATAGGATGATTTTCAGTACCATTGTTGCAATCAACTGTACTTTCTCAATCCGTCTTGCTATCAGGCTTTAAAAAGACATTATTATTATCAAATATCTTCTATAAAGAAACCAAGTCTTTAGGAATGAAGTTTGTTTTCAAGTCAATAATGTCTTTTCCAGCCAAAGTCTTTTTCAATGACTTGATGTTCTGACTTTCAGCTTTGCCTTGTTCATTTTCAATTTGAATGTCTGAAAACTCCTCTACACATTCTCAGAATTTATGAATTTATTTATCATCTTCAAGCACTTTCCAATATTTGATATTATCAATAATGGAAGCTCTATTTTTAATCTAAATATCATAGGTTTCTTTGACATTAGGAGGGACCTTAAAATTACTAGGAGCAATGGCCAATGAATCTTCCATTTCATTTTCTTCTTTGGAAACAAAATTCAAGTTGAATGTTTAAAAATAATGTTCAATCAAATCCCAGAATTCATTTCTATAATTCTTCAATTTTGATTTTTTTACTTGATAATTATTTTTAATATACTGTACCAACAACTCTGAATCATCAAAAATGATCAATTTCTTTGCTCCTAAACCTTTTGTTTCCTTCATTCCCAGAATCAGTGTTTAATATTCAACAATGTTATTCATAGTGACAAATTGTAATTTATATGACAAATTCACTACCTGCTGAGTAGGATAAATGAGAACTATACCAGCCCCTGATCCCTCTCTTGATGAGGTTACATCAAAATACAATTTCCAGATCTGTCCTACTTCTGAATCCTACTCTTTCGAGATGAGTAGTCATCGTTTTCTACTAATTTTAGGCTAAAAATTGTTGTTATTGGGAGCAAGGTCTAAAATATATTATCCTAACTCCTTGTACTCTTCATATATAGGATGATTTGAGGGATTTTGCTGATCACTTATGATATAAGCCATCTATGTTTCTCTATACAACCTCCTCAATTCTCCTCCAAAGACTAGAATAGTGGCGTATTTCATATCCATTTGAATATTTCCTCCCAACTTTTCAGACCAAGATCAAGAAAGAAGCCTTCCAAATATGATGGTATATGACTATGTCCATCACTAGAATTTTTATAGGAGGCTAGGTAAGAAAAATTACCAAGTCTTTGATCACTCTGAAACACTTGAACATTTTGGAGTAAAAAGTGTAGAGTTCATGGTATTTTTTAGTGATTTTGCGTCATAATTCATCCATCACTTTCTTAGGCATCAGATTGTGAGAGGCCCCAGAATCTAATAGGCGGTTGCGCAGCAATTTTCTATGAATATTGAGTGAAATATAAAAAGGTGGAGAATTATCATCATTTTGATTTGGGACATTACTTCCTAAAAGAATAGTAGAATTTTCATATTGAAGGTTGACAAAATCAGGGGAAATAGATGGTTGTAACATACTTTTGAATGAATCTCTATAGGCTAGATTTTTCAACAATTCTAGGAGTGGGACTAGAATCTTCATTTTATTCAATTCTGACTTGAAACTAAAACTAAGTGGAGTCAAATATTTATTTTATGCAGCTATATTTATGATTGGGGCAATTTTAGGTGATGGAGGCACATTATTAACCTTTTATTTTTATTTCGCAACAATTTTTTTAGCATCTTGTTTTTGTTGAGGTTGTTGGTCAACCCCTTTTGACCTCAAAGGATAATTTATTTTCTGATTTTTAGGTTGCTTTTCTGATTTTCAACATGAATATGAGCCTCCGGGTCTTCTAAAAATAGATTTATCCTAGACTGGTCTTCCCAACAATATTGATATCTTCATCTTCCTCTTCTTCCTCTTGCTGATTTTGTTCAACATATTATTCAGTGGAGACTGAACATTTTGATCATCAGGATTTCTCCTTGGATGCTGTAAACATTTTTGGGGTTGAAAGGGTCTCCTAAAAGAAGCTTGGTTTCTGTTTCCTCATTTTGAATGGGCCTAGCTGCAGGCATGTTTTCTAACTCCATTTTCTTCATTTTGGAAGCAAGATCTTTAATCAAATTAGACATCTGATCAAGGTTTTCTTAATTTGTGAAAGTTTTAGAGGAGGAATATGGTTTCTCCTCTTTCATTTTATTTTTATCCTTTGCCCCTTTCCCTTCTTCAATTTTCAACTTATTTGAAGCCATAAGATTGGATTTCACTCCAATAGTAGCCTCCTGCATACCCACCAATGTTTGTGGCTTTTCACCTCTCAACCATAGTGAAAACTTGGAGTCTAGGGAATTGGAATAGGTTATCATACCTGTAGTTTTAGGGGGTTTGACCTCTACAAGAATATTTTGATAGAATTTATTGAATCTCTTTGTAAATTCTACCAATGTTGCTTCAGTATTCTTAATCAAAGCCAGAAACTATGTGAGATAATACAGGTAATCCTTTCGATCACCCCATTGTTTTAAAAACACTTCCTGCAAAGCATATATTCTAGTTATTGAATTTGGTGGCAAATTTTTGAACCATTTTCAAGCTTCTCCATCTAATATTTGAACAAAAATTCTTGACCAGACATCTTCATGTTCAATGTTTTGGTTATAAGCATAACTATAGAAGGCAACTATATGTTCTTCATCAGACCTCCTTATCCCTCCCTTATGTATTTGGGAAAATATTTCAGATAATACACTTGAGGAAGAGGATGCAAAGGTTGAGGAAGGGAGAGTGGTGCATATCTTGTAGCCAAAATATGTTGCATCCTTGTTGGAGGAGGCTAGGCCATGATTGGCTGAGGTACAAATATTAGAAAACTAGCTGATGTAGATGTTTGGATGCTGGAAATTTTAGTTTGTGGAGTTGAAATCAATGGATTTTTGAACCAATGGACAAGAGTAGGTTTTATTTCAACCTCTCCAAGAGAATCAGTTTTAGATGTTGGTTCTTGAAGGATTGGGGCAGCTTCAAGTTTATTTTGCTGAGCAAAAAATTCAGAGAGATTAAAAGTCAAATTTTCGGGAATGTTACATCCCCCTCGATGAGAAGAAGATGAGCCAATAGATGGGGTTTAAGACAAAAAAATACTACTGTTGTGGGCTAAAATAAGGCTAATATTCAACATGATTTTGAATAAAAATTAGAATTTTTTTAATGTCTTCTTCCGTTAAAATAACTCTGTCTAGGAAGGGTGCAATTTACAAATATAGAACCTCTGGTCGATGCAGATGGGAAAGTCAATGCCAAGAGTCAATGGTGCTAGTTGATATAGGTTGTGATCCACTCTTGATATGCCAGTACTCACTCGATTTAGGTGGCGATGTCTTATTTTCTGTTTGGGAACCGGGGTAGGATACTCTTTTATTTATTGTGATGTAGGAAATCGTAAGGGGTAGGTCTTGTGGAGCATCAATGACTCTCTTAGCATTAAGTGCATGAAGCCTTCTTGGCATTTCCACTTGGACTTGTTCTAATTCCCATTTTGTCAGCACAAAGGATTCTGATTTTTTGTTTTCTTCACTAACACCTAGAACCTCTGATTTATCTTCTTTCACTCGAATAATAATTATTTCTAATTTACTAAGTGATGAATGAGAGATATTTTCAGCTGAATCTAGGCTAACATCATCTACTTTTCCTTTTATGGAATCAGTTTCAACTTGAAATATTTCAGGAGATTGCTTTGAAACTGATATTTCTTTAGGTTGTGAGAAAAATTATGATACCTTTTCTTTTGGAATGCACTTTTAATGCAACTTCTTTACTGAATGTGATGCAACTTCAGCTGATTTATGTTTCCCTCTTGCATCCATTATAATATTCTGTGGGTCAGAAACTGGAATTACAGGAGGTGATCTCTAATTTCATCTTCTGGTAGGCATTCTTGAAACACCTCTTCCTCTTTGTGGAGTCAGCTTGTTAACCAATTACAATAAGAAATAGTCACTAGTCTTTATTGACCTTTAAAAACTAGTACTAGGCATTAGTGCAAGAACTTCAGGAGAATACTGAGTTCAAAATCTTCATTTCTCGACAGACACACCAAATCATGTTAGCCCTAGAATGAGCACTTGGAATGTGGCAAGCGCCTGACCAAACACATCTTAAGCTCAAGGGATTTTATTATGACTTGATTGAGTTTTTTGGAAAGTGGTTGGATATCACATACACTCAAAGAGATTTTGAACAAATAGGAATCTCTCACACATATAAGGGCATTGATGTATAATGTGGTAGAATGATTAGGTTTGTATCTTAATGGTTAGAAAATAGAGGATAACAGTAGCTATGTAAAAAAGAGGTCTACAGTTAAGATGAAATGATGACACAAATTCTAGACTTGTAATATACAGTGAAATAAAGTTGTAAAAAGACTTATAAAAGTCTCACTCTACATTTGAAGGATCCAATTACATAGAAAGCTTCCAACTAACATGAAAAAACCAATCAGCAATGCTTGAAACATTAGGACTGAAACAAACAGATTGCTCATGTATGTTCATTTAAAAGACTTACAATAATATGAAACCGGATTCAATTCAACCTCAAAGAATGACCATGAACTATATTTAGTTAATACTAAGTCTGGAATGCTTGATAACAAGTCTTACAAAAACAAACTAAGATTGCATGAAGGTTTATAATGATGATAGTAACATGAGGCAGAACTGTGTAAATCATAATATGGAATGAAATAATGAATAATGGAAACACATAAGAAGGCGAACAATATACACACCACACAAGTTGTGAATCCTCAAGAGTGCTTTGGGATATATTATGTATTCAAATAATATAACACAGTATGAAATCAAAGGTACAACCAACGAACCCTTTTTTCCTTGCATTACACAATATATATATAAAAGGGAGTTCTGTAAAAATCCTCCATAAAAAGTGAAAATTTGTTTCTGAGACTTTATTATAACCCTCTACATATAATAGAGCTTATCCAAAACATAAAAATAAAATTGAAATATAAACGAAGACAAATCATGGAAGCATGGAGATTGAGGTGGATGAGTTGAGGTGGTTGAGTGCTCCTTGTTGCTTTGAAAAAATTGCCTCCACAAAAAGTGAAATCTACCAACTGAAAAGAACACCTGTACCCTTATCTGCAAAAGTGCAGGAGAAGCTAACTGAAAGGAGTAACCAACTGGAAGATAACCACCTTTCAGGTGAAAAACACCTCTTGTTTTAACATGTCTCCAATATTCAAATAACTATAAATACTGCGACCAATATAAGAGATCCGTCTTCGAGATTTGAGGAGGTGCTATTGTATTTTCTTATAGATATCAAAATATTTTAAAACAAGTGCTTCAAGAAATTACTGAAAAACCTGTAACTGCCTCTGAAATCTTGCCTATGATTTTGAAAGCGTGCTGATACTGGCCATGTATTGAGATGAGAGTGGAGGGGAGTGAGGTGAAGCATGGGAATGGAAAGTAAGAGAAAGGCATGAGAATGGAACAATAAGTTGGAGAAGATATTAAGTAGAAAAATAATAAGCGAGAGGAGTAAGTGCATTAAAATATATCGCAATCACAATCACATAGTGGAGCGGAGTGATTACATTATTGGGGTGGAATTACGATGCAATATATCACAATCGTAGGATGGAGGGCTTATCCCAAATCAGATATTGGAGCTTATCACATATCACAATCAGAGGATTATCACATTTCACAATAGGAGGGGGCAACATGGATGTTTAGCAATAGGATTTGCAATATGGGATAAGCGAAGTGATGTGGCAGAAGGTGGGTCCTACCGAGGTGGTAACAAGGTGGCGGGATTGCAACACGATATATCACATTATCGCATCGGATTTTAGCATCCGACACATAAATGGCGAGTGACGTGAGGGCGTTAATGCGATCTAAGATTGCAATTTGCGATATATCACATCGGGATATCACAATCACAAGTGGGAGGCGAAAACATAAGGCAGGGAAAAAGTGGCAGAATTGCGATGAAGTAGGTCCTATTAATGGTTTTAAAGTGGAAAAGAGATAAATAAATAAAGCAGCCCAAAGAATAACAAAGGAGTTTTGAAGTGTTTAAATGCTACATGTGCGTAACAAAGAAACTTTTCGGTGAGATAACATAATTGAATTTAGAGGGTTTAAAATCGATTTAAATGGAATTTGATTGTTGGAATTTGGATTTTAGGAAAAATGAAGGGTAAAAAGACTCTTTTTAACAGGTCTTCGATATTCGCATAGAAGTTCTTGTTTCACTTGAATAATGCTTCCTCTGTCACCTTGTACCAATTTTGTTGGTAATTGATACCTTTTGAAAAAAACAGTTATTCCTGTGTTACTTGTAAAACCAGAACTTTTGAAGAAGATTGTTACATCTCAAGAAAAGAACAGTTATCCCTGTATTATTTTTAACAAAACTGATAATTCTATCATTCTTCCTTTAGTCTTGGAATGGAAAATCATGGTGAATGAATAGGACTTTTCAAGTTAAACTTATGACCTTAAACACTGAAAGCACTTAAAATAATTTTTTAAACGAGACTTTACCCTAATGACTCTATAACCTAAACAAAATATTGGACTCGGAATTCTTTTTGTATTTTGTTAAAAAATGATAAGACTCATACATTTTGACTCTCTAGGGCTCTCTACCATAGGTTAGGAGATAGGAGAGGATCAAAGATATGACTTACAATGACGACAAAAATTTGAATTTTTTTTGAAAAATTGTTGTGTTAACAGTACCCTCACTCACTTACTTTATAAAAATATACGTTTGGTGGTCCAAAAGCTTATAGTATGGAGGAGTGATCTAGGGGATCTAAAATATGCTAAAAAACTAAAGTGCAAAAAATATCCCAAAGAGAACACCAAATCATAGATCTTGTCATTTTGATTCCATGAACGCTTGAATCCCCTCAATCTCACACTATTTAAGGAAGTTATTGTGTTCTAAATTTTTTGGAAAATAAAAGAAAGTTAAAGTGCAAGGTTGAATATGTATTTTGTATGATGATGTGGTTTTGACATTATTAGGATGACTGGTATGTATGTATGACCTATGAGCTAATTCTGTGAGAGCACATGGTGTGTGATTATTAGTCATATGATTGATGAAAATTCATAGGTTAGCACGTGGGACAATTAGAGGGTTCGATGTGGCCATATGGGAGGCTATGAAGTGGCCATGATTTGTGTTCTAAAAATTATGTGGGATAAACTAGTGGCCGCAGGAATCAAACTCCAGACCCCATGCCTAGAAATCTGGCACTCTAGTGTTGGGATATTGTTATGACTTATTAATATATGGTGGTCATTTTTCATTTATTATGATATGTTCCAATGGTTGGGGAAAGTTTTGGGCTGGCGAGCATGCTCGACCGACCCAATTGTTTATTCTATTGACAACACATAACCGACAACGATGGAGAAGTGGGGCTCGATGCATCACATTAACAACCCACATCCCTGACAACATACCATTTAATATGAAAAATAGCAGGGATAACGCTGCAACACATGGCACATCACCTGCGCCATGGAAATATATATACCTCGAAATGAAGGGCAGAGGCTACACCTGTTAAACAAAAAAAATATTTAATTCAAAATTAACAGCACTGTGACTTAAGCCTACATTGTCAAATCGAACCCGGGAACTTTGAGTTCCCAATTGAAGCACCTAACCAATATGCCATACACAATACTATTACCAAATTAGCAAAGCTGAGACTTATTTATAGAGAATTTTTCAAAACATATCAAAGAAATGGTAATATTTTTCTCATTTTCAAACTTTGTGAGCTCAAGAAGAGCCTAGATAGGGGTTTTTGAGCATGTTGGACATGATGGTAGTGCTCTTTTTGCATATTGAAGGTTGTATGTCGATGTATTGAGAATTTGAGAATGCAATAAAAACCACCATTAGAAGCTAGACCCAGAGACGTATTCCAAGAGAAGTGAACTCCTTTATCAATTTTCTTGTGTTTGATGTTTCATGTTTGTCCATTTTTAATTATTAAAAATATGAAAATTTACTTAAATTTGTGTACTTTTGAAACCACGATTCATTACATAAAATATATGAACTTTCTTGCAAATCAATGTATAAAACCTTCATTTTTTTCAAATTTTGGATCATTTTATTATCAGAGCATGATTTTTGTGAGATTTTGATAGAATTTGCAACGTTTTTGAATGCTCACAAGGTCTAAATTGAGAATAGGAGAAGGAACACTTGAAGAACCTAACCCTTAAATTAGCTCAAGTAGGACACAAACTCGAAACACCATGGCACATTAAGAAGGACAAGGAAAAGAGATGATGTCCAAGGATAATAGAGATCTTAGAAAATCTTTCATTGATATGATTGAGATGGAGAAAGTGTTGTACAGTGAGATAATGACACAGTTGCAAGGAGAAATTTCTAATCAACCAAAAGTGATAGTGGTAATGGGAAAAATGCTCCACCTCCTTCTTCACCTCCTTCTTCACATAGACCTACTCCTCCTACATCTCCAAGAAGACATTTTAATTCTCCTTTGGTTAAGCTTGATGTCAAGTTTGATTTGCCAATGTATAATGGATAAATAAATGCTAAAAACTTGGATAACTAGGTTCTTCAAATTGAAGTTTATTTCAAGATTCAAAAGATTGATAATGATGCCACAAATATCCATATTTTTCCTATTCTCTTGGAATGTGCAACTCTCATCTAGTGGGACGCCAGAACTCAAGAAAATTTGAAGAAAAATGCTAAAACTATCTCTTATTGGAATGATTTTATAGCTCCATTAAGAATGAAATTTTATCAATTATCTTACATACAAAAAGAAATTATCTATTGCAAAAATTTTAGATAGGGAAAAGGTCAGAGTGTCGAAAGTTACGAACAGGAATTTATAAAAATAGCATTAATATTGGTTGTTGATTTAATGTCACAAGATACTCTCCTTATGTGTATAGTTGTATTACATAGTTATTTGAGACATACAATACTTATGTTTAATCCCACCAATCTAGATGATGTATGTGTGCACGCAACTCATTTAGAATCAAGAAGAAAGAATGTTCCTTAGGATTCCAACAACAAACCTTTTAAATGTGGAGACAAATGAAAGGGGAAATTTAAATTCAAATGTAAGAATAATGCTACAATCAAGAAAGAGGGAGAGAAAATTGTAAAAATTATCCAAAAAATGGCCATAAGAAAGACCATTTTTTGGAAGTTACAAGCATAAATAAGACCAAATAAGTTCAATAACATGGGAAAACAAAATAATGGTACTACAACTCAACAAGATCTAGGATCTGATTCAGGTGATGAAACCAAAATCACAACCATGGGAATGAAAGTTATAACTTCTAATGCAAATACTAGTTCTACTAGAAAGCTTTTTAAATAATTCTAGTACAACTCAACAAGATCTAGGATCTGATTCCGGTGATGAAAACAAAATCGCAACCATGGGAATGAAATTTATAGCTTCTAATGCAAATACTAGTTCTACTAGCAAGCTTTTTGAATCTAAAAGCGATAACGAAAGAAGTGATATTTTCCATACTAGGGGCATTACAAAACATACAAAGGTTGATACATTATTTGATAGTGGATCTCAAGTCAATATTGTATTTGAATCAATTGTCAAGAAACTTAATTTGGAAAATACACCTCATACAAAACCTTACACTTTGGGTTGGGTATGTGAGGATTCCAAATTTCAAGTGACAAGAAAATTTAAACTCAAATTTTCCATAACTGCTATTTTTATAGATGAGGAAGAGCTTGATGTTGTACCACTTGATATTTATGGGATTGTATTTGGGATTCCATATTTTTATGCCCAAATATACATATTCTATTGTCATGAGAATAATTATCATCTTTTCAAAGATGGAGTGGGGTATATTGTGAGAGCATATAGCAAGAAGATGAAGTTATCTCTTGTTAGTGCAGGAAAAATGAAAAGGCTTGTAAATGATATCAACAATTTTGTGTTGTGAATGGTTAATGCTAAAGATATTATTGAATTTGAATCTTTCTCACTATGTTATTATAAAATCAAGCATGAACTGGTTGATGTTTTTAATACTTATGGCATGATGTTTCAGGAACCTAGAGGGTTACCTTCAAAAAGAGGAATCCAGCATGAGATACACTTGTAGGAGGATGCACCACTTCTAAATATTGGAATCTATAGAATGTTAGTTTTGGGGAATGCATAGATTAAGAAGAAAATCCGAGATTTTCTTTAAAAAGGGGTCATCACACCTAATACATCTCCTTGTGGGTCTCCTATTGTTTTGGTTCTGAAATGAATATGGTACATGGAATATGTGTGTGGGTTTCAGAGCTCTCAAAAACATCATGACCAATAATCTATACTCTCTTCCTCACATTTATGATTTTATAAATGAGTTAAAGTATTTTGATTATATTACTAAGTTAGACTTGAGAAGCAGTTTTCATCGAATAAGGATTGTCTAAGATGATATTTTGAAAACTACTTTCAAGAAAAAACAAGGTCTATTTGAATGGTTAGTTATGTTGTTTTGGCTTTGTAATGCACTTGACACATTCATTAGAGTTACAAATGATGTATTGTGACCCTTTATAGATGATTTTGGCATAGTCTACTTAGATGATATTCTCATTTTCAGTAAAAATCGTGAAGAGCATATCAAGCATGTAAAGAAACTTCTAGATGTCTTCAAAAATGAAAAGTTTTATTTGAATATGTGTAAATGTGAATTCTAGAAAAAATCTTTGGTTTAGTTAGGTCACATTGTAGGAGGTTGCATATTGAAGAATAATCCCACCAAAGTTGTTGTTTTTATGAATTGGGCTAAACCACACAATGTAACATAAGTTAGGAGATTTTTGGGAGTAGCACAATATTAGAGAAAATTTATCACTAACTTCTCATTCATTGTATGACCATTACATTCTTTAACAAGTGTGAATAATGTCTTTTAGTGGGGAGGAAAGAAACATAAATCCTTTGACACTTTGAAAGAGAAAATCAGTACAACACCAATTCTAACACTTCTATATCTTAAGCATTCATTTGAAATTCAAAGCGATAAACAAATATACTCTGGGACCACTTTTGATGAAACATGGTAAGCCAACATGTTATAATTATGAAACCTATTCCAATGCAATGATTAACTATCCAACTTATGATAAAGAGTTGTATGCTTTGGTACAAAGTGTGAGGAAATGGAAGCACTATTGGATGGGTAAAGAAATGATTATTCACACTCATAATCAACCTTCTAAATACTTACAATCATAAAATAAGCTACAAAAGGCTATACATTTCAAATGGATGGGATTTCTGCAAAAAAATCATTTTCTTTTCAAGTATAAGAAAGTTATTTACAAAAAAGTTGCAGATATGTTATTAAGGCCTATTATTAATGCATCTGTTGTTCTTAAGCATAACTCAATCATGCATGAAATCTATATTGAATAATATGCTCAAGATGAATATTTTAAACATGTTTATGCAACTTTGAGACAAGGAAATCATGTTGAAGAGATGGAATATCATGTTCATAACAAGTTGTTGTATCATAATGGAAATTTGTGTATTCCACATGGTGAAAGAGTGAATGTCATAAGAGAAGCCCATAATTCTCTTATTGTTGGCCACTTTGGTGTAGGAAAAATAGTTGATCAGCTACAGAGGTATTGTTTTTGGCCTTGTATGTATGAAAATTTATCAAGATAGGTATAAGGATGTTTTATGTGCACTAATATATAACTAGACAATAGGAAATTAGGTTTGTAGACTCCACTTCCTATCCCTTCTTGTCCTTGCAAAAGTATTTCTATGGATTGTGATGAGGGACTACCATTGTCTAGGAAAGGTCATGATTATTGATATGTTTTATTGGATCATTTAAGAAAAATGTGTGTGTTGATGCCTTGTAAGAAACAAGTTAGAACTGAAAAAAATAAAAATTTGTTCATCCAGAATGTTTGGTTGTATTTTGGGTTACCTACTTCAATTATTTATGATCAAGGTTCTCGATTTATTGGGAATTTTTGGTCAAACTTGTAAGAAATCATGGATACAAAGTGAAAGAAGAGCATGAGATTCCATCCACAAACCGACGACCAGATAGAAGTAGTGAACAGAAAAATAGTGCATCTTCTTCAAGGATATTGCGATAAGAATCCAAAACTTTGGAATGAGTATTTGAATTACATCCAAAATGCTTACAATCGTGCCAAGCATTCATCTACACAAGTGTATCCATTTGAAGCTTGTTTAGGTTATGTTCCAAAGTCTCCTTTGGATTTCATCTTTTGGAAAGATATTGCAGTAGATGGACATAGTGATGTGGACAAAGCCAAGTATTTTATTAAAAAAACCCAATTAGTTCATCAAAGGTAACAAGGAAAGTTGTAGAAAAGCCAAGCCAAGTAAAAATAAAGGCATGATAAGTATCAGGTTGATAATGATTTCCAAGTGGGAGATCAATTTTTGTGGTACATCAACAAGAAATGATTACAAGGTGAAGGTAAAATGCTCAATCCAATGAAAAATTGTCCTTTCAAAATTTTGCAGAAGATTGCTAACAATACTTTCTGATTAGATTTTCCACCTTACATGAAAATTTATTATGTTTTGAATGTGGAAAAATTGAAGTTGTATGAGCCTCTTAATGTTGATGATCAAGAAGAAAATCTTCATATTCCATATATATAATATTTTTATCCTAAATATTTAAATGAGTTTCATGAAGACTCTATTCTTGACAAGAGGATGGGGACTTTACGTAGAGGCAATGTTGAGTACCGTCATGTGGGGCTCAAAGGTTCCAATAGAAGAAAACCAAGGTGGATGGAGATTGCTAAAGTGAAGGAGTTGTATCCTCACTTACTCACTAAATAAAAACAGACTTTGGGTGGTGCAAAATCTTCTTGTGGAGAATAGTAATCTACGGAATCAAAAATATGCTCAAAAATCAAAGTGCTCAAAATCTACTGACACTAATGAAAATTAATAGATCTAGTCATTTTGATTCCAACAAAGCCCAAATTGCCTCAATCCGACACCATATGAGGAATTTACCGTGTTCTAATGTTTTTATCAAATAACAAAAAAGTCAAAGTGGAGAGTTAACTATGGAGTTCGTACGATGACTTGGTGTTGATATCAGCAGGTTAACTGGTCTGTACATATGACACATGGGCCAATATCGTGAGAGCATGTGAAACAAGTTTATTAGGGATACAGTTGATGTTATGGACTAATCATATCTCACCACGTGAGAAAATTAGAGGGCGCCATGTTGCCCTATGAGAGGCCACAAAATGGCCTTAATTAGTGTTCCAAAAATTATGTGGGCCAAACTAGTTACCAATGGAGATAACCTTAGACCTCATGCCTAAAAATCCAATGCTCTACCGTTGGGCTATTGTAGTGACTTATTAATATATAGTGGCCATTTTTTTTATTATGGTAATTTCCAATGGTTCGGGAAACACTTGGGCAGGAGGGCACGCCTGATTGGCCGAGCCACTAGTTTTATTGAAAAGACATAACTCATATAGTTGATAGCCACAAGGCTACACCCATGACCACATACCATTTGATATGACCAATAGTGGGGCCAGTTTTGCTGCACATAGCACACTTCAAACACCATGGGACCATGGCTATATATATACCTCGAAACCAAGGGTGGAGGTTATGAACGTTATATATATCTATATATATAATTCAAAACTAACAACACAGAGACTTAAGCCTACACCGTCGAATCAAACTCCAAACCTCTGAGTTCCCAATTGAAGCACCTTTCCAATAGACCATAGGTTGTTTTGTTTCCATATTAGTAGAGCCAAAAATTTTTGCATAACAAAATGCCAACCAAATTGGATAAATCGTCATATTGTTGTCATTTTTCAACTTTTTTTTTGGCTCAATAAGAGCCTAGACAGGGGTTTTGAGCATTTTGGACACGACACGAGTGCCATTTTTTCATAATGAAGTTTGTTTGTTAATGTATTGAGAATTTTTGTATATAATTAAAAAGCCATGATTGGAAGCTGGACTGAGAGACGTAGCCCAAGAGGGTTGAAATTTGTTATCAATTAATTTTTGTTTTATGTTGCATGTTTAACCATTTACTCAAGTTTGTGTACTTTTTCAACCATGATCCATAACCTAAAATACATGAACTTGTTTGAAAATTAATTTATGAAACCTTCTCTATTTTTTAATTTTGAATCAATGAACTAAATACAGACACACATATATATTTATATTATAAAATATGTAAGAAATAATACTAAATAAAAATAATTCAATGTTAAGTAGAAGATCTAATTAATGGTAAGTCTATGCACTATTAAGACACTCATTGCCAAAAAATCATTACTTCAAATGCCCTATGGGTTAGCTCAGAGAAAAAAATATGAATGTGATATATAAAATCCAAACAATCATAAATAGAAACAAAAGTGCATCACGTAGGTGCACATGACAATTTTTTTAATTAAATTAAAATGAAAAAAATCCATGTTGCTAAAATTTAATAAATCATAAAAAATAACAAAATTATAAATTTATTTTAAATGATTATTATTAATGATAAAAAAGATGAATATATAAATTAAACATTTATACTTTTGAAAAAAAGCATGGAAAAAAAATTCTTAATAATGGATATTGCCCTCCAAATTATCGTGAAGATTATTAATAGGTATTATCGTTTGTTATAATAATGTAGGTCTACCATGATAATCAATGCCACTTAATATGACACTTGGTGATATCACCTTTCTTTTAAATAAACAATTTAATTAAAAAGAAAAAGAGTAGCATAACTATTCTAGATAAATATTAATCTTTGCTTTATGAATAGTACTAGAAAAAACTTTATAATATTTAATGGAGGTTAAATTCTTACTATCTATCTAATAATTATTAAAAATCAACTTTAAAATTTTAAAATTATATTAGAAATGAATATACTTATTGATGTAATTATAGATAATTCAATCAAAATTTCAAAATCTCTATTCCTAAATAAACACATATATTTATATAATTAAAAAATTAATTTAATTAATATGAAGATTTAAAAAAAAAAAATTATCAAGTTATTAGAAAGAAACTTAACAAAATCTACAACATATTAGTGGTTAATATTTTATAAAACTAAATATTGATATATTAAAATCATGATGCTATAAAGTCGATTTAATATGGATCCATTTTTAAATTTATAGAATATAAATTAAAAAATTGTAAATAGCCCTATAAATCTCATAACAATAAAAATATTTAATATTTAATAACATTGATTTTTTTTTTTAAATATTATTTTTAAATTATAATATTAAAAAAATGAGTTTAGTTGATTTTACTGTGATTTTTTTGGAAATTTAATGTTTATATTTTGAAATTTTTTTGAGGTGAAATATTAATTTGTGTTATTTAAATTAGTTTTTTTTAATTATATTTTCTGATTCAGCACCCTTAAAAACACTCCAAAATATTTTAATGGTGCAAAAGTTACTAATCAAACTTGTAATTTCATTTCCTACCAAATTTTAAGAAAATTAAATAAAGAAACAAAAAAAAACCTTTAAAAAATAGCACTACACACAACTAGTTCTCATGAAAATCCGTTCCTCCGTCCATTGGCAACACGTTGTAATCGAGTGGTATTAGCGCATTGTTTTGATTGGATATTGCTTGGCAATTAAATATTTCAGGCCGGTGTTTTAGTATCGTTGTCTCCTGGTTTAAGTAATGAATTATGCGACTCGTGTAGTATGTCATAGATTGTCCTAAACCATTGCAAAACAAACATGCTTCACTACTGTATGCCATTGCAAACGCTGTTTCGGCTGGAGCTGTTTCATTAAAGAACGAGGGCAACCGATAGATTCAACGACAACCTAACGAATAGTTCCATAACGACTTACAAAATTTGTGAGTATTCACACACTTTTTCTCTTAAAAAAAACTGACAGTAGTATGGGTGTTCGAATCTTGTATTTTAGTATGGGTGTTTGAAGCTTATATTTTATGGTATGGTGGAGATAGATTCAATATAGAATTTTTTTTCATATATTCAAATCTTGAAACTTGACAATAGTATATTTGAATAACAACATCCTGACCTAATGTCCATTTTTTCATAACAAATTTGAAACCCGGTTAGACTACTCGGCTCTATAACGTCCTAACTAACCAACATATTCGACAAGTATTCAATATTGAATAAGTCCATAGAAAAGTGTCGTGATTTGTTAGGTTTAGGATAGTACTTTGTTTAAAGTGTCCAAAATGTAATTTGTTCCATTATTATGTTCTTGTCGGCAATGTTGAATGTGGGGATGATTACCCTAAAAATGTTAATTGACGGTGAACATATATGAATGGACAACTGAGGTGTCCATCGTAATTTAGGAATACTCCACGACCGCTTCTCCCTAGTGGTGGGGTGGGTTTTACTGAGAATTTAGTTGGCCTTCACATCTCGCATTGAATTATAAGATAGAATAATCATGGCATATGGAAAACTAGACGCAATGGATTTCCATTTTAGCATTTTCCTACGATCCCATTCGCTTTTTAACGGTAGCCGTCCAAATTTTCGGAAGAATATGATCCAGATAGGGGGAGTAGAGGCGTGATCTTTTGGGGTTTTAGGGTTCTCGCATACATGATAATGGAATAAACATGGGACTACAGATATTTTTTTAACATGGGACTACCGATATTTTTTAACATGGGACTTCATATATGCGTTTCTGACTCCCATCTCTCTTACGGCCACAGATTGTCTATATATATGGGCATGCTCTCTCTCATTTCTTCATTCATTCAGAAGGCCAAGCAAACGCAAAGTATTGCATTTTATGGCTTTCGGAAAGAGAAGTCAGCTGTGGTTGCTATTATTAGTTTTCTTCGGTTGCCTGGGATGCATGGAGGCAATCAAAAGGGCGCCCCGACGAGCTTTATTATATGGTAAGCTCGAATATATGAAAAGTTAAAACCATGGGCATATATACACAAAAAAGCAAAAGCTTTTGCAACAATAAGCTGTTTTTTTAATAAAGGATTAAGCAGAAAAGGATATAATCTTCATTCTAACTGGCTGTTACAGATTCTCAGCTGCAGGTTGCGAACCAAAAACGAGCATCTATTCAAGGTGTTGAAGTTGTCGAATCCCAGTCAGTACTAGTAGAGGTGCGGAGGGCTTGTTTTCTCCTTGATTATATTATTGTACAGTACTTGAATATTTAGAGTTTGGTTTGATACAATAGGAAGACATATATATTTAGCGTGTTTATTGATTGCAGGAAGCTGAAATGTTGGAGAATCAGAGGATACTGTTGGCGGAGGGGAAGGGCTTGATGGATAATACATTCGACTACCCGCCTACGGGTCCCAATCCCAAGCACGAATATCCGAGAGTTCCGCACCCCGCTGGAGACGAAAGCGCAACTAAAACCAAAAACTGATGAAGAGAGCCGTCCTGCAAGCAATACTATTTAATGTAAATATAGTTACGCTAATGTTTATCAGCCATGTTTGTTAGCTTCCACCAACTCGTATAACTATGTGTATCACCACTAAGCGCTCTCGTGGAATTATCATCCAATAGCTAGAGAGATTCTAAGAAAAATGCAAAGTGTTTAGAAACTTACGGGCAGTTCACCCCACTTTCTTTTGCTACATGAAGCAGCCTTCTCCTGCCTGTAATAGGGTGCATCAGGTCTGTAAATACGATATGAAGATATTTAGTATGCAAATAATAATTAGTATTTATAGTTACTTTAAGTATGATGCAAGTTTAGTCTTTTGTCATATTTTTATGGAAGACCCTGCCTAGGTCATAGTTCGTCTACTAAGTGGACCAACAATCGTCTCTCTCACAATTCGCTAATTCTAATCGATATATAGATTCCAAAAGTGAGATCCAAGAGGAATTATAAACTAACTCGGCATAAATAACAAAAAAGTACATAGTAATCATAAATCCTATCCTTGTTTCCGGAAGCGTAAAGAACTAAATACAATAACTCGTTGAACAGCTTCAAGCCCAATATCTTATATCCCCATGGTATTTTATTCACTCTTTTGATAAAGGTGTTCGCATTTCCAGTTGTTTTCACTTTGTTGGTCAAGTTGTTTACATTGTTGGGCAGTTTTATTTGTAGTTTAATGAATGTATAAATTTATTGTTGGTTTGTTTATAGAATTTACTATCAACAAGCAAAAGATAGCCCAAAAAAAAAAAAATGCTACAATTGTTTAAAAAAAATGCATTCAAATTTAGAATAGTTATTATATTATTATTTTTGTTGTCGATAAAATAAATAAATTATAAACTCATTTTGTGTGAATTACACCAAATGAGTTCATTTTACACTCTAATGAAAAGAATAATAAACCTCCAATAGTGCTCAGTCTCTCTTTTTATGTAAGCTAAATGACCATTGCATACTATAAATTGTTGTGAACATTAAAAGATAAAGTTGTTGTTGTATACTCACTTTAGTGCGACAAAGTTGTTGTATTGGAATAGGTTTAAAAAAAGATTGAAGATTTTTAAATTTTTACATTAAAAAATTAAAATAGAATTATGTTGTTAGGAATGTGAATCATACTTTAGAAATAAAAAAATAACAAATTAAGTAATATATTTGACAAATTCATACTGAAATATCACATCTATCCAATTTTTTATTCGATCCAAGTAGAATCATTTATAACTTTAGAAAAAAGTTATCTCATCATCCATCTTAAGTAATATGAAATCTTTATAATTTCACAAGTGTCCTCTCTTTCGCTTTAGTGAAGTGTCTCACAACCTAGCACAACCAACACTTAAGTCCAATAAAATAATATCACCACATAGAAGGGTCATGCACGACATTAATATTAATACAATGTAAAAATGAGACACGCACCACATTTATATTAATACAATGTAATCTAAAAAGTAAAAATTATAACTTCAACTCGACATAGCATTTTACATTTATTTTAATTGTTGGTTGGTTTTTATTTATTTATTTATTTTAGTTGATGCATTTTAATATGTTTTATAATTATTATTTTTTATCAATTTAGAAATTTTATAGTTACGATGAAGGAAAGGATAAAGGTAGTCTTTCTTCCATGCTCATTTTATGAAAAGCAATATGATTTCTTTTGGTGTTTAGTTTTACTATATTAGGAAGTTTGGCTGGAAACTTGAGAAGTGGTTGTACTTTTGTTAAGAAGCATGGGTAGGAATTCTAGTTGTGAAATCAAAAGACAAACCACTCTCTCCATCCCATTGTTAGACCAAACTTGGTGGCCCAACGCATCGATGTCAATTCATGTGGAAAAACCACATCCAAACTATTGATGAGTAAGACCACCATTGCCCAACTTGACTAGACAAGCTACCAGACCCAACATGTCATTGTCGACCATATACCTACCTTTCACCCTGCATTATGAGAGATCACATAGTAGTGAGATGCTAGTTTCCTTTTTGGAGCATTTGAGAACTTGTCCCTCAAACCTTGATTGAGTAGTGGGCTAACTATTTTGATGTCATCTCACCATGCAGGTGAAGAAAGATTTTTTTTATGGGTTAGTAGTCTGATATTTAGGAAATTAGACCATCACTATAAATTCAAAGTCTTCATATCACATATCACATATGCTATAATTTTTTCAATCAAATTATATAGAAATAAAAAGGAGGTACCATGCGAAAAATTCACAACTATAGTTGTAACTATCCCATACCAAAATATTATAACAAAATATCTAACTCACATGAAAATATTAGCCTAAGGAGGACTCAGGAGCCCAACTATTTTGGCGGAGATGAATGATTACCTTCATGAGAGGATGTGAAGGCATGGTTTGGTAATTTTTTGGGTGCAAAAAGGCATTGGTTTTTTGCCATACACACTCGAATTTCCTTCTAAGTGTCTAAAAAGTTGTAAGAATCCTAACCATGGAAGTTTCAATGTGCCAATATAAATGAATTATTTTCATGTAAGAAGTTTGGAGAACCTAAGTAGAGTTTCAAACCTAATAGATTCAAATCCAGATGTTTCTCTCAATATAATGTTCTGATATGAATATATATGTCTTAAAAACTTAATTCTTCACTTCAAAGATTATTTTTGCAAACCTATTTCACGATAAATTTTGTATATTTACCAATTGAATGTTGAACTGTAGCTTATGCTCTAGTTTGATAGATTGAGGGAGGATAATAACAGGAATCAATGGCTCTGCCTCTTCTACCTCCCATATGGCTTGAGAAAATACACAATGTATCCATAAATATTGGAGGGTAGAGATGGATGAATCAAGAAGCGGTGAGTAAGGGAGTGAGAAAAAAACAAGAACTGGTGAGTAAGGGAGCGAGAAAAAAAACGAGCACTTGTGGGAGAGAACCAAATGGTAAAAAGAGGGAACCTACTAAAGAAAAATATATAACATGGAAAAATAAGACCATGGATGGATATCCAAGTTGACATAGTAAGGCAAAAAATAGCTTTTAAATACAGAGAATGGTTGGAGACAAATAATAGGATGGGGCATGGAAATTGAGCTAGTGCAAAGGTGAGAAAAATGGACCAATAAAAAAACTCGACAAAGAAAATACAATCCCAAAATTGACATAATAGAGCCACATGCAAAGGATTAAAATGAGGTAGCCTAAAATTTAATGGCCAAAGAAAAAACAAAATACTGATTAACTAGACCCGAGACCCAATATTGGAGCATTCCTTAAGTTGAATACAATTATCCTAACGATTTATACCTTAAAACAAAGTGGCACAATTGAGCCTGAGAATAGAGGAACTGGTACTCAAATTCCAATATTGAAGAAAGATTCCATCTCTTATAGACAATTAGACCTCCAAGTAAAGGAAATATCCAAAAAATAAATAGTATAAATAGATGGGAAATTCAATTACTAGACTATATAATAAGGGGAAAATAAACATCAAACCAACATATGTTATCATTTGACAAGCGAGAAATAAAACTATGTCACTGCTATGCAACCTTGTGTCCTGATAACCTACCATCTTCTTGCTATTATCCATCATTATGCTTTGAGGTTCATTGAATGTGTGTCTAACACTACGTTTCCTTCCTACTCATCTGAAACAATGAACTCCATCATTCTAACAATTTGTTATGATACAACCTCAAACTCCCTTGATCGATTGGAAAACTTCATGGATATAACATGCCATATGTGGATGAAACTATCACCCATCATTAAAATATTATTGCACATCACAAGACCATTGTGTGGATCCTATGGTTGGGTACCATGTGTTGGGGGGCATAGTACTTACCTGCAATTTCCTTAGATACTCTAAGGTACCTCATTAAGACACAATTGTTTGTTAATAAAAAGGGAATTAAACATTGAAATATGCACATAATTCCATAACTTGAAGGGTCAATTCCAACTTTATGAAAAGCCCCGTAATCAAACAAGCTTATATTGTTACGTTGTATGTGGTAAGACACAATTTGAAAGACACAATTTATGCAATACTTAGGCTTATTTCTTATGGTAATTACTTCATTTAAAAGATGTGGGTTTAAGACTTAAAAATTATCACTATGATGTCTTATGAATATGTTTTATATAAGAAATTTATCCTTATGGTCTAGACAAGTATCAAACTTCATCCACTAAGTTCTCCAACATAAGAATTTAACATTCGCCTATAGCTCCACCTTGATTAAATTGTTTCATGGGTTATATTATTATCGAGATCCGTTGACTATAATATTTGTTACTTGGTTAAGGTAATAGTTCACTAGATATATGCATCCTTCATGAAATATTACTAGACATGTGAACATTATTATGTGGGTGGGTAGAAAAATGACACCTTGTCTTTCCCCATTTGATTTAGCAAGGGAAGAATAGTTTTTATTTGGAAGGAAAATATAATGGTGGTTAGCTCTTCTATGGGATAGTTAGGGTATATACTTCCCCCCTCCTCTTCCCATGTCACCATTCACTTGTGGATCTATGCTACAAGAGTTCTAGAAACCTCAACTAAGGAAAACCATAACCACTTGTTACCTTGGCATTGAAGAATCTCTTTTGAGGAATTTCCTACAAGTACTTCTCTATGTATTTCATTTACATTGATATCTTATTAGATTTATTTGTTTTCACTTTTTGTGAAATACTTTTCCTTCCTAAATATATGCTTAGCTAATAATATTTTCTAGGATTTCACGGTCAAGTAAATAATTTTTAGGTTTGTCCTATAATGTTCACTGAAAATTCAACAGGTTTCTCCATGGCTAAGTAACTTGGTGGACAAAATTGATGATTAGGTTTGGTTTTCTTGCCCTCATCGTTTTTATATTTTTATACCTTAGGGTCTATGATCATTTTTTCATGTGCAACTATCTTCCCAAGGTGGTAACTATTTTCATGTTTCACTAGGTAAGTAATAAATTTTCTTTTTGTAGAGATTATTTATTTCTTCTCTTTCCTAACCTCAAATTCAAATATTTTCCAAACTGATAGTCAAACCATGTTCATACGAATGAATTACTTAACCTATATTCTACTTGTTTCACATAAATCTTATGCTTTTAGTCTCCTACTAAAATGTTTCATAAATCTTTATTTGT
The DNA here is from genome assembly GCA_034641835.2 of Pinus albicaulis. Classification (NCBI taxonomy): domain Eukaryota; kingdom Viridiplantae; phylum Streptophyta; class Pinopsida; order Pinales; family Pinaceae; genus Pinus; species Pinus albicaulis. The sequence goes on along the minus strand of CM076572.1, from coordinate 248,254,555 downwards.
TTTACTATATTTTTCCTTCACCACTAACATATGTGACTGAAATTATTATTGGTATGTTATAACTAGACCCAATTGGAGATTTTTTCATAATGATATTTAGGTTTTTGAATTTTCTATGTGACTTCAAGTACTCTGAAATGTACACTAGCCTATGGTTACTTTCATGAATTCTACAACAATCTGAGTCTTGTACACATAATATAGAGATGTTGCAGTGTTTGTTGCTTTAAGAAAATGCTAGGTTTTGTTGTTCTTTGAGTGGATTTGGTATTATTCCATAGTTTTCTCTTTTCCATAGACCATCCAAAACATTCTATTGTTGATTGGGAGTTATTTATTTTATTTAGAGTCGTCCATTCAATTTTACATGTATCTAGCTCAACTTATACCCCCGTGGTATTTTATTCACTCCCTTGTTAACTATATTCACCTATCTACATGTTTTCACATTATTGAACAAATTATTTACATTTTTGGGTATCTTTTATCTGTAGTGTAGTGAATGGATAGATTTATTGTTGGTTTGTTCATATAATTTAACTTTAACAAGAAAAATATGCTACAATAATTGAAAACAAGGTGCATTCAAATTTTTAAAAAATATAGTTATTAAAATATTATTTTGTTGATAAAATGAATAGATCATAAACTCATTGATTATGAATTACACAAAATATCTTCATTTTAAAAAGAGTAATAAAATAATATACTTCTATTATATCTCTCTCTCGAGTTAAGCTAGAATATAATAATAAACCTCCACTAGTGCTCACTCTCTCTATATGTTAACTAAGTAGCCATGGCATACTATCATTGTTATAAAAATTGTTGTGATCATTGAAAGATAAAAGTCTTTTACTAAGGACTTAATAGAGATGCATTAGAGGTTGAAAATACTCACATTAGTCCGACAAAGTTGTTATTGCATTGGAATACGTTTAAAAAAGAGATTGAAGAATTTTAAATTTTCACATTTAAAAATTAAAGCAGAATTATGTTATGAGGAATGTAGATCATATTTTATAATTAAAAAAATCACAAATTGAGTAATATATTTGATAAATTCATACTTAAATATCACATCTATGCAATTTCTTATTCGGTTCAACTCCATTAATCTCTAACTTTAGAAAAAGGTAATCCCTTCATCTAGCAAGTGAAGTGTATCACAACCTAGCATAACCAACACTTAAGTCCAATAAAATAATCTTGCCACATAGAAGGGAGAGGGACATGATATTAATATTAATAAAATGTAATATAAAAAGTAAAAATTATAATTTCAACTAGACATAGCAATTTACATTTTTATTTATTTATTTATTTATTTTAGTTGATGCATTATAATATATTTTATAATTATAATTTTTGTTAAAGTTAGAAATTTTAGTGCTCCAATGAAGGAAGGGATATGGGGTAGTCTTCCTTCCATGATCTCTTTATGAAGAGAAGTATGATTTCTTTTTTATTTTAGCTTGATTAGATAAGGGAGTTTTGTTACCCAACTTGACAAGCGGATATACTTCCATTATGAAGCACGTGGCAAGTATTATAGTTATGAAATCAAAAGAAAAAATACTTTCTCCATTTCATTGTTGGACTAAATTTGGTGGCTCAACACATCCATGTGAGTTTGTGTGACAAAACCACGTCCAAGGCTATTGATTAGTAAGACCACCCTTTCCCAACTTGAGTAGATTTCTGTCCCACTATACAATGCAAGCTACCAAACCAACATGTCAACATGTCATTTTTGATCATATACCTACCTTTCACCCTGAATTATGACAACTCGAGTATTAGTGATACTCTAGTTTCCTTTTCCGAGCATTAGAGAACTTTTTCGTGAAACCTTGATTGAGTAGTGGGCTAACTATTCCACCATACACTGACTAGGTAGGGGAATATAGAATATTTATATGGGTTACTAGTCCGCTAATTAGGAAATTAGACCGTTAGTATAAATTAAAAATATTGATATTACATATCACATATCCTATAATTTCAGTCAAAATTATACATAAATAAAAATTAAATACCATACAAAAAATTCATAATTATAGTTGTAACTATCCCATACTAAACTCACATGATCATGTTAGCTCGCGAGGGAGCTAACTTATTTTGGTGGAAAGACTCATTATCTTCCTGAGAGGATGTGAAGAAATGGTTTGCGATTTTTTTGGGAAACAAAAAGGCCTTTTTGTCCATCGTATCCATTTATCCACCACATTTTCCATGCACATTAGAATTTCCTTCTAAGGGTCTAAAAAATTTGTAAGAATCCCAACCATGGAAGTTGGAATGTGTGAGTACAAATGAATTATTTGCATGTACGAAGTTTTGAAAACCGAAGTAGAGTTTCTAACCCAATGGATTCAAATCAGGTTGTTTCTATCAATATGATGTTGTGATATGAATCTATGTGTCTAATGAACTTCCCCCTTCACTTTAAAGAGAATTTTTTCAAACCTATTGATGGGTAACTTTTGTATATTTAGCAATTGAATGCTGAACTATAGCTTGCGCTGAACTTTGATAAATTGAGGGAGAATAATAATAGACATCAATGGACCTACCTCTTCTACCACCAAAATGTCTTGAGGAAATAAACCACATATGCATAAATAGGGGAGGGTATAGATGGACGAATCAAGAAGCGGTGAGAAAGGGAGTGAGAAAAAAAAAGCACCTATGGGAGAGCAGAAAATGGTAATAAGAGCGGACCTACTAAAGAAAAATGTATAACATGGAAAAGTAATACCATGGATGGATCACCAAGTCTAGATACTGATCCCAAAACTAACATCTAAAGACAAAGAAGGGTTCGATCCAAACAATAGAATGAGCCATGGAAATTTACCTGGTGAGAAGGTGAGATAAATGGACCACTACAAAAACTCAACGAAGAAAATAAATTGCAAAATTGATACAATAGAACCATATGGAAATGATTAAAATGAGGTAACCTATAAATGAAAGGCTAAAGAAAAAACAAAATACTCATTAACTTGACCTAAGACCCAATCTTGGATCATTCCTTAATCTGAATACAATGAGCCTAAGGATTTCTACCTTAAAACCAAGTAGCACAATTGAGCCTGAGAATAGAGTCATTGGTACTCAAATTCCTGTGCTAAAGTAACATTCCATCTCTTATATAAAACTAGAACTCCAAGTAAAGGAAATGTATATAAGATAAATAGTATAACTAGATGGGAAATTTAATTTCTAGACTATATAATAAGGGAAAAATAAACATCAAACCAACACATGTTGTAACTTGACAAGTGAGAAACCAAACTATATCACTTATATTCTAGCCCGTGTCATGATAAGCTATCATCTTCATTGTATTATCAATTATTATGCTTTGAGAGTTATTGAATGTGTTTCTAGCACTAGATGTCCTTCCCACTTATCCAAAATAGTGAAATCTATTATTCTAACAACCTCTTAAGATCTAGCCTCAAACTCTTGATCATTTGGAAAGCTTCATGGATATAACATGAGATATTTGGGTGAAGCTATCACCGCTCATTAAAATATTATTTCAAATCAAAAGACGATGGTGTGGATCCTTTGGTTGGGCTCCATATGTGGGGGGCATAGTCCTTAACTGCAATTTTCTTACATCCTTTAATGTTCATCATTGCCACAAAAATATTTGTTAATAAAAAAATAATTTAGCAATTAGATATGCACATAATTCCATACCTTGAAGGGTCAATTCCATCTTTACCAATATACCCTTAAAAAAAAAATATTATATTGTTACATATACTTGCTTATATAACTATATATATATATATATATATATATATTTGAAAGACACATTTTATGCAAGACTTCATAGGCTTCTTTCTTATGGTAAGTACTCCATTAAAACAATGTGGGTTTAAGACATACCAATAGTCCCCATGTTGTCTTATGAATATGTTTTATATAAGAAATAATTCCTTATGGTCTACACAAGTATCAAACCTCATCCACTAAGTTCTCCAATGTATGAATTTAACATCTTTCTGTAGCTCCACCTTGGTTAAGGTATTGCATGAGTTATATTATGATAAAGCTCCTTTGAGTATAATATTTTTCAATTGGTTAAGGTAATAGTTCAATAGATATATGTATCCTTCATGACATCTTAAGGAGATAAAACAAACTTTGCAATTGTTTTTCTGAGAGATCATATAGAATTCTCAATGAAGAAGGAGAATAATCTCTCCTGGAGTATGAGGTGGTAAATGTTTAAGAATGTTGTGAAAGGGAATTATGTCATAGTTGACATGCATTTGACTTTGGAGGATATTTATTTGGGAAGCTCATTAAAATTCTGGAGGAAAAGAATGTTGTGAATACAGTTCCTTGTAAAAGACAACATAATTGCAGAAATGAGGTCTATCACAAGCAGATTGGTCCAAGAATACTTTAAGAAATAACACTGCAGGTGAGCGAGGAGTGCTCAATGTCAAGTATCAACAAGAGGGCATGCTTGTACATCTAAGTACAAATAGAGGGAATTTGTTCGTGATATATGAAGTTTTGTTCCCAAGTAATCTTACAGAATAAAATACAAGAAAAATAAAAAAAATCTCTGGGTCATGATTGAATATTGACATATTATAGAGAAAAAAAATGTCATATTTCAAGAGATTCATATTCAAATTAGGTCTCGTTTGTATTCAAGAGTAGTAATTCAAAGCATGTTTCTTTAAAATAGAATCTGTGAAGGTGTGTTATGGTATGGAGATTGCACAATCATGGAATTCTAAAATAGATGGGATGCTCAACTACGGAAGAAATGGATGCATTAATGGAAAGATATAATTCCATATTTCACTTGAATATGTAGGATATTAGAAAAATTTGGTAACACAAATTATCTATGATTCTCTTACTGATGAGAAAATTCGAGAAGTTTCAACAAAATTAAAGAAAAATAACCTTCAAAGAAGAGCAAGGATAATAAGAAATTGAAAATAACTGCAAAATAAATGGATATTATTGAGAGGAAGAAGAGGTAGCATGAGATAATTGACATCATATCACAAACATTTTTTGTGCATGAGGACATGCAATGTCTTCATCTTGGGGTCATGTTGGGTACCACTTTTGATACATATTTCCATCATATAACCTTTATTTTTTCCTTCATTTTTCATTGATATTACTTGTAATTCATCCATATTTGCTTCAAATTCATCATATTAGGTACATTTTTCAATTACTTTTCATGATTTGAAATTTGGTAAAGTTTGACATTAAAATTAAATTTTTAGGAAGAAACAAAATTTCCGATAATAGCTCCATTGAAGTTGTATGTTTAGGAAACCTTGACACGAAATGAAGGTATATTCAAAAAGTATAGGAACCAAGGATGGAGATACTCCTATTCGCTTTCTCCATATCAGTCAGACAAGCCCTGTCAAAGATGGTCAAACTTGACCAATACTGATGAAATCCCTTGATTTAGGGGAAGCTTTGGGATTTTGTGGGATATTTCCATATTTTGTGTAAAAAAGGGATGAGTTTGACCATATGATGTGGAATAGGAATCTTTTTATTCGTTACAACAATTATAGCACACACATGGTGTATGAGGAAGATAAACACACACACACAAGAAACTCAACACAATGAAGGATAAGCGTGAGGCTTTCTTATTTTCCATTATACAAAGATGTACATTTATAGTACAATGATGTGACTCTTGGTTTCATATTCCAAGGTCACTTGGACTCCATTGTGACTTTTCATATTCCACACCTACCCATGTAGGATTAGGTGTTCCAACATCCCCCCTTAATCCGAAGGGTTATGTGTGAGTCCAAGAAAAGAGTTGTAATACAAATCTGCAAAGTATACATGGCAGCACTTGGGCTGAATCAACTCTCTGAAATGTTGGAAAAAAGAGGTGGTTTAAGGATGACCACCAACACTGGAACGCAAAACTTGTTGCAGTTCCGGGAACTCTTCCAAAACTAGAAAGAAGCTTAAATCTTCTGCTAGAGGAATTGTCCCTCATAAAAAAGGCAAACCTTCAACCTAAAAGAAGGGAGGTCTACTACCTGTGATGGTTTTAGGATTACCAACAACTCTAGAATGTTTTGAAGCATTTCCTGGAACTCAACCAAAGCTGGCAAGAAGCTGAAGGCTTCTGCTAGAGGAAGTGTTCCTCATATATGAAAAGGAGACCTTCGACCTAAAAGAAGGGAGGTCTACTACCTGTGATGGTTTTAGGTTATCCACCAACCAAAAATGATGGTTTAAGGTTATTCACCAACCGAAGGCATGCTCATGGGCATCCATGTCTCTGGCTACATCTCTGAATCCGGAATGACGAATTGTGGCTTAGGCTCGCTTGAACTGTTGGCTACAACTCTGAACATGGAATGAGAGATTGTGGCTCAGGCTCGCTTGATCTGTTGTCAAAGCTTGTACATGACCACCATTTCCCCCCTGTCAGGGACAAGGTGAGATGGCAGCGAAAACTCAAGTACAAGTTTGCTCAATATCCGTGAACAAGTTCTAACATGTGTCGTAAACATCTTTTTGGCTGCTGATGCCCATTTCCAAGAAGCAATCCATCCAAGATGAATCTTTGTTCTTGCAGGAGGCTTGTTTCTGAAGCATCTGTCTGAAGAATGAGTGTGTCGACCATAGTGCTTGCATGGATGAAGATCAAAACAGTGATATTTCATATGGCCAACTCGATCACAGTGTTGGAATTTTACAATCTGTTGTGGAAGTGGAACAGGATCTAGAACAGCTGCAGGTGAACTGTCAAATAGGAATCTAGCACTCTGAAATATGATGGGCTTGGTGTAGTCTGGAATATGAAAGGACACATCCTTGTCATATCCAAGACCAGTTCAGTGCTTGTTATGGACAAGCTCTTCCCAAGTTCTAATGATGGGCTTGAGAAGTGCAGGTTGAACTGCTGCATATGCATGTACATCTGCTCTAGTACAAGGAGGTGACTGTGGATCAACTGGAACTTTGCTGACTTGCTGCTGATGGGAGTCTTTCACAATGTTCTGAATAGAAACAAGTTCAGAATGGTGACTCTTTTGCTGAAGTTCATCTCGCTGAAGCTGAGATTCCAACTGCAAAAATTCAATCTTGTCTTGTGCATCTTGTAAACAACTTTGAATATTACAAAGAGCATTCTTGCTCATTTTTATCATATCATCAACATTTGAATGAATGAGGTTATTCAACAACACTAATGCCTCATTGATTTTAGCCATTTCAACAAATTATGCTAAAAAATGAAAGGGTGTCGGCTTCAACCGAAAATGCACCCATTTACAATGTGATTCAACAACAAATACAAATGACTCCAAAGAATTTCCAACTATGGAAATCTCAAAGTAAAAAATCTGCTCCTCAAATGATGGAGGGCAATCAACAATCTTTCAACAACTCAAGTATTGATTGCAACTATGAATGAAGCAATACAATGTCAGTTTAATACAATATTTCTGCAAAAATGTGCAGCAAAATCACGTGCAAGAAGCCTTTGAGGTAGCTGAATTCTCTTCTTCAAATAGCTGTTTTAAAAATGATGGCAAACTTGTCTTCACATGTAAATTTCTTGCAGAAAATCACCCTTTTCTACCACCAATCATAGTGAAAATTTTCTTCTTCTATGTGTGTAGTCCATGCCATTTCATCATTTTCATTTGCTGTTCATTGTCTTCTTTTCTTCTCTCTCTGTTTTTTTTTTTTTTGAAAGTTAATTAAAAAAACAAGTTAAATAAAAAATTAGCTAAAAATGGGAATGAGTGGGGAATTGATTAAAAATGGGGTGATTTAAAAAGTTGAATCTAAAAATAATTGTGAAAAATATTATAAGGGAGGGGAGAGGAAAATTTATTGGAGGGTATTATATGAGAAGGGGGACTAATATAAAAGCATTTTAAAAATTAAAAAGGAATGAATTTAAAGGAGAGAGTGGTATTATAGGGGAATTAAAAAACAAATTTAAAATGAGCGGGCTAGTTGAGTGAATGGCCGGCGGCCTGTGAGGGAGGGGTCGGGGGCCGAAAGGCCGTGTGGGAGGGGGTAGGTTACAGGAGCGGGTAGGACAGTTGGGTAGAGGGCGGAGTGTTGAGTAGAGAAGTAGGGAGGGGCGTAGCATGAGGGGAGGCGAGTAATGCCATGGGGTGAGGTATGGTGAGCAGTGTGCAGCGAGGGTAGCGGGGTTTGCAGCGAGGGGAGGAGCGGGAGTGCTGCGTAGAGTAAGGCCGAGATGGAGAGATGGGAGTGCGGCTGGGTAGGAAGCGTATGAGTTAATGTGAGAGGAGCGTACAGAGAAGGGATTATTTTGGTAGTGAGGGAGCGTTGAGCATTATGAGAGGAGTTCAAATGATGTAAAAAATTGCAGGTTGGGGAGGCCGAAAGGGCATGGAGTTTGAATCTATTTTTATTTTATTTTATTTTATTTTATTTTTATTTTTATTTTTAATTTTTGTTTTATGTAAAAACAACAGAGAGGAGATTCAACTCTAGAACAACTGGCAAAAATTGCAGAAATGAGGGCAATAGTGAAAATTTCAAGTACAGAAATACAACAACAGATTGCAGAGATTGCCAATAAAACTCAGAAATTTTTCCAATAGCCCAGCAGCAGAGAATATTTTCCAGCAGTAGAAAAACCCAGAATTGCAGAAATTTTTCAATGGAAAAACTCATAAACTTCTTCGGAAATTAACTTTAAACAATTTTTCCAACAGCTCTCCAAAATGCAGAATTTAATGGGTAGAAATTGCAGGAAGAAATCAACTTTCAGATGCACAATGCTTCTCTTCTCCAAAACCAGTGCTGGAATGCTGCCAATTTCTGAATGCGGCAAAATGTCCGCTGCAGAAACTCTGAGTTCTGCAAAAATGCCAAATTTTTTTGCATATATGCACAGGCCATAAACACAAATGGCTCACTCAAATTGGAGCAGGGCCAGCAATCGCCCGCTCTGATACCATGTTAAACACCATGTTAAAGAACACACATGGTGTATGAGGAAGATAAACACACACACACAAGAGACTCAACACAATGAAGGATAAGCGTGAGGCTTTCTTATTTTCCATTATACAAAGATGTACATTTATAGTACAATGGTGTGACTCTTGGTTTCATATTCCAAGGTCACTTGGACTCCATTGTGACTTTTCGCATTCCACACCTACCCATGTAGGATTAGGTGTTCCAACATCTATTATAATCTCATGTGAATATTTCCTATATAAAATCATTAGCATTTCATGGCCATTCAGATTTTTGAATTGATCTCCTTTCAGTGATTACTTTGAATAAGGGATGACAACCCAGGTCTCTAATTTAGAGTCTCTTCCTTATGAACTAAGAATTCGACTGAAATTTATATTTATGCCTTCATCCTTTCTTGCTTTCTTAAATTAGTTGTGTTATGCTTTATGGTGAAATTGGTTTTATTAAAATAAAAATCGTAAGGAAGGACAACCAGGATCTCTAAGACATGAGCCTCTTCCTTGTTGACTATAATTGTGTGTTTCTAAGTTTACCAACACATATCAATATTAAAATACATGCTCTAATTCATATTCATAAATTATACTAACAAGATACACCCAAGAATTTAGAAAAACGATATTAATCTTGGGTGTTGATTTTACCTCAAAAGATACTCTGCTTAAGTATATAGGTGGATTACATAGTTATTTGAAACATAATATACTTATGTTAATCCCACCAATCTAGATGAATTATATGTTCAGAAAACTCATTTAGAATCAAGAGGAAAGAATGTTCCTCAAGAGTCCAACATGAAACCTTTTAAATTTGGAGACAAAGGAAAGGGAAAATTTAAAGGAAAAGGTAAGAATAATTCTATTGTAAAGAAAGAGGGAGAGAAACTTAATTTTCCACAATGTTCAAAATATGGCCTTAATGAAGACCATTGTTTGAAATTACATCCAGAATTGAGACCAAATAAGTTCAATAACAAGGGGAAACAAAAGATTTATACTACAACTTAACAATATCTAGGACATTATTTAGGTGATGAACCCAAAATGACATCCATGGGAATGAAAGGTATAGCCTCTAGCACAAGTACTAGTTCTTATAGCAAGCTTGTTGAATAAAAAAAATGATATATAAGAAAGTGAGATGTTTCATATCACGGGAATTACAAAACATACAAAGGTTGATACATTATATAATAGTGGATCTCAATTCAACATTCTATCTAAAGAAATTGTCAAGAAAATTAACCGGAAAACTACACCTAATACAAAACCTTACCCTTTAGGTTGGGTATGTGATGATGCAAAATTGTAAGTGACATGAAAATGTGAAGTCAAATTTTCCATCAGTGCTAGTTTTATAGATGATGTAGAGATTGATGTTGCACCACTTGATATTTGTGATATTCCAATAGGGGGTCAATATTAATATGGAAAAAAATACCTATTCTATTGTTAGGAGAACAAATATCATCTTTTAAAAGATGGATTTTAGTCTATTGTTAGATCTGATCGCAAGAAGAGGAACTTATCTTTTATTAGTTCAAGTCAAATGAAAAGGATTGTGAATGTTAGTAAGAATTTTGTGTTGTTGATGATTAAAGCTAAATATATTGTTGAATCTAAAGCTTTCTCAGGATGTGATTCTAAACTTGAGCATGAATGAGTTCAAGTTGTCAATAGTTATGAAAATATGTTTCGGGAACTTTATCGTGTTACCTCAAAAAAGGGGAATCCAACATGAGATACAATTGCAAAAAGATGAACGAGTTCATAATATTGGCGTGTATAGAATGTCAATTTTGGAGAATGTAGAGATTAAGAAGAAAATCCAAGAGCTTCATAGAAAAAGGTTCATCATACCTAGTACATCTCCTTGTGGGTATGTTATTATTTTGGTTCCGAATAAATATGGTACATGGTGTGTGTGTGGATTTCTGAGCTTTGAACAAGATCTCGGTAAGGAATTTCTATCCTCTTCCTCGCATTGATTATTTTCTTGATCAACTAAAGGATTTTGTTATTTTACTAAGTTATAGTTTAGAAGCGGTTATCATCGGAAAAGGATTACTAAATATGATAATTGGAAAATTTCTTTCAATACAAAACATGGTCTATTTAAATGGTTAGTTATGTGTTTTGGGCTTTATAATGCTCCTGCTACATTGATGAGAGTTATGAATGAGGTAATGTGACCATTACTTAATCATTTTTCCATATTCTACTTAAATCATATTGTGATTTTCAATAATACTTGAGAACATAATACTCCGGATGCGGATGACACCCGAGCATGATGGGACGCCCGTCCCAAGTCGCATCCCAAGGTCAATGGCGTGGGGTGGCCATGTGGCCTACCATAGGTGCATTTATATCACCATTGATCCCACCACCCTGCGCTCCATTAAGACCCTCATCATGAACTGTAGCCGCCCTTTTCACTTCCCCTGGTTCATTGTGGAATTTGATTTTGATTTATTGTATGGCAAGCGCTTAGTTTGCAGATCCATTACTCCACAAAGAAGTTCATGCCCGCCATCCTATGCCGAGCCAAGCGCTCGTATGCACACTGGTAGGCACTGTATGCTCCTCTACTGTTTGGAAACTATTCCAGTGTGCCATTTTTCTCAAAGCAGCTTCTGTTGTTTGAAATCCCAGCCTGTCTCACCTAGCTCCTCTATGCAATATCTCTTCCGCCCATCCCTCAAGCGGCGCTGGGAGCACCTCCCTGCCACCATGCCTAGGCTGTGTCATAGAATGTGAAGTCAATGCGGGAGCAGTCGCGGCTGTGCCATCCGATACCGGTCCTCCCCCAATTCAGATTCCTCCTTCGAGAACTTTTCCTGTGACCACACTCCCGAAACCTAGAGCTGAAGGGGCAGAATTCATTTTAATGAGCACACTCACTCCTTCTCGAGCTCTCCGCCTCCCCATGTGCCTTCTCCCACGCCTCGCCCTGCGCACCCTCCTGTGCCTCCAAATCTCCACTCTGTCGCCTCTCTTACCTCCTCTCCATCAGCCTTCACCCCCATTCGTCAGTCCTCCCAATGTGTGGAGTTCTACTTTGATTTCTCGATGGATAGGCCGATCATCACTGCCTATATCATGGTCACTATCCGGGAGGAGGAAGCTAGCCCTGCACCCCCCTCAATCGATGTCCTTGGTCCCTCTGTCATTATCCCTAGCCCCTCTATTGCTCCTGCTCCCATGCCTATAGAAAAATCCAAGGAATCCCTGGCACAGCTGAAAATCTCTCGTGATGATAAAATGCAGGTTCAGGTGAAGGATGATAAAGGAAAATTCACCACGGTTCCTACTGCAGACGATGAAGGAAGAAGTGATGAGTATAGATGCATAACCGAGGAGGAGCCTCCATCTCCAGTTAATGATCATTAGCTGAGATTACCTTCAATGGATTTCGACCCCACAACCAAGGTTTCCTAGGCTGGTTTTTGTTTTTATGCTTAATTTCTCTGCTGAAGGAGTAGATTATCTTTTTACCTTCTTTTTTCTTAAACTATTTGACTCAAATGTTGGTTTCCCCTGTGAGGGCGGTAAGACTTCTCTCTCAGGGGCTAGTTTCCCCTTGGTGGGTAGTCCAAACTCTTGGTTTTCATGACTATCAAGCCCTGCTCTCAGGCTTTCTCAGCTGAAGCAGTGGCAGTTTTGTATTATTATGTTTCATATCAATAGATTTAGAATTACTCAAAAAAAAAAAGTACTCGAGAATATAATAGCAAGCATGTAAATCCATTTCTAATTGCCTTGAAAAAGGAAAGGTTGTATTTGAAGATGTCTAAAAGTGAATTTGGGAAAACCTATTTGGTTTACTTACGTCATATTGTAGGAGGTGGTGAATTGAATGTTTGTCCATCCAAAGTTGATGTTATTGTGAGTCAGACTAAACCACACAATGCAACGTAAGTTAGGATATTTTTGGGAGTAGCCCAATATTGGAGAAAATTTATCGCTAAATTCTCATTCATTACAGCACCATTTCATGATTTGAGGAGGAGGAAATAAACATAAATAATTTGACACTTTGAAAGAGAAATTCAGTATATCACATGTTCTAATATAACTTGGGGATCTTAAATATCCATTTGAAATTCATACCAATAAAAGAGAATATGATATGGGAGTATTTTTGACGCAACATGGTAAGTCAACATGTTACCATTCAGGAACATTTTCTAATGTAGTGATAAACTATCAAACTTATGATAAAGAGTTGTATGTTTTTGTACAAATAATGAAGATATGGAAGCATTATTTTATAGGTAAAGAAATGATTATTCATACTAGCAATTAGCTGTTGCAATATCTACAATCACAAACTAAGCTAAAACAAGATAGACATTTTAGATACATGGAATTTCTGCATCAATTTCATTTGGTTATCATGTATAAAAAATGAATTTACAACAAAATTTTAGATATTTTGTCAAAGGTTATTGTTAACGAATTTTTTATTCTTTAGAATAACTCAATAGTGCATGAAATCTATATTGAACAGTATGCTGAAGGTGAAGATTTAAAAAATGTTTATGCATCTTTGAGTCAAGGAAATCACGTTGAAGAGTTGGATTATCATGTTCATAAAAAGATGTTGTATCATCTTGGTAAATTGTGTATTCCATAGGGTGAAAGATTAAATGTCATAAGGGAAGCCCATACTTCTCTTATTGTTGGTAACTTTGGTGTAGGAAAAATAATTGCTCAGCTAAAAAGGTATTATTATTGGCCTCGTATGAGTGAAACTATATCAAGATATGAAAATGGATGTTATATGTGCACTATTAGAAAACCAAGCAATAAGAAATTGGGTTTGTAGACTCAACTTACTATTACTTGTCATCCTTGGCAATATATTTCTATGATTTTTTTGGGGGGACTGCCAATATCTTGGAAAGGTCATGATTATTTATTTGTTGTAGTGGATCATTCAGCAAAATATACATGTTGATGTATTGTAAGAAATATATTATAGCTAAACAAACAACAAAGATATTCTTCCAAAATGTATGGGTTCATTTTGGGTTACCTACTTCGTTTATTTCTGATATAGATTCTATATTTATCAGGATGTTTTGGTCAAGTTTATAGGATCTCTTGGACACAAAGTTGAAGAATAACAAAACATTCCATCCAAAAACCGATAGAAAAATATAATTATTGAACAAAACTGTAGTATATCTCCTTTGAGGATATTATGGTAAGAATCCTAAACTTTGGGATGAGAATTTACATTACATCTAGCATGCCTAAAATTGTGCCAAACATTCATTTACACAAGTATCTCCATTTGAAGCTTGTTTGGGTTATTTTCTAAAGTCTCATTTGTATTTTATCTTTGGTAAAGATATTTCAGTAGATGGACATAGTGATGTGGACAAAGGAAAAAATTTTATTGAACAAATCCAATTAGTGAATCAAGAGGTAAGAGAACAACTCGAGAAAATAGAAGCCAAGTACAAAGAAATACATGATAAGCGCAAGGTTGATCATGATTTGCAAGTAGGAGATCAAGTTTCATTGTATATTAGCAAGAAAATATTTCAAGGTGAAGGTAAAAATTTCAAGCCAATCAAATATGGTCCTTTCAAAATTTTGTAGAATATTGGTAGCAATGCTTTCCGATTAGATTTCCCATCATACATGAAAATGTATTATTTTTTGAATGTGGAAAATTTGAGATTGTATAAGCCTCCTATGATTGATGATGAAGAAAAAAATGTTCAGTTCAATCTATAGAAGATTTTTATCCTTAATATTTAAATGAGTTGCAGGAAGAATTTATTGTTGATAGGAGGATAATAAATTCACATAGAGGAAACACGAAGTATTTTCGTGTGGGCCTCAAAGGTACCAATCCAAGCAAAGAAAGGTGGATGGAGATGTGGAAGGTAAGGGAGTTGTACCCTCACTTACTAGTATGGACGAGTGATCCAGGGGATCTAAAATATGCTCAAAAACGAAAGTTCATAAAATCTCCCAAAGACAACACCAAATCGTAGATCTTATCATTTTGATTTCAACAATAGTTCAATACCCTCAATCTAACACTGTGTAAGGAAGTTATTATTTTCTAAATTTTTTGGCAAACAAAAGAAAGTCAAAGTGCAAGGTTGACTATGCAGTGTGTATGATGATGTGGTTATGGTGTCAGCAGGATGACTGGGATGTACGTATGACCTATGGGCCAACCATATGAGAGAATGTTGTGCATTATTTTTAGGAATACAATTGAGGTGGTGAAACAATCATAGGTCAGCACACAAGACAATCAGAGTGTGCCACGTGTCCCTTTGGGAGGATACCAAGTGGCCATGATTTGTGTTCTAAAAATTATGTGGGATAAACTAGTGGCTGCAGGAATCAAACTCCAGACCTCATGTCTAGCGATTTGGCACTCTATTGTTGGGCTATTTTTGTGACTTATTAATATATGGTGGTATTTTTTACATTATTGTGATATGGTTTTGGAAAGGGTCGGGATGGTGAGAATGCTTGACTGACCCAAGCGTTGTTTATATTTACAACACATAACCAACAACGATGGATAAGTTGGGCTCGATGCATGGCGTTAACAACTCGTGCCCTTGACAACATACCATTTAATATAAATGATAACGGGGATAATTTTGTGACACATGGCACATATCCCGCACCATGGACATATATATACCTCAAAACCAAGGGTGGAGGATACGACTGTTAAACCAAAAAAAAAATTAATTCAAGACTAACAGCGCTAAGACATAACCCTAAACTATTAGATCAAACTCGAGACCTCTTGGTTCCAAATTAAAGCACCCGACCAATGTTCCATATGCAATTTGATAACCAAATTTCACATCTTGAATGGGGGATTCCTATACTGAATCAATATTTGGAATCATGTTCTGAAGCACTTTCTCCCCCACATGAATAACCAACCACAGATTACACCTTGAACAATCTGATTCACAAAATTGGGAGATTGAATCTTGATTCAATTTCAACTCATTGAAATGAGAAGCTTGGGCCATCTCATAAATTTCCCCCAAAATCGCTAACAAAGACACTAGAAAATGTTTCTCCCGATGAGGTTGGAAAGACAAGAACAAGAAGTTCCTCCAGAAAAAATGGAGGTGACATATATAATTCCGATTTACCTATTGATATGGATATTGCTTATAACTATGAACTAATTTTTTCTACTAATCTTGAACCGTCTTCCTTAAAATAAGCTGCTTCTCATGTTTAATGGAATGAAGTGATGCAAAAGGAGTATGATGCCTTGATAAATAATGGCACTTGGAAGCTGGTTTATCCTCCTTTGGGAGCCAAACCAATTGGTTGCAAGTGGGTCTACAAGAACAAGTACAAAGCGAATGACTCACTTGAAAAGCACAAAGCCAGGCTTGTGGAAAAATGTTTTGCACTGAAAGAAGGGGTTGATTATGAGGAAAAATTTTCTCCCACATAAAAAAGGGCTACCATCCAGACACCCTTTTCCCTAGCAGCTTAGAAGGGGTGGAAAGTCCATCAAGTAGATGTAAAAACTGGCTTTTTGAATGGAGATCTAAAGGATAAGGCTTTTATGTCTGAGCCAGGCAAATTTGTTGTGAAGGGCCAATAACACAAAGTATGAAAGCTTCTAAAATCCTTGTATGGCCTCATGCAAGCATCGCAAGCTTGGTATGAAAAATTAATTGAGCATATTCTAAAACTTAATTTCAAACATTTTGATCTTGATGATGCAACTTTTTTTGTTAGAAAAGTTGGGAAAATAGTTGTATATCTTGTGGTGTATGTAGATGATTTTTTGATGACATGGAACAATGAGAGTTATATTGCATCCATAAAGAAATAATTTAAGAAAGGTTTTGAAATGACTGATTTCGGCTATTTTCAATACTATCTGTGTATTCAATTAACTCAACATCCTATATTTATATTCCTTTCTCAAAATAAGTACATTGGATATCTTTTGAACAAGTTTGGAATGGATGAATGAAATCCTTTAATCACTCCAATGGAATAAAACATGAAGCTTGCATCCATTAAATGGAACAAATTCGAGGATGCAGCGAAGTATACATAGCTTGTAGGATGTCTTATCTACCTGAGTACTACCAGACCAAACATATCATTTGTTGTCGGAATCCTCTCAAGGTTTATGCAAAAATATTGTGAAGGGCATTGGTCTGCTCCAAAAAGAGTTCTAAAGGACTTGAAGGGGACTCAAGACTTTCGACTCAAATATACACATGTGGGTGAATTTAGCTTGATCAGATACTCTGATTTATACTTTGATGGGGACAAAGAAAATGGAGTATCTACCTCAGGTTATACCACGAGTCTTGGATCATGAGCTCTCTCATGGAGATCACACAAATATTTAGTTACAACAGATTCCACAACTGAGGAAGAATATGTGGCAGCATCTGAAGCAACAAAGGAAATTGTGTGGCTCAGGAAAATCCTATAAGATTTGAAGATGAAACAAATGCATTCAACTCTACTCATGAACTTCAACACTTCTCCAATAAATTTGGCCAAGAATAAAAATTCCCATGATCGAAAAAAGCACATTAATACAACATACCATCTGATTCGACATCATGTTGAGGTCAAAATTATCCATATAAATCATTGTTCGACATATGAGCAGATTGCAAGCATCTTCACCAAAGCGCTTGTGAGAGAAAATTTTGAAAAATTCAGAACGATGCTTTGTGTTGGAACACCTAATCCTACATGGGTAGGTGTGGAATGTGAAAATTCACAATGGAGTCCAAGTGACCTTGGAATGTGAAACCAAGAGTCACACCATTGTAGTATAAATGTACATAATGTATAATGGAAAAATAAGAAAGCCTCATGCTTATCCTTCATTGTGTGTTGAGTCTCTTATTGTGTGTGTTTATTCTTTCTCATACACCATGTGTGTGCTTAACATGGTGTTTAACATGGTATCAGAGCTGATACGTCCATAACCAGCTCAAATTTGAGTGAGCCATTTGTGTTTATGGCCTGTGCATATCTGGAAAAATTCTTGGCATTTTTACAGCATTTAGAGAGTTTCTACAATAGACGTTTTGCCGCATTCAGAAAGTGGTGTTGGAGAAGGAGCAACATTCAGAAATTGGCAGCATTCCGGCATTGGTTTTGAATAAGAGCAACATTGTGCATTTTGCAGCACTCAGAGATTTCTGTAGTGGCATTCATAGTTTGGGCACACAAAATTTTTGATTTGTGGAGTTTCTCTTAAGCTCTATTGCATTCTGCAGTACAACAAGGTCAAGCATCCAATATTGTGAACCTCCTCCTTTTGTTGAGTTGTTTTTGGTGCAAAAAAACTCTTTTGAAGAAGAAAAATCAGCTGCCTTAAAGGCCTCTTGCACAAATGTTTTTGCTGCACATTTTTGCAGAAATATTGTATTAAATTGACATTGTATTGCTTCTTCATTCATATTTGCAATCAATGAATTTGAGTTGTTGGAAAAATTGTTGATTGTCCTCCATCATTTGAGGAGCACATTTTGTACTTTGAGAATTCCTTGGAGTCATTTGTAATTTTTGAAAGCAAGTTGCATCACATTGTAAACGGGTGCATTTTCGGTTGAAGCCGACACCCTTTATTTTTGAGTCTAAGTTGTTGAGAAAAATGGCTAAAATCAATGAGGTATTAGAGTTGTTGAATAACCTCATTCATTCCAATGTTGATGATATGATAAAAATGAGCAAGAATTCTCTTTGTAACATTCAAAGTTGTTTGTAAGATGCACAAGAAAAGATTGAGTTTTTGCAGTTGGAATCTCAGCTTCAGCAACATGAACTTCAGCAAAGGAGTCACCATTCTGAACCTGTTTCTATTCAGAAGATTGAGAAGGACTCCCATCAGCAGCAAGTCAGTAAATTTTAAGTCAATTCCCATTTAGTTCCTTGTACAAGAGCAGATTTACATGCAGATGTAGCAGCTCAGCCTGCACTTCTCAAGCCCATCATCAGACCTTGGGAAGAACTTGTCCACAACAAGCACCGAACTGGTCTTGGATATGACAAGGATGTGTGCTTTCATATTCCAAACTACATAAAGCCCATCATATTTCAGAGTTCTGGATTCCTATATGACAGTTCACCTGCAGCTATTCGAGATCCTGCTCCACAACAACAACAGATTGTGAAATGCCAAGACTGTGATCGAGTTGGCCACATGAAAGATCACTGTTTTGATCTTCATCCATGCAAGCACTGTGGTCGGCACACTCATTCTTCAGACAGATGCTTCAGAAACAAGCCTCCTGCAAGAACCAAGATTCATCTTGGATGGATCGCTTCTTGGCAATGGGCGTCAGCAGCCAAGAAGATGTTTATGACACATGTTAGAACTTGTTCTCGAATATTGAGTAAACTTGCAGTTGATTTTTCACCATCATCTCACATTGTCCCTGACAGGGGGGGAAATAGTGGTCATGTACAAGCTTCGATGTCAGATCAAGCGAGCCTGAGCCACAATATCTCATTCCAAGTTTAGATTTGTAGCCAGAGACACAGCAGTTCAAGCGAGCCTGAGCCACAATTCGTCATTCTAGATTCAGAGATGTAGCCAGAGACACGGATTCCCATGAGCATTCCTTCGGTTGGTGGACAACCTTAAACCATCATCTTTGGTTGGTGGATAACCTAAAACCATCACAGGTAGTAGACCTCCCTTATTTTAGGTCGAAGGTCTCCCTTTCATATATGAGGAACACTTCCTCGAGCAGAAGCCTTCAGCTTCTTGCCAGCTTTGGTTGAGTTCCAGGAAATGTTTCAAGAATTCCAGAGTTGTTGGTCATCCTTAAACCATCACAGGTAGTAGACCTCCCTTCTTTTATGTTGAAGGTCTCCCTTTTTATGAGGGACAATTCCTCTAGCAGAAGCTTTCAGCTTCTTGCTAGTTTTGGAAGAGTTCTGGGAATTGCAACAAGTTTTGCGTTCCAGTGTTGGTGGTCATCCTTAAACCACCTCTTTTTTCCAAAATTTCAGAGAGTTGATTCAACCCAAGTGCTGCCATGTATACTTTGCATATTTTTATTACAACTCTCTTCTTGGACTCAGACATACCCCTTAGGATTAAGGGGGGATGTTGGAACACCTACTCCTACATGGGTAGGTGCGGAATGCGAAAAGTCACAATGGAGTCCAATTGACCTTGGAATGTGAAACCAAGAGTCACACCATTGTACTATAAATGTACATCATGTATAATGGAAAAATAAGAAAGGCTCACGCTTATCCTTCATTGTGTGTTGAGTCTCTTATTGTGTGTGTTTATTATTTTTCACACCATGTGTGTGTTTAAGACGGTGTTTAACACTTTGAATCACCAACATCCCTTCAAATTAAGGGGGGGGGGGGGCGAATGCTGACACCTAATCCTAAGGGATTGGGCGATATTGTATATTATTATAAATTAGGAAATAAAGAAGGCTAAGACATATTGGGCAATGAATCCCAACAGCCTCACCTCCATGTATAAATTCATGCACACCCTCCATCTTATAGATGTTCCAATTTTTGGAGTTACCTCCTGGCTTGAGGAAATCCAGTTATTGCATTAAAGGGAACAAGAACAATTGTAGAAAAGTCAAGCCAAGTAAAAAGAAAGGCATGATAAGTATCAGGTTAAAAATCATTTCCAAGTGGGAGATCAAGCTTTGTTGTACATCAGTAAGCAAGGATTACAAGGTGAAGATAAAATTCTCAAGCCAATCAAATATGGTCCTTTAAATTTTTTGGAGAATATTGGTAACAATGCTTTCCGATTAGATTTTCAACCTTACATGCAAATTTATTATTTTTTGAATGTGGATAATTTGAAGTTATATGAGCCTCTTATGATTGATGATCAAGAAGAAAATGTTTATATTCTACCTATAGAATATTTTTTTCCTGAATATCTAAATAATTTTCATGAATACTCTATTCAAGACAAGATGATGGGAACTTTATGTAGAGGCAATGTAGAGTATCGTCACGTGGGGCTCAAAGGTTCCAATACAAGTAAAGAAAGGTGGATGGAGACCAGGAAAGTAAGGAGTTGTACCCTCACAAACTTACTAAATAGAAATATACTTTTAGTGGTCCAAAAGCTTCTAGTGGGGAAGAATAATCTAGGGAATCAAAAATATGCTCAAAAATCAAAGTGCTCAAAATATCCTACAGCCAACGTCAATCCATAGATATTGTCATTTTGATTCCAACGAAGGTTTAATCACCTCAACATGACACAATATGATGAATTTATCATGTTTTAAAGTTTTTAGAAAATATAAAAAAGTTACAGTGGAGAGCTCACTATGGAGTTCACACGATGACTTGGTGTTGGTGTCCACAAGTTTACCAGACTTTACAATTGACATATGGTCCAATACCGTGAGAGAACGTGACACACAGTTATTGGAGATACAATTGATGTGGTGGACTAATCATAGGTGACCACGTGGGCCAATCATGGGGCACCATGTGGCCCTATGAGATGCTGCTGAGTGTCCTTGATTGGTGTTCCAAAAATTATGTCGGCCAAAATGGCTACCGCAAGAATTAAACCCTAGACCCCCTTCCTGAAAATCCAATGCTCTATCATTGGGTTATTATAGTGACTTATTAATATATAGTGGCCATTTTTTATTTATTATGGTAATTTCAATGGTTTAGGAAACGGTTGGGCACGAGCGCACGGCTGACTTGTCGAGCCACTAGTTCTATTGAAAACACATAATTGATATAGTTGATAGCTAGACACCTACACCCATTACCACATACCATTTAATATGAACAATAGTGTGGTCATTTTTGCGGCACATGGCACACTTCACGCACCATGGCCATATATATACCTCGAAACCAAGGGTGGAGGTTATGATCATTAAACCAAAAAAAATATTTAATTCAAAACTAAGAACATAGAGAGTTAAGCCTACATTGTCGAATACAACTTTGCACCTTCGAGTTCTGAATTGAAGCGCCAGACCAATAGACCATATGTTTTTTGTTGCAATATTAGTAGATCCAAGACTTTTTTCATAAAATATTACAAACTAGATTGGATAAGTCATCATATTTTGTTCATTTTCAACCTTTTTTGGTTGAATAAGACCCTAGAAATGCATTTTTGAGAATTTTTGACACAATGCCATGATTATTTTTTCACATTGTAGCTTGTATGCTAATGTATTAAGCATTTGAGTATATAATAAAAAATATACGATTGGAAACTAGACCGAGAGATGTAACCCAAGAGGGTTTAACTACACTATAAATTTGTTTGTATTTGATGTTCCATGTTGAACTATTTTTAACTCTTAAAATAATGCAAAATTTACTCAAGTTTGTGTAGTTTTTCAACCACGATCCATAGCGTAAAAGACATGAACTTGCTTTAAATTAATTTATGAAACCTTCTCTAATTTTTAATTTTTAATCAATGAATTAAACACACACACACACACATATTATAAAATATGTAAGAAATAATACTAAATAAGAATAATTCAATGTTAAGTAAAGGATTTGAATTAATGGTAAATTTATGTACTATTAAGATATTCATTACCAAAAGATCATTAGTTCAAATGCCCTCTAGGTTAGCCAAAAAAAAAATCAATGTGATAAATAAAATCCAAACCATCATAAATAAAAACCAAACGACATCACATAGGTGCACATGTCAATTTTTTTAATTAAATTAAAATGAGAAAAAAAGTATGAGGCTAAAATTAAAAAAAATATATAAAAAATAACAAAATTATAAATTTATTTTAAATTATTATTATTTCAATGATAAAAAAAAATTGAATATATGAATTAAACATTTATATTTTTGAAAAAAAAACATGAAACAAAATTCTTAATAATGGAGATATAAATTAAATATTTATACTTTTGAAAAAAACATCGAACAAAATTCTTAATAATAAAGATTCACCTCCAATTTATCATGAAGATTATTAAAGGTTGTATGATTTGTTACAATAATGTAGGTAAATACCATGATAATCAATACCACATGCTCAATAATTACTTTAATATGACACTTTCTCATATCACATTTTTTTAAATAAACAATTTAATTAAAAAGGAGAAAAAATAGAGTAGCATAACTACTCTAGATAAATCTCAATTTTCGTTTTGTGAATAGTACTAAAAATATTCTATAATACTTATTGAAGGTTAAATCCCTACTATCTATCTAATAATTATTAATAATTAATTTTAAATTTTTGAAAATCTATTCGAAATAAATATAATTATTGATGTAATTATAGATAATTGAATTGTATATTTATACATAATTAATAAATAACAAAATTAGTTGAATTAATATGAACACTATTTTAAAAATAATTATCATGTTATTAGACAAACACTTAATAAAATCTACAACATATTAGTGGTTAATAAAACTAAATATAGATATATTAAAATCATGATGATGCTATAAAGTCGATTTAATAACGATCCATTTTTAAATTTATATTCTCATTTTTAAATTTGTAGAACATAAATTAAAAAATTGTAAATAGCCATATAATATAAACTGATAACAATAAAAATATGTAATAGCAATGAATCTCTCTTTTAAAAAAATATTATAATATTTGTTGACACCTAATCCCCGAGATTGTATTTTATTGTAATTTAGTAAATAAGGAAGGCCAAGAGATATTGGGAAGTGAATCCCAATAATCTCACCTCCATGTACAAGTACACACACACTCTCCATCTAATGCATATTCAGTTTTGCGGAGTTACCTCCTGGTTTGACATGGTATCAGAGCAAGTCCATTTTTTGGCATTCCTGCCTTTGGTGTAACTCCCTTCTATTCTGCAATTTTTCACACTGTCATTGTGCATTTAGTTTCTTTTTACTGCTCTTAGCATTGAGATTGTTTTACTGCTTGTGGCATTCTGCATTCTAGTTTTTTTTGGAAAATTCTGCCTCATTTTTTCTACACACCATTGTGCAATTTTAGCTCAAGTTATCTGCACATTTTATTTTTACTATGCAATTTTTTTTTTCGCTCCCCCTCTAACGCACTCCCCCTCGCCTGCACTCACCGCACCTCAAACAGTCACACTCCATCACTCTCGACACTTCCAAAGCCCTCTTCCAGCCGCCTCACTCAGCCCTGCCTCACCCCTCAGCCTTCCCTCAACACTCAGCCCTCGACCTTCCCTCACCCTCGACCCTCTCCTCACATCCCTCACCGCTCCCTCCCCCCCCCCTACACCTCTCTCCCCTCCCCTCCCTCATTCATCCCCTCCCATCTGCCTACTCGGCCCTCCCTCCCGTCTGCTCCCTCCGCTCTCACTCCCTCCACTCCCTCCTCTCTCCTCCCTCCGTCGTCACCTCAGAACCCTGTCGGCTCCTCGGCTCCCTCCCACGTGGGCTCCCTCTCCACCATCATTCGCTTCGCTCCCACTCCCGTCATCCTCCCGTCGTGCCCCATACCTGCTCCTTCCCCGCTCCTCTACCCCCCACCCCTCCCACTCTACGTCGGCCCTCCTGTGGCCCGATTATCTGCTTGGCCTCTCCACTGCATTCCCTCCCTCTGTTTAATTTTTTTTATTAATTTTCTTATTAAAACAAATGCCTCCCCCAGAAAATGCCTCCCCTGGTAAAAACTTCCCAATAAAACAACACCCCCAGATGACAAACCCTCTGTCTTCTGAAGAGGCTGTATGCTTTGCACATAGAGAAAAGATTCATGCTCAATTTTCTTCCAAAGGAAGAGGTGGCCGAAGAGGAAGAGGAAGAGGAAGAAGAAATTTCAGAGGAAGGGGGGACAGACAAACTCAAACTGAAAAATCTGATCTTCATTGCATATGCTACAACAAATACTCGCATGATGCATCTACATGTAAGCTGCCTTGGGATAAAATTGAGCAGCAAAGAAATCAAGAAAAAAGGTAAAACTCATGACAGAGAAAAAGGTAAAGTACCTGAATCCACTCATTATGTTGTAGCACATTGTAATCATGGAGTAACTGAAGAATTGTTTGATGTTTCATTTACTTTTTGGAGAAATGATTGGTTGCTAGATTTAGGAGCAACATTTCACATGACATTTAGAAAATAGTTTTTTGAAGAATTTACTGACAAAGTTTATGTAGCAGTATACTTCGCAGATAAATCAAACTCAAGCCATTGGTGCTTGGCACAATTAGGCTTAAGTTGCCTGGTTCTTTAGATCATCTTCTACATGAGGTTCTATACCTCCCTAAGTTGAGGAGAAATTTGTTGTCCTTGGTCGACATCCGCCAGCAAGGACACTCCATTCACATGTTTGATGGAAATTTTGAGGTTAGAAAAGCATCAAATCTCTCACTTGTCATGGATGGAATAGAAGAAGGAAGACTCTTGAAGCTGCAAGGTTCCTCTGCTCATGGACAAAACTTTGCTTTCAGTTCACATCATGATGAAGGTACATTCCCATCAAGTATTTTATGGCATGCTATATTTGGACACTTAAAGTATGACCGTTTTTTATTTTTGAAGAAAAATAGTGTTACTCGACTGCCTACAATTACTAGGAAACTTAAGCAATGTGATGCTTGTATTCTAGGAAAGCATAGAAAACATCCATTTCATGATTCACATCCCAAAGCACATAGAAAACTTGAGCTTATTCATTCAGATTTATGTGGCCCTATGCATGTTGCTTCTGCAAATGGAAATAAACATATGATGACATTGATTGATGATTACACGAGAATGTGTTGGGTTTACTTATTGAAGACCAAATCTGATGCTTTTCAAAAATTCAAGAATTTTCATGCATGGATTTAAAATTATGCACAAACTCATATTGGCTCTTTGGGCATTGATAATGGAAAAGAATACACTTCAAATGAATTTGAAAATTATCTTTTTCAACATGGGATCAAACATCCAACAAATCTGCCCTATAATCCCCAACATAATAGTGTAGCTAAAAGAATGAACAAAACAATTTTAAATATGGTTCGCTCCATGATTTTTTTTAAGAATGTAAAATTGATGTTTTGGGCTGATGCAGTTCTATGTGTTGTATACATAAATAATAGGTGTCCTTCAAATTTAATCAAAAACAAAACTCCTTATGAAATTTGGCATGGCCACATTCCTTCAGTAAATCATTTTAGGGTCTTCGGTTCCACCTGTTATGCTTTGATACCCAAGGTACAAAGGAATAAACTTGGTGCTAGAATTCGAAAATGTATCTTCTTGGGGTATTTCAATACCTCCAAAGGAAATCATCTCTACGATGAAGTCAATAAGAAGTTTGTAGTAGCAATAGATGTCATATTCTTTGATTTTTCCAAGACTAACAATGTTGTTGAGCGGAAACTTGATCGCCTAGATAGATTCACACATGCAAAGTATTTTCAAGAATTTGATAATCAGATTCCACATCTTGAAGGGGGGATTCCTATACTAAAACAATCTGTGGAATCATTTTCCGAAGCACTCTCTCCCCCACATGAAGAACCAACCAAGGATGACACCTTGAATGATGTGATTGATAGAATTGAGAGATTGAATCTTGATTCAATTCTAACTCAGTGAAATGAGAAGCCTGGGCCATCTCTGAAAGGTCCCCCAAAATAACTGACAAAGACACTAGAAAACATTCGTCCCAATGAGGTTGGAAAGAGAGGAACAAGAAGTTACACTAGACAAAACGAAGGTGACGTAGACAATTCCGATTCACCTGTTGATATTGATATTTCTTATAACTGTGAATTGAATTTGTCTACAGATCATGAACCAACTTTCTTAAAATAAGCTGCTTCTCATGTTGAATGGAATGAAGCGATGCAAAAAGAGTGTGATACCTTGATAAATAATGGCACTTGGAACTTGGTTGATCCTCTTTTGGGAACCAAATCAATTGACTGTAAGTGGGTCTACAAGAACAAGTACAAAGTAGATGGCTCACTTGACAATTACAAAGCTAGGCTTGTGGCGAAAGGTTTTGCACAGAAAGAAGGGGTCGATTATACAGAAACTTTTTCCCCCATAGCAAAATGGGCCACCATCTGGACACTCTTTTCCCTAGCAACTTAGAAGGGATGGAAATTCCATCAAATGGATGTAAAAACATCCTTTTTGACTGGAGATATAAAGGAGAAAGGTTTTATGTCCTAGCTAGAAGGATTTGTTGTGAAGGGTGAAGAACACAAAGTATGCAAACTTATAAAATCCCTGTATGGCCTCAAGCAAGCACCGCGAGCCTTGTATGAGAAATTAATTGAGCATCTTCTAAAAATTGACTTCAAACATTTTGACCTTGATGATGCAAATTTCTTTGTTAATAAATTTGGAAAAATAGTTGTATATCTTGTAGTGTATGTAGATGATCTTTTGATGACAGGTAACAATGAGAGGTATATTGCATCCATAAAGAAAGAATTGAAGAAAGGTTTTGAAATGAGTGATTTGGGCTATGTTCATTACTATCTGGGTATTAAAATAACTCAACATTGTAAATTTATATTTCTTTCTCAAAATAAGTACATTGGAAATCTTTTGACAAGTTTGGCATGAATGAATGCAATCCCTTAACTACTCCAATGGAAGAAAACTTGAAGCTCACATCCATTGAAGCGAAGGAATTCGAGGACGCAACGAAGTATAGATAGCTTGTAAGAAGTCTTATCTACCTAGCTACCATGAGTCCAGACATCTCATTTGTTGTTAGAATCCTCTCCAGGTTTATGTAAAAACTTTGTGAATGGCATTGGTCTACTGCAAAAAGAGTTCTAAAGTACTTGAAGGGGACTTAAGATTTTGGCCTGAAATATACACACGTAGGTGATTTCAGCTTGATCGGATACTTTGATTCAGACTTTGATGGGGACAAATAAATTGGGGTGTCTACATCAGGTTATACCATGAGTCTTAGATCAGGAGTTGTCTCATGGAGATCATGCAAATTGTCAGTTTCAGCAGATTCCACAACCGAGACAGAATATGTGGCAACAATTGAAGCAACAGAGGAAATTGTGTGGCTCAAGAAAATCCTACAAGATTGGCAAATGAAACAAATGCATTCAACACCACTCATGATCGACAATACTTCTGCAATAAAGTTGACCAAGAACCCGAAGTTCCATGATCGAACAAATCACATCAATGCAAAATATCATCTGATTCGACATCATGTTGAGGCCAAAACTATCCATCTACCTCATTGTTCCACAAATGAGCAGACCACAGACATCTTCACTAAGGATCTTGGAGAGAAAAGTCTGAAAAGTTCATAACAATGCTTGGACTCACCAACATCCCTTCAGAGTAAAGTGGGGAATGTTGACACCTAATCCTAAGGGATTGGGTGAGATCGTATGTTATTGTAATTTAGGAAACAAGGAAGACCAAGAGACATTGAGAAGTTAATCTCAATAGTCCCGCCTCCATGTATAAGTACACACGATCTCCATCTAATGCATATTCAACTTTGAGGAATTACCTCCTAATCTAACAATATTAAAAAAATGAGCTTTTTAAACTTTGCTTCGTGGAAATCTGTTCTGTTCCTCCGCCCATCGGAAACACACTGTAATCGACTGGTATTAACGCATTGTTTTGATTGGACATTAACATGGGCAATTAAATATTTCACGACGGTGTTTTAGTATTGGTGTCTCCTCCTTTTAAGTAATGAATTATGCGTGTGGTGTAGTACTCGATCTGAAAAAGAGATGCCCCCGTCCTTCAGTCCTGGCAGATCACAATCCTTCCACGATCTCCGTGGATGAACACCTGTACACAGAAAGAACAAACAGATACAAGCATAGGAACCAGCATACGTAACTAAACATCGGTCAGAAAAGACATTACTCGCATTAACATAATGGAAAAAGGAGTGGAAACATAATCATAGTCATCTATTAAAGTGGTAAACGAATAGAAGTTACAACCAAGTTCTGACGCTGCAGCCTCCTTCGCGCGGGTCTCCGGTCGTCCACGTCTCGCAAAGCTCGCCGGGGGAAAGGGAAACCTCTCCAGAGTCTCGTGACAATGGTCTCCTTGCTCGAATGGGCCTTAAGGGAAAGGAAGGATTCTTTTCAGCACAAAGGCACTTGTGAATAGGAGATGCAAAGCTTCAGCACTTCAAGACTAGCTTGCCATGGATCTGAGCAAGCTGATATAGATGGGGAAGGAGGGAGTTGGGATCCCTATTATTATGGGATTGGCCCTATCAACAAGGAAGGTTCCATAGAAGGTGGCAAAACTACTTCCCTTCCATAGAACTCCCGCAGCCAAACCTCCCAACTCAAGATAGGCAATGGTTGTGAGTTTGTTTGAACCCAACTTCCGCCATCCATATTTAAAAAACAGTCCCTAAAATGGGTGGCGCGATTGCTGCTCTATGACAGAGCGCCAAGTGGCGCGACCTCTTTACAGGATTTCCCTGATTGGCGCGAGCACTGAACTGTCTACCCGCGCCAATGAAAAAAGAGCTGTTTTTCATAAGTTTTGCAAGGAGATGTCTCAAGGGAAAATATAGCTCACATTCAGAGGGATGCATTGATGGTGATTTCAAAGCATGACAATGTTCACAGGTCACGGAATGGGTCCTCCATTGTGCGGGATGGGGAATGGTGAGGACGGTGACAAATTACTGTGTAACAGATGCCCCCTAAAGTATGAGGCCCGAGAGTGAGAGGGGTGAAATGCTTTACGAGAACATGTCCAACCGAAGGCCCGCCGTCGGAAAACCTGCGCAGAAAGATACAACTGATATCTCAAGTACATGATGTATATATATGGTATGGACGCAGCCATCCGAACAGAGTATGCTATAATCCGGATCCAGGGTATGGGCGCAGCCATCCAACTAAGATCAAATAAATAGACTCAGGTATGGTCGCAGCCATCCAATCATTGAGTCATGTACATAATGACAATAATCCACAATCGCAGCCTGGATTACAACAGACACAATCCAGGGTCTTGAGCTCCATCTCGACCCAAATAAGTACAAGTTCTAGCACGCGAATATGTGAGCTGATGTCGAACATGCAAGAACATCGCCTGATTACCAGCCAATGATGAAAGCCGTTAACAGACGCGAGAGGAACCACCAATAATGACAATGGTCCTTAAGGTACTACAGGTACAATCCACGGCGTGTGAATAAATGAGCTGACGTCGAACACCCGCAGAATCATCCGATCGGAGGTCAATAATGAAAACCTCTCGTCGAATGCGACGAACCTGCCATTAAGGCATGCAGGCCCCACGGTACCATCAGGAGTCTCTAGACCAACTTCCTGGATAATAAGTTGAAGTCGACAGGAAGTGATCTTGATCGAAGGTGGGCCATAATGATTCCCACATCATCGACACGAGACAGAGGAACATAATGTTTTGTTGTGAATTAGGATCATATGAGAAACAGAGGAAGGTTGATATTCGCAGAGGCCAACTTCTCTGGAACATATAAACGGCACGGCAATGGACTTGGCAGTATTTGACATCAACAGATCAAAGGTCATGGCGACGAGGCAGTGAACAGATGAGAGGTCAAAAGAGATTACCCAAACCCATGGAAGCAAAGTGAAACAACGAGATGAGATGTCCCCAACCCGACACGAATGCAGACAAGTGCCATGTTCAAGAGCGACATACCGCCGACGATAACGACGATGGTTCCATTTTTCCCCCACCATTTCTGGCGAGTACCCCAATTATTTTTGATGACAAGCTTGAAGGGGATAGCATATGCTTGTAATATAAGTCCGCCCTTCGGGCGAATCCATCCTAGTGCATTTAACGAGTCCTAGGAAGGAGAAACTCGGAGAACGTCATTGCGACGGAATCCAATGTCATCAGGTTTTAACGAGTCTGACAAAGGAAGAACTCGGCGTCTTTTCATGTTTAGAGAGTTTGAAAAGACAGCGGAAAAGAAAACTCCACAAGTCCCTTTTCGTAAATAGTTCCCCAGATCCGAAAAGGTAGAAAACAATATCCGGAAAAACCTCCTAGTCGCAATAGGCTAGGGTATTCCTTTTTCGTAATCAATCCATCCCAGCCCGAAAAAGGGTTAAACTTATACTGGGTGAATGTCGATTCGTGTCCATTTTAACGAGATCGAAACGACAAGGGCCTCGGCAATCTTTTCATATTTAGGGAGTCAGAAAAGAGCTGAAAGATGACTCCAGAGTGACTTTTTCGTGTATTTACCGAGTCCGAAAAAAGTATAAAATACAACTCGTTTCCACCTTTTAAGTCGCAAAAACCTGTCACTGCACATACCCAACAAGCGTAAAATCCATTTTTGACATGACACATGCAAATATTTGACAAGAAATAACTTTTAAAACACATTTTAACGTTGAAAAAGTTATAAATACGTCCAATGGTAAAAAATGAAATTACTTTTTTACTATTTACCTTGTGGAGAGTAGCAGTGGTTCATTTGGAGCAGAATCTTCTGACGGCGATTGCGACCGATCCAGGCAACCATTCAGCGTCTCGTCTGTGA
The DNA here is from genome assembly GCA_034641835.2 of Pinus albicaulis. Classification (NCBI taxonomy): domain Eukaryota; kingdom Viridiplantae; phylum Streptophyta; class Pinopsida; order Pinales; family Pinaceae; genus Pinus; species Pinus albicaulis. Next base: position 248,223,033 of record CM076572.1, on the reverse strand, counting down.
CAGGTAAGAGGCGCTCTCTTCCTCTTTCTTTCCATGTATTTTTTAATGATTTCCCTTAGAAAACCAGCTCTGTAAGGGCATTATTGAATTTTTAGGGCCGGCCTAAGTGGCGCGGGTATCGGGCACGGACCCGCGCCACTGAGCTCTTTCTATTAAAGGGCCCGCGCCACCTGGCGCGACTGTTAGCAAGACAGTCGCGCCAGCGGCGCAACCCAAATTTCCGCCTAAAAAACCTCTATTTATGCCAAAATTTTTGAATTTTTGAACTCACAGAAGATCTAACTAAAGGTTTTGAACCATGTGAATGCAGACAAACAGTCAAAATGGTGATTGAATGGAAGGAACGGGAACACGGAGATGAGGACGAAGAAGCCATGCAAAATGAAAATTGCATGAATGCTCTAAGGAACTGTGGTTTAAAGAAATTCTTCCTCACGCCATGCTTACGAGCTCAGCCCGAGCTCCTCCAATATTTGATCAACCTCTGGGATGAAAATGACCAGGTATTCAGAATACGAGACCAGGTGTTGGAATTGGAGGTCACCGACATTTACTTTGTTACCGGATTATCCCGCAGGGGTCCAATCCCTGTACTGACTGGGAGCAGACCATCAGGGGAGAAGATGGAAGAAGTAATGGCGCGGGTGTGCCATGGGGCACAAACAGGAACAGGGAGTAAGAAGGTGTACATCTCGACCATCCCCGACCTAGCACCGAGAGTCGTACTCCACACCATTACGCGGGCTGCTGGATCGCAGGCACCACACGAGGCTTCAAAGGCTCAACTCTTACTGGCCTCAGAATGCATGGGTCCCCGACTGTATGACTGGGCAACAGCTGTCACCATTAACATGAAAAGGCAGCTCACAAAATGCAAAAAGGGCAAACTAAAGCAGTTTGGGTATGGTTCCATCTTGGTGTCGTTCATTCTGGAACGCATACCAACCTTCCAGGGCCAAGAGGCCCCTGTGGCGAGTCCAGTACCACGAGAGCCGAGAATGGCTCGCTGGGCAGCACTGATGCCCAGATCTGGAGGCGGGCAACAGATGTCCTGGAAGCCCGAGTTCTTCCGATGGATACGGCGCCAACTGATCGTTGTGGAAGATTGGCCCTATGCGGGAACTGACTTTACAGGGGACCCGGATCTCCCGCTACCAGAAGGAGACCACTGGGACGAAGAGCTGGGTAAGACCTCATATTTTTGATTTTATGCTTATATGATTTTTTGTTAATACACAATTGTCTTAACATAAATATACATGCATGCAGATGTAGGACCCGAGAGACCAGCCGGGATGTCTCCTATCTTCCGGAGGACACAGCTCGCCCCTGAGATCCAGGGGGAAGGTGCCGGAGGAGGGGCACTGGTTCAGAACCTTGAGGGGATTGTTCATGGGATCCCAGACTATGCCCGACTGTCAGATGTACCACTAGAGTACCAGCGCCATACGGTGGGAGTCCCAAATCGGCTCCACCGAATCCTGAGGCGGCTAGTGCGTGCAGTAACGTGCTATCATGAGCACCATGCTGATTAGTCTCTAGGATTTAGCCACACCTATTTTTTTTTTGAGAGACTCAGTGTCTCCGGATGTATTAAGACACTTATGTATATTTTTTTTTTGAGTTTTATGTGACACACTTCTATGTAAACATTTCGATATCTATATATGCATACCTATTTCTGGATGAGTCTTCTTTACATGTGATGATGATTTATAAATTGCGCAAATGTCTATCTAACACCAAATTTGCTACCGTATCTGCTAATGCATTCAAATGTCTGGGTATATGATGATATGTAATATATTCAAAATTCCTTTCCAGTAATCGAATACGCAAATACAATCGTAAAATGGACGGGTTTCTTACCGAATAGTGCCCGTTCAGCTGCAACACTACAAGCCGTGAATCTAGGTACACGAGCAATTCACGGATACCAAGGTTTATTGCCTCGGTTAATAATTCCAACACGGCGCTATATTCCGCGATATTGTTCGTGGTACGTCCTAAACAAACACCTTGCAGGTCGATCAACTCACCAGCAGGATCTTAGATTACCCAGGCTGCAGAAGACAGATTCCTGGTACTGCGGGAGGCACCGTCCGCGAAACCAACAAATGGATGAGTAGACATCTGCACAACCAGGAAGGCCCGATCAGCAGAAAAAGTTTACAAAGCACACCACATCATGCACACAAATGACAATCACGCACCTATGTACACACAAGACGGGCATGCCCTCGGCATGATGTCTCAATTCGAGGCGCATGCCCCCCAAGCTTCAGTCTTATGGAAAATAGAGTGAAGTTTGAAAAAAGAGATTTTGAACTAAATCTATCAAAACTCGAATTGGACGTGCTCATGTTTCATTGTTTTAACGAGGTTGACACACTTAAAGGAACTGTCCTCGTTGCATCGTGCTTCATAATTCGAACAGCTCGGTGCAGACTTGAATCTCCCTGGGAGAACAGGTCACACCTACATGAATATCCTCAACAATCCCTGGTTTGACAGAGATGTTGATAGGAACCGTTTGAGTAATGTTACTCAGATTGCCTTCCGAAAAGACCTCATGTGTCAAAATCGGTGTTTGAAGAGGCGGGGAAGGGACCCGAGTAGCAAAACGCTCGAGACAATCCGTCATTGCCCCCAAGCTAGGCATAAACGAGGAACGATGATGCCCATCGCCCCAAGGTAGCTCCTCCAGAGACATAGTTTCAATTATAGCCTCATCTGAGGGAAAAGTCTCTCTAAGAGGATCAGGCGAATCAGCCTGACCAAGCCAGGGGGATTGTGAGTAGACGTCAAGAGCCATGCTCATCGGAGCATGCCGAGGAGGTGGAGGGTCCGATGCAGCAACAATCTCACAGTAGCTGATCTCTACTGGCGTTAAAGGCATGGACTCTCCAAACTCATATACCTGCTCAGGTGTAGGAATCAGCCAGGGGTCATCAGTCCTGGACAACATGTTGACTTGAGCGGTATTCGGTGGCGGCGCAGGGAAAATACCCATGAGGACCGGGTCTTTGAAAAGACCAGGTCCTATACTGTCTGGTGGATTCGGAATTTGATCCACATACGGCACATTGTTCTCGGAGCTCGAGGTAAAAAATGACAACTGGTCTACTGTCACAATCTTGCCCTCGTGAGGGAACTTGATGAATCGAAAGACAGTAGACGGCACGCAGAGCATGGCATGGGTCCAGCTGCGGCCAAGAAGTATGTTGTAGTTGAGCTTAGCGTCAACTACTTCTACTTCCACGTTGACGGTTTTTCCCTGTAATGTAATCGCCAGACTCTCGAGAACTCCCAGGGGTTTAGATTCCCGGCCATCAAATGCCTCAAGGGCCTTGGGAGATGACGATAAAGTTGGGGAACCGATGGCTCTCCAACAAGCGGAGGACATAACACAAGTAGATGCACCCTCATCTACGACGGCTCTATGAACGTCCAGGCCGTTAATCCCGACTTGAATAATCAAAGCGATTTGATGTGGAAGCCGGGGAGTAAAATTCTCCAGATCAAAGGTGAGAAGGCTCGAATCGGCGGGGTCAATACCACCGATGGCGGACAGCAAAGCCTTCCGTTGTGAAGGACAACTTTGAAGAACCTCAAGTGCAGACATGGCACATGGCGCCGGGGCCAGATCCTCAACAATACTGTAATGTTGAGCGGCGCGGGCGTTTGGATTATAAGAGGATTTCCGAAGAACACCTTTGGGAGGTGGTTTCACAACGGGTTCGAGAGTCGGCTTCTCAATTTCCAATGAACCAGAAGCAGATGCGGGAGGCGGTCCATCCGTCACAGCCTTCCCGGGTGCCTGCTGCTGATTATTGTAATCCTTGGACCTCGTAGCGATAGTGATAGGTGCATTAGTCTTCATCATGAAAACTTGAGACCCAAACGGTGCAGATGATGAACTTTGTTCGACCATCTGGGTCTGCTGAGATGGAAACGGCTCCTTTAAAACAGCCGGAGTTCCCTTTGAGCTTTTAAGAAGTTGACTGACTTCAGATCGTCTTGGACAATCTTTAGTGTAATGGTCACCTTCACAGATGAGGCAAGGAAATTTCGGCTTACGTTGTGAGCCATCCTCAGACTTGGATTTAGATTCCGGTTTTGGGGCATCAGATCTGGATTTGCCTTTGCCCTTTTTCTTCCCCTTAGAGGATTTGTCCGCAGGATTGGCCTGAACGGCATTTACCTCCGAGGTTTTACCAGAATCGGATGAGGCGGGTTTGGCAGAGGGATCGTTGGAAGAATTAGCCTTCTGCTTCCCATTCGAAGACTTCTTCGAATTTTGAGAAACGGAACCAATGACACCATCCACGGAAGGGGTGGGTTGGGTCTTTTTGGCTCCTGGCCGTGGTGCATCAGGCAGGATGTCATAAAGCGTGCCAGATTGTGAATAAACAAGATCCAAGTACTGGGCACGCGCGATAGCTTGTTCCTCCGTCACACACGCTCCCATTGCGATATCCCGAGCGATTTTGTTCACAAAGGAGGTGGTGAACCAGTGAGTCAAAATCTGATCAGGTATGTGAAACTTGATCAGTCGACGACGGCGCCGCCACTCATGGATGTGATCCGAAATGTGAGTGGCCGAGTCCTGCTTCAGGGAAGACAGGAGGTGCGTCCCAGTCTCATACCGGACTGGTAACTGGAAATGCGTGAGGAAAGCCATAGCTAACGAGTTGAAATCCCGAAAAATACCACGGGACAGCTCTATGTACCACTTAGCAGCAGCTCCTGTTAACGTACGCTGGAAAAGACGCAAACGAACTGAATCGTCTGTCCAAGAGTTAGACGAACACCAGAGGTGATACGTCATCACATGCGCCTGGGGGTCTTCTCCGGATTTGCCCTCAAACTTGGGACAATCTCCTGGTATCTTGGTTGGAACCGGAGGCCAATGTGGATTGTGAGAAATCGGATCATTGGTCAACTTTGAAACGTCCGGCAAGTCCAAGGTAGCCAGGAACGGCAATGGAGGGTTAATTCCCGTGCCAATCCCAGAATAAGGTCCGGTACCCATGCTCCACGATGGTTGTGAATATCCTTGCCCCCAGGGGTTCTGTCCCGTAGGATTCTGACCGTGAGGGGCATAATTCGTATAGCCAGACTGATTTGATTGCTGGTAACCATTGTGTGGGGCCTGATAACCAGGGTTCGAGCCCTGATTAGGCGTTTGCCCTGTATAAGCAGCATTTGGATTTGGCTGCTGAGCATAGTTAGAACCGTAAGGAGGAGGATACCGAGAGCCCCCAGAGTGGTTATAGTTCGGTTGAGATTGACCATGAGGATAATAACTGCTCTGAGGATGAGTAGACTGCTGATAAGTGGAACCCTGCGGAGCCTGGTACGTAGGGCGCAGCTGTTGATTTGGCTGCGGCACTGAGTGAGCAGGCTGGTGAGCAGAGTGAACAAAATGAGGGGGCTGGCCTGAATGAACAGGTTGACCCGAATGAGGGGGTGCTCCTGAATGAACAGGTTGACCCGAATGAGGGGGTGGTGCTGGTTGCGCAGGCTGACCCGGTTGTAAGTGAGCCCCAGGTTGCACCGAATAAGCCGGTTGGCCTGGAGGCGGGACACCAGGTTGTACCGGATGACCCGGTTGGCCCAGTGGTGGAACAGGACCAGGTGCTTGCTGGAAACCAGTTTGGCCCGAAGCAGAACCGTAAAGAGGTCCTTGCTGATATGCAACGTTAGAGACAACAGGATACTGCGGTTGCATCGGTAAGGAAGGCCGGATTTGCCCCCCAGGTCCATAGGTCGGTTCCTGTTGATACCCCGGCTGAGGCTGAGCAGGTTGACCAGCAGGGTTATAATATGGTCCTTGCGGATTATAGAATGGCCCTTGCTGGCCCGCAGAGTAGCCTTGATTGGGCAGTCCCTGTGGGTCGTACTGATAGCCAGGTTGGCCTGCAGGTTGACCTTGGAAAGGTTGTGCCTGCAAGTTCTGAGCCTGGTTGTACGGTAAACCTTGAACATAAAGATAGGCCTCAGGAGCAGGGAGACGCAAAATGTCCCCATGCTCGTCAAGCTGACCCGGGAAACCATACACGGGGGTGCCGTCTTGTGCATAATGCGAAAAGAAAGACCGATAAGGATCTTGGGGGAGTTGTCCAGCTCCGGCGTTCGGCTGCTGCAAAAACAACCGATACTCCTCCGGAGAGATATTCTCCGGTATAGCAGTAGCTAGATAAATGTCCTCTGGAGTTGGCCCAGATCTAGAAGCAGATGCTGAGGCAACAACAGAAGAGGCAGCCACACAAACAGTGGGTCGCACGGGAACAGAAGTGACGGGCGTCGAAGGAGACACCCCGGGTGTAGTGGCAGCTGGCCTCGAAGCAGGAGATGATATTCCCACAGAGGCAGCAGCTGAAATAATCTGACCCAGAGATCTGTATCCCTGTGGCAAAGAAGGACCAGCTGACGATGTGGTAGCCAGCTCAGACTCGTCTCCCTCGAACAATCTACGAGGGATGCGCTGATAGTCATCAGACCCGGGAATTTCCTCACCATAATCACTCATGGTTGATCCTGCCGCTAAATCACGCAGAAGACGGCGAGGACTAGGAGGAAAAACAGCAGCAATAAACGGTGAACCCGATGTAAGAGAAAGGAAATCAGCTCCTAATCTCAATTCAGACACAGGGTCCGAAAAGGGCCAGTGGAACTCAACTGGCTCTCCAAAGGGTTGCTCGGCGAGGACCGGTCCCCCGTCAGGGAACTCGGAAACAACAGGCTGCTGCGGTTCGACAGAAGGCTCAGAAGCCTCTGAAGAATCGTCCGTGTAAGGACTACCAGTAGACGAAACCGAGGGTTCCGCCACCGTGACAAAAGACTAGAAGAAGAGAGCACACACACACACGGGCTGAAAATGAATTAAGACACACGATCAAACAGTCACAAGCAATATCTAACTGGGTGTGTAATCGTGGGAGATTGATTTTACGACATTGGAAAATAAACAAACTCTACCGTTTCATGTTTTAAGAGTCAAGAAACGATAAAAAGATGACTCTATCTCTTTCAGAGTTGACACAAGCGTGAAAGGACAAGCGCTTGACGGTCTTTTCAAGTTTAGGGAGTCAGAAAAGACCAAATGACTGCTCAGAAAAAACTAGGCACAAAGGGTGTACCAGATATCCGTGAACTGCAATATACACCTTGGTTTCAAAAATGAAACAGAAATCGACCAAGGACTTTCCGTACGAGCAGGTAGTCTCCCCGAATGCTGTGTTCGGTGTATCACGGGTAAAAGGCGGCAGACTCGGCTTCCTGTGGATAAAGGATTGCAAACCTATAGGGGTCTCCCTTTATATACGCGACGGTACGGGGAGCGCAAGTCCGTACTAGCGCTGTCTAAAGCCAAGAGGCGAACGACAGCTGCTAGGTTTAACGACGCCGTAACACGTCTCTAGCCTAGACCTTCTAAATATGTTGCGTTAAGTTCCAATGTTGCCTTAGGTTAATTGAATAAATTTTACAGTTGATCTTCAATTAAGTTTCAATTTCCAGGCCCTATCGGATGTAGTGTCTCCTAAATGCAAGCTATATGCCACGATGCAACATTTCGTTCGATGAAAACTAGTTAAATGAGAGTTGAGAGCTTTAATACAAACGAAATGAACGGAATACAAACAAGAATATCTCTAATGCAACTAATGCAATTGCACATTTTTCATTCAAACACTAATCACTAGTGATACGGAAAAGATGACAATTTGCACTAATTAAAAAACAAAAGAGATTATATTTTTTTTAAAATTTTCAATGTCTAATGGCTAATGTGCACTGAAAACAAAAGGAACAATTAGAGAAATGATAACTAAGAGAGCAAAGCAAACAACATTCACTCACCAAGCAAGCAACCAAATCTCTAAATCGACCCAAAGTCTCTCAAATCGAAGAAAGACTCAAAACACCCCAATGGACCGTGTGATCTGGGTCCAAAGCAAGGGCAAACGAATCCTGAATGAAAGAACGAACAAACACTCAAAAGACGCAACAAAACAATCAAAGACTGCTAAGAGGGCAGGGAGGGTTAAGCAACAAGTCGACAGGACAATCAAGACACCAAAGCTCCCAAGGAGGGCTCGATTCACTATGCCACTAGATGCCCTAGGGCTCAAATCGTGAAACCGATAGATAGACGCAAACAACCAAAGGATAGCGGTGAATTCCAGTCAAACCAGGCTCCAATGCACTCAAACAATCAGGAAATCAAGAAGAAAAGTATTGGTCAAGCTCAGAAAGCCAAAAATTGAAGAAATTCAAAAAAGTCAGAGGGGTGGCGCGACTGTGGCCTTGAAACTAGCGCCAGAGGCCGAGTGGCGCGAGACAGACAAATGCAACACGCGCCAAGTGGCGCGACTGTCAGGTAAAAACCCGCGCCAGTCGAATTCTTCAATGAAAACTAAAAACAAGCTAATCCGAGAAAAATACCAACACAAGCTAAGCAAACCACAAGGCTAAAATAATGAAAGAACCCAACCCAGAAGGTTCATCAAGCAAGGAGAAACAATCAAAGCGAACCGATCATAAACGAGACAAGGAAAACCGGACGGCTCCCCAGCGGAGTCGCCAATTTGTTGGGAAGGTAAATCCCCTCTGCGGACAGAGGTGATCCCTACTAGCCCAGCAGGGGTCTAGCAACAAACAAACAATGCTATGACGCAGGCTCCTAGTTACGAATGAAAGATTTGGGATAAGAACCTACCTGGATTCCAGCGCTCGATCTGAAAAAGAGATGCCCCCGTCATTCAGTCCTGGCAGATCACAATCCTTCCACGATCTCCGTGGATGTGAACACCTGCACACAGAAAGAACAAACAGATACAAGCATAGGAACCAGCATACGTAACTAAACATCGGTCAGAAAAGACATTACTCGCGTTAACATAATGGAAAAAGGAGTGGAACCATAATCATAGTCATCTATTAAAGTGGTAAACGAATAGAAGTTACAACCAAGTTCTGACGCTGCAGCCTCCTTCGCGCGGGTCTCCGGTCGTCCACGTCTCGCAAAGCTCGCCGGGGGAAAGGGAAACCTCTCCAGAGTCTCGTGACAATGGTCTCCTTGCTCGAATGGGCCTTAAGGGAAAGGAAGGATTCTTTTCAGCACAAAGGCACTTGTGAATAGGAGATGCAAAGCTTCAGCACTTCAAGACTAGCTTGCCATGGATCTGAGCAAGCTTTTATAGATGGGGAAGGAGGGAGTTGGGATCCCTATTATTATGGGATCGGCCCTATCAACAAGGAAGGTTCCATAGAAGGTGGCAAAACCACTTCCCTTCCATAGAACTCCCGCAGCCAAACCTCCCAACTCAAGATAGGCAATGGTTGTGAGTTTGTTTGAACTCAACTTCCGCCATCCATATTTAAAAAACAGTCCCTAAAATGGGTGGCGCGATTGTTGCTCTATGACAGAGCGCCAAGTGGCGCGACCTCTTTACAGGATTTCCCTGATTGGCGCGAGCACTGAACTGTCTACCCGCGCCAATGCAAAAAGAGCCTAGGTTTTCCCAAACCATTGCAAAACAAACATACTTCACTACTGTATTCCATCACAAACTGTGTTTCGGCTAGAGCTGTTTCATTAAAGAACGAGGGCAACCGATAGATTCAACGAAAACATAACGACGTACAAAATTTGTGAGTATTCACCCATTTTTTCTCTTAAAACAATCTGTGAGTATGGCTGTTTGAATCTTGTTTTTTTAAAGAGTGGAGATAGCTTTAACATCGTAAAAAGGCACTTTAAAAAATCTTTAGGTATTTAAAATCTTGAAATTTGGCAATGGTAACTAAGCTTTCCAAAAATTTCCATAGAAGGCTCGTTAAATTGCTCGGCTTCATATCATACTAACTAACCAACATAGAAAAGTGTCGTCAATTTTTAGGTTTAGGATAATACGTTGTTTAAAGTGTCCAACTGTAATTTGTTCGATTATCATGTTCTTGTCGGCAATATTGAATGTGCCGATGATTACCCTAAAAATGTGTCAATTCACGGTGAACATATATGAATGGACAAGTGAGGTGTCCATGGTAATTTAGGAATACCTTTTCATAGTGGTGGGGTTAACTGAGAATTTCATTTGCGCTCACATCTCGCATTGAATAATAAGATAGAATAATCATGGCATATAGAAAACTACGACGCAAATCTATTTCAATTTTAGCATTTTCTTACGATCCCATTCGCTTTTTAACGGTCGCCATCCGAATTTTTGAAAGAATGTGATCCAGGCAGGGGAGAAAAGACGTGATCCTATAGGGTTTTAGGGTTCTCACATACATGATAATGGAATAAACATGCGACTAAAGATATTTCTTAACATGCGACTACAGATACTTTTCCGGATACCCAGCTCTCTCACGGCCACATATTGTCTCTATATATGGGCATGCTCTCTCTCATTTCTTCATTCATTCAGAAGGTCAAGCAAACGAAGGATTGCATTTCATGGCTTTCGGAAAGAGAAGTCAGCTTTGGTTGCTATTATTAGTTTTCTTCGGTTGCCTCGGATGCATGGAGGCAATCAAAAGAGCACCCCGAGCTTGATTATATGGTAAGCTCCAACATATCAAAAGTTAAAACCACACGCATATATACACAAAAGAGCAAAAGCTTTTGCAACAATAAGCGGATTTTTTAATAAAATATTGGGCATAAAAGGATATAATCTTCATTCTAACTGGCTATTACAGATTCTCAGCTGCAGGTTGCAAACCAAAAAAGCGCATCTATTCAAGGTGTTGAAGTTGTCGAATCCCATTCAGTACTAACAGAGGTGTGGAGGGCTTGTTTTCTCCTTGATTATATTATTGTACACTACTAGAATATTTAGAGTTTGGTTTGATACAATAGGAAGAGATATATGTTTCGCGTGTTTATTGATTGCTGGAAGCTGAAATGTTGGAGAAGCAGAGGATACTGTTGGCAGACGGGAACGGCTTGATGGGTAATAAATTCGACTACCCGCCTACGGGCCCCAATCCCAAGCACGATCCGAGAGTTCCGCAAAAACGGATGAAGAGAGCCGTCTTGCAAGCAATACTTAATGTAAATATAGTTACGCTCATGTTTGTTAGCTTCCACCAACTCATTTAAGTATGTGTATCACCACGAAGCCTTCTCGGGGAATTATCACCCAATAGCTAGAGAGATTCTCAGAAAAATGCAAAAGGTTTAGAAATTTACGGGTAGTTCACCCCCACTTTCTTTTGCTACATCTAGTAGCCTTCTTCTACCTGAGATAGAGTGCAGTGCATCAGGTCTGTAAATACGATATGAAGATGTTTGGAATGAAAATAATAGCATTTATAGTTACTTTAATTATGATGTCAGTTTAGTCTTTTGTCATATTTTTATGGAAGACCCTACCTAGGTCATAGTTCGTCCACTCAGTGGACCAGCAATCGTCTCTCTTACAATACGCTAATTTTGATGGATAAATAGATTCCAAAAGTGAGGTCCAAGAGGAATTGTAAACTAACTCGGCCTAAATAACAAAAAGTACATAGTAATCGGAAATCCTATCATTGTTGTTGGAAGCGTAAAGACCTAAATACAACACCTCGTTGAACAACTTCTAGCCCAATAACTTTATTTGTTGGAAAACTATTAACAAAAAGTGTCACACGAGAAGCGCATTTGCCACGATCCAGAGCACTGAATTGAGTTGGCGAGTATTCTGTTTCATCGTTAGTATGGACCCTTGCTTAAGACGGAACACTGGTATAACATAATCATGTCCACCTTTTCCGCATAAATCTGATTTCTATTTTTGTTTGGCAGATTCTTCTGTGCGAATTCCTAAGCAATCTAGTGCAATTTCTATCGTTCGCATGTCACGAGCTTCTTTAATTGATGTCCTACCAATTCTATGTAACTGTACACCGTCCAACTTCTGACTTCAGGCTTCATTTTCATCTCCAACTAGCCAAGCTATGTCTAAGGTTGTGGACCATTAATTGTTATAGTACTAGTCCCATCAAACCATCAAAATAGACATATATTCAACTAATAATTAAACAAAAACACATAACTTAATGTTTTAAAATATATTAAACTAGCAATTGCACCATGAGGAGATGTTGCAAAGGAAACTCCGTAAGATTCTTGAAGAGATCCAATAGTTGCTAAGCAAGATATCTATAGTGATTTCCGTCAATTTTAATAAATGTAGGAAAAGATGATTGTTCCCTGTCCCAATTTTTCTTTTGATAAGCAATATATCTATAGTGATTTTAGTCAATTTTAATAAAGATATGAAAAGATGATTGTACCCTGTCCCAATTTTTATTTTGATAATAAGACATTCGAATCTAGTTTTTAAAAACCTACACTATTGATAAAAACTTACACTATTGATTTCACATTCATTCTTACCCAGCAATCTTACTTGGCAAGAAAAACATATAAAAAAAGATAAATTCAATCATTTAATATAATATATTAATTTAAATAAAAAATTATATAAATATGAAGATTCATCACTGATAACACTGAAATTTCTCTCGACAACATTACAGGTGGGAATCCAAATGAATTAAACAATTTCTGACTCCGCTCCTCTCTATATAAATCTCAGAAGCTAGACCTTGATTTATCGGAATAAGTTGTATAATTCTAATGAGCTCGACTTTAAACTATAAATAAAAAAAATTCAAACATAAAGAATCATTAAAGATAAAATTTAAATATAAATATTCATCAAAGATGAAATTGAAATTTCCCTTCCACAAGATTACAGGTGAAAACGCAGAAGAATTAAACAATTTCTAACTCAACTCTTCTTTTCATGTAATTCTCATGAGACCGACCTTAATATATGGGAATCAATTATATAATTTTTATGAGCCTGAAGTAAACTATAAATAAAAATCAATTCAAACATTAAATTGAAATTTCTCATCACAACATGACAGGCAGGAATCCGAAAGAATCCAACGTTTTCAAACTCCGCTCCTGCAATTTATAACTCTATATAATCCTCATGAGCAAGACCTTAATCTACTGGAATAGATTTTATAATTCTCATGAACCTTACCTTAAGGCTTAAACTACGGGAAATTTGCAAGACCTTGCGGTTATTTCTTGAATTTCAACACTACCTCAACAAGGTTAGCAATATTTCTTGAAGTTTTCAAACATCTAGGAGTCACGAACTCGACTCAGAAAAATCGTGATGTGAAAAATAATAAGCTTTGTGGCTTGCATTTTTTCAGGAACCCTACGATATTAGGACATGGATTTTACTGTGCAATTAATATATTGACAGATCGTCAATACAAATTCTCCCTTGATACTCCAAATCAGAGCTTTTACTTGAATCCCAATTAGATTCATCGAAAATCATCTTGATCCCCGAAGAGTGTATTAGAAATAGAAGCAATTCAATTCGAACAAAATAGCCAATGTAAATTTATTTGGATGCAGTAGTGATTGCTTTGCTAGCATTGTTCAGATTCAAAAGCTTCAAGGCGGATGCTGATAATGTTCCATTAGTTGCAGGATTAATAGCCTTCCAAACTTTGGTGACGTTCCAAGAAGTTCCAATCACATCTCCAACAACTTCAAATGTGTCATGTGCCACCTCTCCAGCGTCCTCCCCAAACCTGCACTCAAATGAAACCCATACTCTCAATTTCAAACTGCACACATACAAACAATTATGTGCACAAAAAAATATACATACAGAACCAAAAATGCAGTACCTGTGTGTAACAATTTCAACTGTAGCATCAGAAGCAGCTGACAGAGCATCCTTCCCAGCTGCTTCTGCAGCTTCTAGGACCTTGTCTGAAATTCAATAATTAGAAACCCAATTATTATCGTAGCTAATAGGTATCATTTAGAACATTTATTTCGAAATATTCCTAGGTTATAATGGGAGAAATATTGACGTACTGATTGCATCCAAGGAAGCAAGAAGGACCTCTCCAGGTAGCATGCAGAAGAACTTTTGGCTAGCCTCCGATCTGCGCACCAGAGTAGTCACGGCACCGCTTACTATGACCACCCCTGCCAGCCCATTCTCGCTTTTTTTTTTTTTTCATTTTTGATAATTTTTTAACCCTTTCGATGCCAACATTCAATATAGAGAATTAGGGGTTTATGGAAAGGATTAGAGAAGAAGAAAGAAAAATAAAAAAATATTCATATTTTTTTTTACATACAATCATTTGTATAGACGCACTTAGCTTTCACAAACTCATTACAATAACCCAGTTACAGTTTCTTGGCTTTCACGCACTCAATATAATAACCTAACACTGGTAGATAAGAAAACACTTACATATTTCTCTTAGTGAACTGATCTTTATGTCAGTATTCTTTTTCTTTTCATGATCAGAGGCCCGGGTCGTTTTGCTCTCAGATTTTGTTACTTGGCTTCTGACGAATTCTACGCCTTTCTGCACCTGAGAGGTATAAATGTTGGTGCAGAAGAATATACCCTTGATGATCTGGCCTGAACCCGCAACAATGGCCTTGGCCACCACACTGTTATAGTCTTCAAATTTCGGCCCCAATGCACTCCATTACGCCCCCTCCGGATTCTCTCCCTCACACAAACTGTTCTTCGTTGATCGTGTGGCTTTGGATGCACCGCCTTTGAATTCCACTGACAACGCAAAAAAAGCATGCTTCTTAAGACAACTATCAAGCAAATCCAAACCCTCTTTGCCTGCAAACGTTACTCCATAATTCAGTACCTCAGGGGCTTTCTTTAGCCTCTTCGTTCTGCTGGGGCGGAGGGAAAAGAGGTTGTGGCGAGAATTGAGATTGAGCAGAAGAAGCTCTAGTAACTCTCCAATAAATAATGAGCTATCATAACTGTATTGTAAAGTAAATATTTGCAACTATTTTTTTCTTTTCATCCAAGGGTTGAATATGTTTTAATTGTCTGACATATAATTTAACGGATTCAAGTTATGACACGATGCACACAGGAAAGTTGTTTTCAAATAATAGCATCTTATGGTAATTATGTCCAAAATTTCTCAAGTCATTGACTAAGCGCACAACTTAACATAAATAATTTAATAAGTATTAGGAGTACAAATCCTATTGTCTCAATTAGAAAAATCATAAAACCATTTTTCCTTCCAAAATGGTCAATTCAATAATCACAGTAAGGGAGTCACTTCATCCCATCTCATCACCGTGATGGTGTGTATCACAAGTAAATATCCATACCTTCACATAATTAAAGGAAATGTATGTTGGCCATAACAATTGTGTTATTCAACATTTAAACCCATTTTGTTCAATAAATGACACCTACCCAATAACATCATTTAAACCCACATCATACAATAAATGAAACCCACCCGATAAATTCAATAAATGAAATTCAACCTATTCTATTTTTCATTAAAACAGTTCAATGCACATGGATCAACAAAAACAAATTCCCAACCATTGCATCACATCAAATTCAATCTTGATCACACATACAAAATGAAGCCATTGCAATCCATGTCGATCATTGTCACCAATTAAATTCAATTTCAAAAAACTATAAAAAAATTTCAACCATTCCTAAGGTTACATGTTTCACATTCAAGATATTCACAAGGATTTGGGGACAAACCGTCACAAAACACTTCACAGTGTATTCACATTAGTTTTTTCAATTAGAGCACAATTTTCTTACAATTTTGTTTTAATTTATGAGTCTTTATTTCAGTTTTCTAACATTTTTATTTTCATTTCTGAGTCTTTATTTCAGTGTTCTTATTTTCATTTCTAAGTCTTTATTTCAGTTTTCTTATAGTTATCTCCTTTGATTTGAGTCGAGGAGATGAATGTTATCAATTGTTCTAAGAACTGCACTTTACAACTAGGTCCAAGAACAGACCTAAGGCTACCCTCAGAAACCAAACAACTTGAAAAATTTAAGGCTACCCTCAGCAACCAAAGAACTTGAAAAATTATCGTGTCTTCCCAAATATTTTTGGCAACCATCTGTCATTAAGTTTGTATAATTTATTGTACAATAAATTTGTCACTGTGATGCTATTCACAAGCATCAATAACTTGATTCTCTATAAGTTTAAACATATACAACAATAAAATTAACAAACAAAATGTATAAAAAAATTTACATATACAACAACAAAATTAACAAAGATTGTAATTGAATGCGGAGTTGGGACTCTTGTTTCTGCACACTTACAATAATCATGTGTTTGATTATTGCCATTGGCCAAGTCTCCTTTAAAGTAGATGAGTCTCTAAATGTTCTGCCAATGTGAAATTGGTGGCAGCTAATGTAAATCTCACATCACTTAATCGGGGAAACCAAAAGATATGAGCATCTTTGTCACACTGTATATGTTTTTTTTGTAAATTCAAAGTCCTGTAGGTCTTGTTAATCAAAGTCTTGTAGGTCTTGTAAAATAAAAGTCCCATAGGAAGAGAATTCAAATCTACGAGAGGCCCAATATAAGTGCCATAGTAATCCAAGACCTACTTAGTTGTTACATTCAATACCAGTTACCTTCAATTTGGTTCACTCTAAACCTGGGCTTAACTCTCCCTATCACCTAGGCCCATTCATTCACGAGTGCGAATTTGCCTGCTGAAATTTTGAAGGATATTAGGAATAATCAAATTTTGATGTTGAGGGATATTAAAAATGAGAGGACATAGATGTTAATTACATCTTGTATGCTATATAATTAACATAGAATCATAAAAACCTCTACAAGGATCTTAGAAAAATATATATGTGGAGTTATGAAACACTAGATAGTTGTAATACCACCATTTTATGACGAGTGCAAGGGAAGAATGTAGGTCATGTTATCTGCGGAAGGAAGGGTACAAAATGACCTCAAATGACAAACAAAGATAAGACTTGTACTAACTAGAATTCATTTCAAGCTCAGTAATCCAAAGGGCTAAACACCTCAGTGTAAAAAATCCAATAAAACTCTCGTAGGGCAAGTAAAACAGCTAGAAAACCCTGGAGTAGTAGTAAAAAAACTCGAAAAACCTGAACAAATAGTATAACAAGCACATTTCTGGTCCTATTTTCCCAACAGTTGCATCCTTATAAGCAAAAAAATAAGTGATCCCTTGGAGTCTAGAATGTAGTGGGATTTATGGTGAATGGAACTGAAAAGTAGAAATATGCAAAGGGGTTTAGACACATCTTAGAAAAAATTAGATTTCTAGATGCTTGTCTGCATGTCAGGCATATTCTTTACACTTCAATCTTACAAAATTGCAAAGAAATATTTCTAAATCAGAGAAACTGCTCAAATAATCAAAAGGTGTTGTGAGGCTAGATTAAACTACACTATATACCCCATATTTATATAATTCTATCTAGTCCCAAAGTGTTTGATGAAAGCCCATGAAGGTTTATATGCATGTTGAGCATAGAAGCTGGAAAAAAATAACCAAAAACAAAACATAAGAAAACCATTCACAATGTTTAAGGGACTGCATCATTTGTGTAAAAATTGTATCATTAAGTTAGGCTGTGGAAAATATCTCAGTAGTTAAGAATAGAAGCTGTAGCATTTGAAGTTAACATATAAATCTGCAATAGCTGAGCATAGAAGTTATAGCAGTTGAAGTTAACATATCTATCTGCAATAGCTGAGAATAAAAGTTGTATCATTTGAACTTGAAGTCAAGATATATTTCTACATTAGGTGAGCATAGGAATCAAAGATGACAAGGCATAAAATAAGAAAAGGCTAACAGAAGGAAAGTCATTTAGAAACCTTGGTCATGAAAACACAAACTACAAACTATTATAAATGGGAAGAGATGATGTTACCAGATTGAACATTATTTTCAATATCATAAATTTTCAAAGAAATAATTCTAAATTAGAGAAACTACTCAAATAATCAGAAGATGTCGCGACGCTATCTTAAAACTGGTTTTTCATGTTGTTAACTAAAAATGAAACGTGTCCCTTTTGATTTGTAAAGCCAAACAACCCTAAACAATACTAGCTTTTATAAACAAGTTATCAAAACAATCATTGTATTTTAAGTGTAAAAACAAGTTATGGAAGCAGTCATTATATTTTAAGTGTAAAAATAAGTTATCAAAACAATAATCACTGATATATTTGAATACATACAACTAATTCCATCTGTAGATTTTTTTTTTTTAAGGATACTATCAAAAAGCCATATGTATGAAAATCTCTTGAGCTGCTACTAACATACATGTTGATGATTCCAGTAATAAAGAAGAGATATGTTTGGCTTGTATGAAAACATTTTTTTCAATTATTCTTAACAAAATGCATGCAATAATTTTTCACATAGTTGCATACATGGCAAGACTTAGTTATGTAGCTCGTACAAGGAGAAGTGTGAGAAGAGTGACCACGGGTGCTCAGTTGCGATGCACTTCATCAGATGAAGAAAGGATAGGTGATGTTAATGTTAACAATGCTCCAAGAAATGTTGTTGAGGATGACCATGTGGCTGAAGCTAATGTTGTCACACAATCACTCACAGAGCCACTGTCAACGACAGTCTAAGGGGAAAATTCAACTAAAAATATCAGCGGTATAAGAAGTTGGAAAAAATAAGAAATGTTAGTTGCTATTGAAGAAATATAGTTCAATGAATATTCTATTCGGGCATCTGCAAAGAAACATAGTATTCCTCTCTCATCAATACATTATTGGATAAATGGGCTCACTCACACCAAACATAGAGGGCCTGTTACAGGTATGACTTAAGAGGAGGAGGTCGAGGTGGTTGAGTGATGTAAATAAATGACACAATTGCGACATGGCATAGATTTGATACAACTCAAATAGGTGCCTTTTAGCTTATTCTATTTTCAGTTTTTTATTTTAGCTACTTGTATTTTCTTCTCAACGCCAGTAGCCTGTGTAACCTTCCAACTTGCTTAATACAATTTCAGAAGGTTTTGATTATGCGCACCAGATTTATGACCACAGAAAGAGTTGGTGCCATGTATTTACATATACAATTTACGATAAAAATGAGTTAATTATTTGAGAAAATAGAAATCGATGTTGTAAACTGCACATATTTGTTTTTTTTAACTTGCATCAAGTAAAAGGAATATATATATATATATATATATATATATATATATATATATATATATATATCACTACTTATCCTTTTATCCTCTTTGTTTAAATCCATTTCTAGATACTCGATAAAATTGGGTTGTTATTGATTATATAAAGCTTTTGCTATGAAACACTATGTTCGAAGTGTGAGGAGATTTAATGGATTTTTATTTTATTTTATAATAAGGAATTCTATTTCCCACAAAGAGTTGATGCAATGGATGAGCTTCTGAAATATGCACAGACTAGAGAAATTCAAACAGCTTCAGGATTGAGGAGCTCTTTGTTAATGCCATGGATGAGATTCATAGATATTCACAAGTCTTACCATTTCAGGATTGGACATTTTCGCTAAAGGTTCCTTCAATCCATTTCTCCTTTTCTTCCGCTACTCTCAAAATTTAATTGCTTTTCAGTTTATTATTTCAATTTTTTCTTAAATGTTAATTTTATTAATTTACATCTGCTGCAAGTTCATAGAGGTTAGAGGTATATTCATTTTAGGGTGGGAACAAGTTTTGTTGTAACAGCAAGAACTTGTAGAGATAGGATTAAAGATGACTCAATTCTGATTTGACTTAATTTTATGTCATCTTAAGAAAATTTTGTGAATTTCGGAAGTAGATTTTGTTACAAGGCATCTAGCAAAACGTAAGCAGTGATTAATTTTTATTGTTATGGTTTAAAAGTTTTTTTAAACTCTATATTTATTTTAATTTTTAATTTTTAGGAAGTTATTTAAAGTTTATTTTCTTATTTTATTTTGGTTTTTTTATATGGTAAATACTTATATTTTTCTTTAGTGAAATTCCATGTTGTCAACCTTAACTTCAAAAAAAAAAAATATTATTTGTATATCCTGAGGGTTTCATGTGATAGAGGTTAGAAATAGTGAGAGAAAAGATATGGTAAATTTATCAAGCTTATCATTTTTTATAATGACATTCTTCTAAAATAAATATTGATGTAGCTATATTGAGCAATTAGGAGCATAACCAGTCCCTAAAAACAATTGTTAATTTTACTATTTTATCTTTGATTGATTCCAAATAATAGTATCATTTATAAATAAATTAAAATAGAAAACAATACATTTATTTATAAATTTTAGCTTTAATAATAAAGCTTACAATTATTATTGATATTATGGTGATCATTTTGATACTTAATATTTATTTGTGATGTATTTTTAAAATGCTATGATCTTTTCATTTATTTATATTTTGAAATATCTATTAGTTTATAATACTTGTAAAAAAAAAAATACAACTAAATTTTAATTGTTCTTATTAAAAAATGTCATGATTATAGTTAGTTGTGATGTTATTATTATTTGTATTGTTAAAATATATAATAAGGAAAATTATAAAAACTTGGTTTTTAAATTTATTCTGATTGATGGTGTCTCCAAAATATTATTTGTGATATTGTCATGGTCATTTGTATAATTTTAATTATTTGTGATATATTTTTAAAGAAATATGAGCATGTTATATTTATATGTTTGAAATACATACTAGTTAATATTTATATGTTTGAAATACATATTAGTTGATGACAGTTCTTAAAAACCAATGTACAATAAATGATTAAACTTAAAAATAATTCATAATTATAGTTAAATATGATATTATTATTTTTTCTATTGTTTAAATATATGTTAATTAAATTAAAATATGAAAACTAATTGTATTTCTCATATTCTCATGATATTTTAAATATTTATATGTATTTGTGATATATTTTTTTAAAGTATTTATATTTTCAAGTATATATTGGGTGATAAGTTATTTTTCGTGGTTTTGATCTAATATCTTTTCTCCCATTGAAAATAAATTTTTTGGTACTTCGATACTCATCTTATGACCAAATAACTGATACTTATCTAAAAATGATATTAATATATGTAATTCTAACCAAATTATGTAACTGAATAGCTCAATCCTATTGTTCACTCTATGTAGTTGTAACTATCTTGCATGATTCATGTGAGATAATTTCCTCTATACTACTTTTTTCTATATTACTTCTTTACATCGTTTCCTTTGCAACATATGATGCAATTTCTAATATTAAATCTTTTAAAAAATACCCTACATAATAAATATGGAAGTCAACAAATACGAATTGAATCGAAAATAAAATTAAGAAAAGAGAGCTATCCTCAATATCACATGCATCCTACGAAATCATGTGCTTTTATGATCAATACAAGGATGGGATATAAAGCTACAAGGATTAGATTTTTTTAATCTCTTCAAACAGTGTAACAAGTATATATTTCTTTTATATTTTGTAAATTTCATAAATGTGTTTCAATTGTATTTTTAAATATCTTTAGTTTATTTTATGTTATAAAAATTGGAAATTAAAATTAATTATCGAATTTTAAAGGTACTTTTTTTGGGTTAAGGATCCATAACATAAGTTAGGTTGGATAGATTATTTCTAGATACTATGGAGAATCATTTTATACAAATAAGAAAAAAAGAAAAATGCACGATGAAATTTGGGAAGAGGGTAGCAAATATGGAGATTCAAAGAAATAAAGTTGGCTTGTGTATGGAGAAGTTAAGGAACACACTCAAGGAAGGTGGCTCTAACGAACGGTCATTTATTTTCCTTTTGTCTATATATATATATATATATATATATATAAATGTCACTCGTTTATATTTTAAGATGAATAAAATGTTTATTAATGTGAAAATATGTATATAAATTTTTTTATTTTCTGAACCAACCTATTCAATATTTGCGCACTATAGGCTAGGGTTGATTTCATGAATTCTACAATAATCTCAATCTTGTACAGATAATGTAGATATTTTGCATTGTTCGATGCTTTAAGAAATTTTTAGGTTTTCGTTTTTCTTTGAGTGGAGTTGGTATTATTCCATATTTTTCTCCCACAACATTCTATTACTGATCGGGAGTTATTCCTCTTATTTAGAGTCCACAATTCAATTCTACATCTATCTAGCTCAACTTATATCCCCATGGTATTTTATTCAATTTTACATCTATCTAGCGCAACTTATATCCCCAAGGTATTTTATTCACTCCTTTGCTAAATGTATTCACCTTTCTAGTTTTTTTCACTTTTTTGGTCAACTTATTTACATTGTTGGGTGGTTTTTGTTTTTAGTGTAATGACTAGATAAAGATATTGTTGGCTTGTTCATAGAATTTACGTTCAACAAGAAAAAGATATCAAAACAAAGATGCTACAATGAATAGATCATAAACACATTGATGATGAATTACACAAAATAAGTTCATTTTAGACTAATGAAAAGAGTAATATAATAATATACTTCTATTATCTCTCTTCAAGTAAGCAAAATAAGAATAATAAACCTCTTATAGCGCTCACTCTCTCTATATGTAAGTTGAGTAACGACGGAATACTATCATTGCTATAGCTATTGTTGTGATCAATTAAAGATAAAAGACTTGTACTGAGGACATATAGATGCATTAGAGGTTGAAAATACTCACTTTAGTGTGACAAATTTGTTGTTGCAATGGAATAGGTTTAAAAAACAGATTGAAGATTTTTAAATTTTCACATTAAAAAATTAAAATTGAATTATGTTGTTAGGAATGTGAATCATATTTTATAAATAAAAAAATAGAAAAGTATGTAATATATTTGAAATATTCATACTTAAATATCACATCTATCCAATTTCTTATTCGATCCAAGTCCATTCATTTATAACTTTGGAAAAATGTAATCTCATCATCCATCTTACGTAACATGAAATCCTTATAATTTCACTAGTGGCATCTCTTTCGCTTTAGTGAAGTGTCTCACAGCGTCGCACAACCAGAACTTAAGTCCAATAAAATAATATCACCACATAGAAGGGACAAGCACATGACATTAATATTAATACAATGAAATCTAAAAAGTAAAAAATCTAATTTCAAGTAGACATAGAAATTTACATTTATATTAATTGTTTTTTTGTTATTTATTTATTTATTTATTTCAGTTGAGGCATTTTAATATATTTTATAATTATTAATTTTGATAAAGTTAGATATTTTATAGTTACGGCGAAGGAAGGGATAAACGGTAGTCTTCCTTCAACACTCACTTTATGAAGAGTAGTATGATTTATTTTGGTGTTTAGATTTATTATATAAGGGCGTTTGGGTCCCCAACTTGAGAAGTGGTTGTACTTTCTTTATGAAGCACGGGTTGGGAATGTGATTTGTGAAATCAAAAGAAAAAACACTCCTTCCATCTCATTGTTAGACAAAATTTGGTGGCACAACACAACTGTGTAAGTTCGTGTGGAAAAACCACATCCAAGGCTATTGATCAGTAAAACAACCTTTTCCAAACCTGGATATCTTTCTCTCCAATTATACAAGATAAGATACCAACTCAACATGTCATTTTTGACAATATACCTATCTTTCACCCTGCATTATGAGAGATTAGATACTAGTGATATGCTAGTTTCCTTTTTAGAACACTTGAGAACTTGTCCTCGAGAACTTGATTGGGTAGTGGCCTAGCCATTCCATTCTCAACTGACCAGGTAGGAAAAGAAATAATTTGTTTATATTTCAATATTCTTCTATTCAGGAAAATATACAATCAATATAAATTCAAAATATTGATATTACATATCACATATGCTATAAGTCTTTTAGTCAAATTATATAGAAATAAAAAGGAACTACCATGCGAAAAATTAACAACTATAGTTGTAACTATCCCATACTAAAATATTATAACAAAGTCTCTAACTCACATGAAAATATTATCCCGAGGGGGAGCCCACTTGTTTTGGTGGTAATGAATGATCGCTTTCATGAGAGGATGCGAAGGCATGGTTTGCCAATTTTTTGCATTTTTTTCCATTGTATCGATTTTATCTATCACATTGGATATTCACAGTAGAATTTCCTTCTAAGTGTCTAAAATTTTTTTAAGAATCGTAACCATGGAAGTTTTAATGTGCCAATAAAAATTAATTATTTGCATGTAAGAATTTTGGTGAACCTAAGTAGAGTTTTCAACCTAATGGATTCAAATCTGGATGTTTCTATGAATATGGTGTTCTAATATGAATCTACAAGTCTAACGAACTTGCTTCTTCACATAAAATATCATTTTTACAAAGCTATTAAGGGATAACATTTGTACATTTAGGAATTGAATGCTAAACTATAGCTTATGCTCGAGTTGGATAAATTGAGGGAGGATAATACTAGGGATCAATGGCACTGCCTCTTCTACCTCCCATATGGCTTGAGGAAATAGACCATGTATCCATAAATATGAGAGGCTAGAGATGCTTGAATCAAGAAGCGGTGAGCAAGTGAGTGAGAAAAACACAAGCACCTGTGGGAGAGCACCAAACGGTAGAAAGAGAGAACTTACTAAAGAAGAATATTTAACGTGGAAAAATAATACCATGGATTGATATCCAAGTCTAAAGACTAAGACAAAAAATAACATAAAAATACAGAGAAGGGTTGGAGACAAATAATAGGATGAGCCATGGAAATTGAGCTAGTGAGAAGGTGAGAAAAATGGACCAATAAAAAAATTCAACGAAGCAAATAAAATCCCAAAATTGATACAATAGAGCCACATGAAAAGGATTAAAATGAGGTAGCCTAATATTTAAATGCCAAAGAAAAAATAAAATACTGATTACCTAGACCTGACACCCAATCTTGGAGCACTCCGTAAGCTGAATACAATGAGCCTAAGGATTTCTACCATAAAACCAAGTGGCACAACTAAGCCTCAGAATAAAGGAATTGGTACTCAAATTCTTGAATTGAAGCAATATTCCATCTCTTATAGAAAAATAGACCTCCAAGTAACAGAAATATCAAAACAAGAAATAATATAACTAACTGGGGAATTCAATTATTAGATTATATAATAAGGCAAAAATAAACATCAAACCAACAAATGTTTTAAGTTGATGAGCGACAAACCAAAATACATCACTGATATGCAACCCTGTACCATGATAAGCTACCATCTTCATGCTATTATCCACTATTATTCTTTGAGGTTGTTTGAATGTGTGTCTATCACTATATTTCCTTCTTACTTATCCCAAATAGTGAACTCCATCATTCTAACAATTTTTTATGATCCAACCTCAAACTCCCTTGATCGTTTGGAGAACTTCATGGATATAACATGCCATATGTGGGTGAAAATATAACCCTCCATTAAAATATTATTGCGCATCACAAGAAGATGCAGTGGATCTTACGGGTTGGTACCATATGTGGGGGGCATAGTACTTACCCACAATTTCCTTACATACTCTAATGTACCTCATTAACACACAATTTTTTGTTAATAAAAAAATAATTTAGCACTTATACATGCACATAATTCCATACCTTGAAAGGTCGATTCCATCTTTATTAAAATCCCCTTAAACAAACAAGGTTATATTGTTACCCGCTACTTGGATATATATAATTTTTAGAGACAAATTTTTTGCAAGACTTTATAGGCTTATTTCTTATGCTAACACTAGTAGAAAATGGCTAATTATTTTCTAAACAACTAACTAAAATTTTCATATAAACGACTATTTTTTGGTCGGTGACCAATAGTAACTAATTTACAATATCTTATAACATGACCAGATTTTAGTCGTTTTTAGCTAAGTCATTGATTAGTTGTCTCAACTTTATGTCTAGTAGTATATTTAGTCATAAATTTTCTCATTAATTTAGTCATTGATTTAGTCATTAATTGTCAAAATTAATGACCAAATATACAACAAAATATATTACTAATTGATCACCCTAGAAAACCAATTAATGACCAAAGAAATATGACCAAGATATTGGTCATGTTATAAGATACTTAAAATTTGCTACATATATTCATATAAATGCAAATTTTAGTCATCGTTTGAAACCAATTAATGACCGAAGAGATATGAATAAATTTTGGTCGTTTTATAAGATATAGTAAATTAGCTACTAGTAGTCATATATATGCAAATTATAGTCATCACTTGAAACTAATTAATTACCAAATAAATATGGCTAAATTTTGGTAACAAAGATATCCAAAAAAGAAACAGTATAACTAGATGGGAAATTCAATTACTAGATTATATAATAAGGAAAAAATAAACATCAAACCAACAAATGTTTTAAGTTGATGAGCGAGAAACCAAACTACATCATTGATATGCAACCCTGTATCATGATAAGCTACCATCTTCTTGCTATTATCCACTATTATTCTTTTAGGTTCTTTCAATGTGTGTCTAGCACTATATTTCCTTCTTACTTATCCCAAATAGTGAACTCCATCATTCTAACAATTTGTTATGATCCAACCTCAAACCCCCTTGATCGTTTGGAAAGCTTCATGGATATAGCATGCCATATGTGGGTGGAACTATCACCCTCCATTAAAATATTATTGCACATCACAAGAAAATGGACTGGATCTTATGGTTTAGTACAATATGTTGGGGGGCAGAGTACTTACCCACAATTTCTTTACATACTCTAATGCACCTCATTTACACACAATTTTTTGTTAAGAAACAAAGAATTTAGCACTTATATATGCTCATAATTCCATACCTTAAAGGGTCAATTCCATCTTTATGAAAATCCCCTTAAACAAACAAGGTTATATTGTTACCCGTTACTTGGTTATATATATATATATATATATATATATATATAATTTTTAAAGACACATTTTATGCAGGACTTCATAGGCTTATTTCTTATGCTAACACCAGTACAAAATGGCTAATTAGTTTCTAAACAACTAAATAAAATTTGCATATAAACGACTATTTTTTGGTCGCTAACCAATAGTAACTAATTTATAGTATCTTATAACATGACCAAATTTTAGTCTTTTTTAGCTACGTCATTAATTAGTTGTCTCAACTTTATGTCTATTAGTATATTTAGTCATAATTTTGCTCATTAATTTAGTTACTGATTTAGTCATTAATTGTTAAAATTAATGACCAAATATACAATAAAATATATATTACTAACTAATCACCCTAGAAAACCAATTAATGACCAAAGAAATATAACCAAAATGTTGGTCATGCTATAAGAAAATTTAAATTGGCTACTAATATTCATATATATATGAAAATTTTAATCATCATTTGAAACCAATTAATGACCAAAGAGATATGAATAAATTCTAGTTGTTTTATAAGATACAGTAAATTAGCTACTAATACTCATATATATACAAATTTTAGTCATCTTTTGAAACCAATTAATGACCAAAGAAATATAACTAAATTTTTGTCATGTTATATGATACTGTAAATTAGTTACTAATAGTCATATATAAGAAAAATTTAGTCATCATTTCTAATCACAAATTTATCATTTGTGGTAGTCATTTACCTTTTTTTGGTAGTTTCATATTCATTATATTGATGACTACTTTAGTAGTTTATATTCATTTCATTTAGTTTCATTAAAAATTATTATAAGAAACTAATTTAGTCATATATTATTTTAATTGTTTTCGTTCATAAAAATAAACTACTAATTTAGTAATTTTACATTGATTTTATTTTTTCATTACTAATCAACATAAATTAATTAGTATCATTTTGCAACTAAATTAAAAAAAAACTGGCATAAAAGGTACATGTCCATCTAATATCAAAACAAAAAGCTACATATGTTAATTACACTACTAAATAATATCAATTACAACTATAAATAATTTTAAGCACATAAATTATATTATATTAAATATCAAGTATTTCAATAAGATTTTCCAACTTAATATTGGTTGGAGTACAATTTACACATGAAATATTGTTTCATCACTTCAAAACATTATCATTGTGTTGCCAAGGCATTAAAGGTGAATTCACCAACTCTGAAGACTTGCCCATCAATTTCTATGTGTGTCTCTTATGCGGGATATTGACTCTATGGGTACCACTAGACCAATTCTCTTTTCTCTTTCTTTAATTTTCAGTTTGTCTCTTCAGTGTTATTGTTTTCCTCTTTCTTCAATTCCTTCTTCTTACCATCAATACTGAGGTCCTTTTCTGAAAAAGAAAGAAGATACAATGCAGAGTATAAGACATGAAAATTTATGAACACTGGAATATAAAATAAAGTAGACTATAAAGCGTTTATATGATATATACCTCAACATCAACAATATTTTCAATAACATTTCCCCCCATAAAAGAAAGAAACTCGAACTAGTATTCTTCAGTTGGGAAATAATGTCTTCTATGTGGCCAAATGGCTTGCATAAAAGAAGAAAATAAAACATCACCTATAAAATAACATCTTAGTAAAATTACTATTCAACATTCAAGGAAATATTAGGAACAATCAGCCAACTATGTTACATGCTAAAAATATCAAGTTGTAGATTACTAATACAATGCGGGAGTGCAAACAAAAATCATAGAAAATGCCAAAGCTAATTCTAGAATAAAATTAAATGAATTAAACAGTATACAATAATAGGATAACCACATATACATGTATATAACCGAATAATGTGCAACACTAAGTGAATAGGTCCACGACCAGAGGTCGATTACGTCAAGAATTTTGAAGTATGATGAGAATTTATTTAGATAAGAACTACTATTTGGGTCTATTATCACATATGAATACACCTACTATTCTATATCATATTATTAATGGTTTGCTTATATTTATGGATCACTACAATATAAGTGGATAAAGTGCAAGACAATTCCCTTCCCATTGTGTTCCTCACTTGTGGTACAATATATTAGCTCCGATTTGGAGAAAATTTACAACATTGAAATATGTGGCAATCACCATTAGTAATATGCTAAAAAGTTTTACTTTCGAATGTAAATTTCCAATTCTAGTTGCTATATTATTCTTGAATGGAAAATCCACACTAAATTTCAACACCAAACTTCCAGTTTGAGGTAACACTTGTGGCCATCCTCAATCCCTTAAACTCAAAACATCAATTATCATTATAATGAAAAGATAAAATAAGAGTATTTTTGATATGGTTTTCATATTTACATGCAAAGCACCAATATTTTTCCCATATTTACCATACTTGTAATTTCCAAGATATAACACATTGATTGACCTTTAACATCAAATACTTGATTCAATACAAACAAGAATTTAACATATTACAACAATACCACCAATGTTTGATCCTCAATTACACTACAACAAAAAGGGAAAATGGTGAGGGTCGCAAAATGTCACCATAAGCTCATTGGTGACGGTCAAAAGTGCCTCTGTTACCAAAATTGAATGTCACCAAACGTGGCGTCACAAATATTATAGATGTTTTGGTGACATTGAAGGTCCGTTGCCAATAATGGTTTATAATGACAAATAGTGGCCATCAACATTTCATATGAGAAATGGCGATGGAACCTAACCTCCATCGCCAAAAAAGTGAACGTCACCAAATGTGGAGTCATCAAAATTATAAGTGTTTTGGTGACATTCAAGGTGTGTCACAAATAATGATTATAATAACGGATAGTGACTTTCACCATTTCATATGAAAAACATCAGCGTGTGGTGATGGAACTTTCATGGTCATCACTATCGATGCATATATATGGTGGCGTTCATTTACTGTCACCATTTCATATTTTGGTGAGGATAAAAAAATGTCACTATCAGCTCATTGGGGATGGTCAAAAGAGTCTTTGGCACTAAAGAATGATTGTATCCATTCCATATAAATATCAGAGCACGATGTAATCAAGCCATTAACCTTCTTCTTGTAAAGCAGGTGTTGTTCCATTGAGCTAGAACCCTTTCAAGAATTAGACTTAACAAAATAGATCTTGAAACTTTATAAATTGTAAATTCTACAACTTTCAATAAATTGTAAAACTTTGTAAAGTCTTGGAAAATATTTTACTAAAAAAGAAAAATAGGATCAAATTTTGTACCTAATGGTTATGGAAGTTATGAAAAGTGGGTGGAGGGAAAGATAGTGATGTATAAGATAGTCAATATGTTCAGTTAAATACTCATTAGAAGTGAAACTTTAAAGAAATTGATAGCCTATAAATTACCTACCTTTATCAAATCTAAAATCTTCAACTACACCAAATATTACTTTTTGACCTTGTGAATCATGTAAATATGTTGTGATGGCATAAAATCCGACTCTAAAATATAATGTGCATACCAAAAATAAAAAACAATAAGTTTATATGACGAAATTACAGATAATGATATACATGCTTGAATCCTACTGGCACTGGGGTCTATGAAGATAATTGGGAGTGGTTTTTGTTATTAATCAATTAAAGATGTCGAAATACAACAATCAATAATAATGATTCTGAAACGTAACCACTAAATAGATGTTAAAAATTTTATGTACGAAGTTTGGCTAATATATGTTACACCAACAAAATATCAAAAGGGCATTCATACACTTCCAAATCCACATCAAGCATGAGTATCCAAATATGTAATTGTATGGATACAAGGAAAACGTTTCTACCTCTCAATGATAACTATTTCATCCCACAAGTACTTCAACTAGAAAAGGGGTGTGAAGATAAGCACCTCAAAGCAAAAAAAGCTACACATTACAAAAACACCTCATCCCCCCTCTACCTTTATAGAATAGATATAGGGGAATAAAAAGAGATCCACAGATAATAAGATTAGAGTGCGAACAATAAAGATTGTAATAAAAAAATAACCAACTGTAATATTCCCAATTAGCAGCAGCTAATTGGAAATATTAATTTTGATCAATTTTTCCTTATATAATTAAATTATAAATAAAAGTGAGTAGAGGGGGACATAACTCACTCTAAAAATAAAGTTCACTCCCTAGTAGACACAACGTTGTTACTTAAGTGAGCCAAAGGGGGACCAAGAGACCACGTAGAGAGGGGACCCACATGTGCTCTAGAAGCTTCTGCAAAGATAAAAATGAGCACGTGGCAAGAGAGCGGCTACGTTGGGGTTTTTGAGGGAAACCAACGTTATAAAATGCGAGGAGCCTTCTCATTTCATTCATTCTGGATTTGTTGATTTTAGAGTGAGACTTTGGTCTTCTTTAGCACGCTGGCTATTTAGCCTATCTGCAGCACTGTTTAGTGCACCGAGTGTCTCCGTGCGGAGATCTCACCCTTAGCCCCGGGGGACTTCGAGTGCCTGCTCGGGCAAGGTTTGTTTCCTTATACTTTGTGAGTCATTTCATTGTTTGGGTTTGTTGCGGAGCTAGAGTTGATAGAGACTTCGCAGTCACTAGGGGAGAGGACACAATCCATTATGGAGGAGCTCCGGATTGGTGTTTATGTAGACGATTTCGCCAGGATTTTGAGCAGAGGGTCAGCCTTTGCCTGTCGGAGGTTTTTGGCAGATTTTGTGGAATTATTTTAGCTGTTTCTATCCAGCTACTGCGATGTACTTTTGAGACCAGTGTAATTCACTAGGGAGGCAGTTTCTGGTGTTTTCGGGGGTTGACCATTCTTGGAATGGTTCGTGGATCTTGTCCGGGTTGTTGAGGAGAGGAGGTTTGCCACTTTTCAGCTCATTCAGACAAGGGGATCAGCCCCTAGTCTTCAGTCCATTCCAGCAGTTGCAGCTACTGAATAGTTTCTAGCAGCTAGGATGCAATTCCTAGAGCAACCATTTCCAGTATTCTCTGAGAGTGTTTTCTCACTTGCCTTGTGCAATATTAGCCTATTGTACTCCATTAAATTTCTCAGCTTAATAAAATGGCTCAACATTTCTTCTATATGTTTTCTGGATGAGTCGTCGTAATTTTCGTTGTTGTTGTGGTTGCCGTATACTCTTTCTATTGTATGTCTATTATTGTTTTTGAGCATTATAGTACTATACCACTTGGTGTGTTATCTTTCACTCTCAGAAAGAGTCTGGAAAGGGCTAGGTAGCCTCCGGATCTCGTCCTCTTTAGAGGCGACATATCCGGTAAATGCCCTCCCAGTTTATCTCTGGTTGGAGTTTGCTGGTTATTTTAGAGATATCCCCGAAATGAGATATTACAGTGGTATCAGAGCATATTTCAAGCTCGGCCTGTGGTCTATGACATATTTAAAGAGACCTTACAGAGGCAGGAAGTATAGAGACCATGAGCGTAGGTTGGAGACCACCTACGAAGAGGAATATTGTGCCCAGGTAGAGGACGCGGATCAGAACATGAGGAGCCTGTGATAGACGTAGAACATGACGAGCCTATAGACACAGAGCAGGAGGAGCCGATGGTAGGTGATGACGATGCGAAGATATTTGGGGAGATGCTCCTCAAATCAGTATAAGATGTGTCGAGGTAGATTGAGGTGATGGGGCAGAGATTCACCGCTGTGGAGGCTAGACAGTGTGAAACCCCAAGTGGTTTCCAGATTGGCGAGGGATCAAGCACATCCCACCATTTTCTGAAGCATGATGCCACTCAGTATATGGCATCACATACACCCACATGTTCCACTATGCCCACTTTTCTGGGTGCAGACACAGGGGCAGGAGCACAGCAGGAGCCAGAGCCTAGCCACATGGGTGATTATTTCGCCGAGTATCAGGCATATGGGTAGGAGTTCATGGATGCCCTTACATTCAGAGATTTTTTTCAGTTCTAGCGGGATAGTATACCCTGCAACTTTCACAGAGGGAGCAAGCACTAACATGACGGGGGCTTGCAGCGCACAGTGGGCAGATTCCATTTACCGACATTTGACAGGTCATCCAAGCGTTTGGAAAAAGATTGGGTGGAGAAGTTGGATGCCTCTTTCCAGCTTGACCGAGTATCGGAGGGGGAAACCATCAAAATGGTTACCTCACACTTGGAGGATGAGGGCACACAGGATTACAGGGAGTTGGAGGATACACCTAGTGTGACATAGGACTCACCCTCATTGGAGACCTCCTTGACTGTGTCAGTTGATATCGTAGTGGAGAAGGTAGAGCCTACCCTAGTAGAGCCATCCATTGAGGAGATGACCGGAGTCATGTCCAAGTCCTGGGGTGGTAGCAACACACGATAGATGGGTGAGGTGTCAGGAGATGTATCCACCTTCAATGAGGCTCTAGGAGATACAGAGGTATTGGATGATGGTCGCAGACAACGGTATCATCGGCTTCAGGTAGACCTTCTAGTTTTGAAGGGGAAGGCCACGTCAGTACGACAGGACATTTTGTTGCAGGACAGGGAGCTGTAGGGCATGAGAGTGGCTTGTGCCGAGTCGGCGGCCAAGTTGGCCCGCATTGGGGAATGACTGGATTCCCTGATGGTACAACTAGACGGCACATAGGAGCGTCAGATCACTCCCCTTCAGGCATGCATTGAAGGGACTAGCAGCGTTGTTGGGACACCTCTTCCCATTGGAGAGAGAGAGACAGAGTCACTTAGTCAGATCTCATACGTTGACTTGGTTAGCAGGATGAGACGATCGGGGTTGTACAGGGTGCAACATCCACATGTTGAGGTTGGATTCCAAGAGATTTTGAGTTGGTACCTGGTGGAGTGGGTTATGGAGATGGTGGTGGACCCGGGTGTAGTTCAGTAGGAGTTCCCAGGTGTTGGGAATATAGGAACCCTAGATTGGCATTGGGGTCTAGGTGGTATTACCTATCATTTCCCAGGCAGGTCGGTTGACTATTTCTTGGAGGATACAATTGGCCTAGCAGTAGAGCATGCGCATCCGCTAGGGGAGTTTCGGTCAGTCCCAGTGGCCAACCAGTTTGTGGGTAGACTCCCTAGGTTGTGTTGGTATGACACTCATACACGGGATCATGGGGTGGTCAACATACCTTGGTAGGAGCTTGTCAGAGGAGGTGGCATTGGCAGGCCACTAGATGGCGCCTTGTATGGGGCCAAAGATTCTTCACCTTTGTGTGGGGCACAATAGATGCAGCAGAGTCGAGCAGTGTTGGTAACACTACTGACACATAGGGAGATTCACTTCTCAGACCCCTCGAGGAGGGTTTGGAGTGATGATCCATTCGTTGACGGGTATAGTCATGCGATGGTGGAGACGATGATATCGATTGGGGGTAGTCGAACATGTAGAGGCACAGCTCTAGGTCATCACATCCATGGATGTGTGGGAGCCTCTAGCATTGAGCAGTGGACTACCGGTGGACATGGAGTTGCATGTTGGTGTACTGTAGTGTGTGGGACTGCATGGTGTAGTAGGGGTGTCCTACATCACATTGAGAGCACGCAGGGAGAGACCAATGCCTAGACATAGTCAGGGCACGAGATGGTACAGGGTGGTACAACAATAGCATGGGGTATCGAGCAGTATACAAGGGTATGCCTCAGTGTGCAGTGGCATGTTGAGGGGTACATGGATGATCAGTGGTATGCGACGGTGTATGGTGCTGCACAGCAGGGTCTTAGAGCATTACCTCCAGGGAGACTCACGGACAGGGACACCGGGCTTACCTTTGGTGGTATTTCACCCAAGATCGATGGGGAGACAGATGAGCGATACTTGACGGTAACTGTGGGGACTCACGCACTTGACCTTCTACTACATCACTCATGGGCACAGTCAATTTTGTCGATGTCCCTTGGCACCTTGGGCATGAGAAGCGAGGTACGCGAGGCTCACCCAAGATATTTGGATGACACTTAGCACACTAGGGGAGAGACTTCTCAGTAGTGGCACTGGGTCAGGGCACTAGTTGATAGCCATAGGTTAGGGGATGAGATGATCCTCTGCAGGGGTGGCACATCAATCATCGTTGAGCCTATGCTTGGGGAGCGGGTCATGAGGGAGACATGCGTCACTTTTCCCTCAGGGCATTTCGAGATCATGCATGAGCAGAGGATACTGGGTACAATAGAGGTAGCATCCTAGTATGGGTCTAGGATCCAAAAATTGTATCGACACTTTATCAAGAGGGTGGATGGCATATTCAATGCAGATGAGGTGGCAGAGGTAGAACAGGAGAGCATTCCTTCTATATGCGAGGGTGAGAACTCCTTTTCATATGAGTCCATAGGATTAGTTGAGGACACTTTTGGGGAGCAAGAGCAGTCATGCAGAGATGGTGATAGTAGACAGGAGCTGCATTCCAGTGTCTAGGGTGAGCAGTCATGGGACTTTGCAGGAGATACTCTCGGTGAAGAGTCACTTTTGATGATTCGGCTAGAGAAACAGGTGATGGAGCCTGAGTCAACAAAGGAGGACACTATTCACATCAGGAATGATATTCCTTTGGGGGAGATCTAGATGGGCACCCACATTGAGCTGATGAGGGATATGCGGCTAACATTGGGGTCAGCCATTGAGGTGGGACAGTCAGATGCACTGACATCGAGTACGGTGACAGCAGTTGCAGATCCATATCCTTTAGAGGTGTTGGAGGTTGATGGGATTGTTCTGCAGGGGGCTAGTAGACAGCGGGAGCATGAGATATGGTGGAGCATCCATTTGTGGGTCGACATAGGGATGAGGCACATATAGACGTACACGTAGTCAGCAGAGCTGCAGTGTTTTTAGGGGGTATAACTCTCCAGGAGTACATCAATGGAGCTTACAACATATCTTGCCCACTTTGGCCCATTATAGAGAGAGGGGCTTCCTTCTACAGGAAGCGTTCATTAGAAAATAGGGCAGAGCAGTGGGAGTTGATTACGAGCTAGCGGAAACACTCCAGGCATGTTCAATATGCAGTTGTTGTTGCTACATCAGATTCTTCTTCTAGGATGGACTGGCGGGAGATCATGAGTTGGTACCCTCTTAATGGTACGGTATTCTTCGTAGGGAGCACAGTGGAGCAGGGGCCCTTGGAAATAGTAGATGTTATAGATTCCAGATGGCAGGGGGGCACAGGTCATCATTTCTTCAGCACTCCATCTCGATTTCAGCAGAGCAGGATCAGTGTGGGATTGAGTCAGGACTTGAATTGGAGAGAGGTGATGAGTTGGTACACAGCTGATGGGACAGCTTACAGAGACACATATACAACAGAGCATGGGTCATGGTCTTCGCCTCTTAGAGCATCAGTCATAGCCAGAGGCAGTGCGCAGTCCGAGCCGTGGGACTTGGGCGATTATTGGCCAGGGTGGCGATGGGATCCGAGAGGACTGTTGGTTGGTGAGAGATCAGTTTGGAATCCTAGCATTGAGAGATCCTTTCATATCAGGGTGATGCAGAGGTCAGAGAGGTTTCAGTGGCACATCCGGGACCCAGGCATATTTTGCAGTGTCAGTGGGGAGCATCAGCTAGAGAGGAGGCTTGTTCAGGCATTGCTTGAGGGCAAGAAATTTTTGGTGGGGAGGACTGTAATATTCCCAATTAGCAGCAGCTAATTGGAAATATTAATATTGATCTATTTTGACTTATATAATTAAATTATAAATAAAAGTGAGTAGAGGGGGACATAACTCACTCTAAAAATAAAGTTCACTCCCTAATAGACAGAACGTCGTAACTTAAGTGAGCCAAGGGGGGGCCAAAAGACCACGTAGAGAGGGGACCCGCTTATGATCTAGAAGCTTCTGCACAGATAAGGATGAGCACGTGGCAAGAGAGAGGCTACGTTGGGGTTTTGGAGGGAAACCAACGTTATAAAATGGGAGGAGCCTTCTCATTTCATTCATTCTGGATTTGTTGATTTTAGAGGGAGACTTTGGTCTTCTTTAGCACGCTGGCTGTTTAGCCTGTCTGCAACACTGTTTAGTGCACCGAGTGTCTCCGTGCAGAGATCTCACCCTTAGCCCCGGGGGACTTCGAGTGCCTACTCGGGCAAGGTTTGTTTCCTTATATTTTGTGATTCGTTCCATTGTTTGGGTTTTTTGTGGAGCTAGAGCTGATAGAGACTACGCAGTCACTGGGGGAGAGGACGCAGTCCATTGTGGAGGAGCTCCAGATTGGTCTTTATGCAGACGATTTCATCGGGATTTCGAGCAGAGGGTCAGCCTTCGCCCGTCGGAGGTTTTTGGCGGAGTTTGTGGCAGTATTTCAGTTGTTTCTATCCAGCTACTACGTTGTACCTTGGAGGCCAACGTAATTCACTGGGGAGGCAGTTTATGGTGTTTTTGTGGGTTGACCATTCTTCGAATGGTTCGTGGATCTTGTCTGGGTTGTTGAGGAGAGGAGGTTTTCCAATTTTTAGCTCATTTTGGCAAGGGGATCAACCCCTAGTCTTCATTCCATTCCAGCAGTTACAGCTAATCAGCAGTTTCCAGCAGCTAGGACACAGTTCCTAGAGCAGCCATTTCCGGTATTCTCTGAGAGTGTTTTGTTACTTTCCTTGTGAAATATTAGCCTATTGTACTCCATTACATTTCTCAGATTAATAAAATGGTTCAGCATTTCTTCTATATGTTTTTTGGATGAGTCGTCGTAGTTGTCGTTGTTGTCATGGTTGTCGTATACTCTTTCTATTGTATGTCTATTATTTTTTTTTAGCATTCTAGTTCTATACCAGTTGGTGTGTTATCTTTCACTCTCAGATAGAGTCTGGAAAGGGCCAGGTAGCCTCCGGATCTCGTCCTCTTTAGAGGTGACATATCCGGTAAATGCCCTCCCAGTCTATCTTTGGTTGGAGTTTGCTGGTGTTTTAGAGATATCCCCGAAATGGGATATTACACCAACAATGAAAATTTATTAATTTTAAAATGTTTAAAATACATTAAACAAATATTGCATCCATAGTACATTAAAGTGACATTGTTCAATTTGGAATTGATCAATTTTCAACTATCCATAGTGCCAGCAATCTAATGAACTGTGATCTAAGATTTTCCCATTAATGGAGTAACATGTTTCAATCTCAGATTGTTTCTTGATAACCATTGTCTTTAACTCACAACCATTCATAGTTCTAGTGCATAACTGCAAAACATGGACAAAAAAGTGAGCATAAAGTTGAGAACCCCAATCGACCTTAACGGAGAAAAACAAGAAATCAAGAGTTACTTACAATGTACCAACCATTTAAATGATAGAAACATGAAATATAATGTCATGATACTTCTCATCAAGGAAAAACAAAATCATATCACCTGCAATGATGAATTTATAAACCTTTTTTTTAGAAAATGGTGTTAATACACTAACTATAGTTAGTTGGAAAAAATAATTCAAGGATATATATAGTTGGTTGAAAAAAAATCATCTTTGAGGAAAGAAATCCTATACTCAAAAACTTAACCATTAGAGAGTACAATTTAGATATGGTTTTTTTCATGTGGTGGGTCACTTGCAGTTAGTCCAATATTTGAGGAAATAAGAAACCAATTGAGAGTACACAATTGTTTTTTATTTACCTATATTAAATATATCATCCAGTAACTTAACAAATTTCCTACATCAAACCCATTTATCTTTTCTTGTAGTTATTCAACCTTAAACTCATTAAGAAAATAAGCCAATATGATTAGAAAATATTTTTGTTAAGAACCTACCTCATTGTGGTTATAAAGGGGAAACCAATGCTGCATGAAAATGCCATTATTCTTGAAGAACCATGAAACCCCCATTCTACTCATTTAATATACTCATATAGATGAAATTCAAAATTCAAAATTCCATTCCCTTTATGTTAAAAGAGAAATATTCCCTTCACAACTCTTTTTTGAGGTAGATATGCATCTCATCATTCGATCACAAAAGGCAGAATGTCCGCTCCATTTAACTTTCCACTTAATGTTCTTTTATGTGAATACATAAAAATAGTATATCCTTAACCCAAACCTCCATCATGATTAACACACTAATGTCATAGATTTTCCTAGGGAGAGTTGATAGCTTATCTAAGTTGATACAATATTAGTATAGAGGGGTCATAGGAGACCGAACTGGATCTTTAATTGTAAAATTTCGAGAAGCAAAGAATTCCTTTAGGGCTTAGGGAATATTGACCTCTTTTTCTTCAATTAATCCCAATTCCTATTGTCTATAAGTGATCCAAATTCCTATGTTCGATTACATATCTGCACCTGCTAGCATGCACCTACCTCTTAAATAGATCTATTAGTATGATGAGTTGATTAGAAAAATAAAACTAATCTGAAAATATAGAATTATATTTTACTCCACATCTGAAAAAATAAATAATTGTAGACATTTATATTCATCATGGAGCCATGCTAAAGCCAAAAATAAAGGATTCCTTTTGCAATAATTTATATGAAATCACGACAATATAGTTTTCCATACAAGGAAAAAACCAAATCAAATTTTTATTCATGGAAAACTAGAAGAATTATGTTTTACTGAATTAAACAAAGCACAATTAAGATTTCAATCAAGAAAAACTGGGAAAAAAATAAATTAGGTTTTTTTTACTGACCATAAAATAATTATTTTACATAAAATATGTAATAACATTATCTACAAGTAGTAAAATATGAGATGTAGGGTTTGTTCACGAAACCTCAATGGGGATATCAACTTGCAATCCGATATGTAGCGTTTATTCATGGAACCTCTGTGGGGATATCAATTTGCAAAAGGTTCTCTAGATGAAAATCACCCCTTGCCATTGCAGTACCCTTAATGACTCGTTTCTTTCAATATTTCTACTTAAAATCAATTATTTAATCTCTTTCGTTTCAAAAAATACAAAAGCAAAACCTCATGGCATCAAAATTTTCTTTTTGAAATCCTAAAGAACGAATGAATTATCATCTTCTTTTCTAGGTAAAATATCATCAGGGGTTTGAAGTAGAGACAACTTAAAATAGAAGTTTAGATGCATAAATGTACCATAATAATATTAGTTGTATATGGATAAATGTAAGAAAATTTTGATTATGTTTAGCTCGTGAGGGAGAAAAACTATCTTAATGTGAAAACCTTTGAGCCACTTTAGAAATAAATTCAGGAATTCATAAATAAATTCATTGTTGAAACAACAACGAAGAAACTTAGTAATAGAATGAAAAAAACACTATTTATCAATTTTGAAATAGTAAAAAATAAGGATTTTAAAATTTGAAGTACATTCACAAAATGTGTAACGGTTTGCATTAAACATTTCATTCAACAAGCATGATTATGAGTTTCTAGCTCAGTATGGGGTAGATATCAAGTAAAAACTTAAACAAGTAAATATTTAACATTTTTAGTATAATGTCACTGTATTTAAAAATCAATCTAATTATTATTATATATAAACACTATAAATT
Source organism: Pinus albicaulis (assembly GCA_034641835.2). NCBI lineage: Eukaryota > Viridiplantae > Streptophyta > Pinopsida > Pinales > Pinaceae > Pinus > Pinus albicaulis. Next base: position 248,182,806 of record CM076572.1, on the reverse strand, counting down.
TAAAATGTAATGAGGGTTACGAACAGTCAAACAAGAGGTATGGTAAATAAATAAAAATATAAATAAATAAGAGGTATGATAAATAAATAAACCTATTTTAATATTTACTTCAATAGTATCTAAAAATAAATATAAATATAACTAAAACAAAGGTATGGTAAATAAATAAAACCTCTTTTTATATTTACTCCATAAACCTCTTTATGTTTAAGAAACTGAAAAGGAGGTTTTATTTAGGTGAAGCCTATGAGAAAAATATCATTTTAATACCATGGGCCTGATACCATAATTATAAAATATGTAAGGTAAACAAATAAATATAAAAATGGTATAAATAAGTATGGTAAATAAATACAAATATATCAAATAGGATTAGAAATCAACATCTAATTATATAACAAGCCTATGGGCCAAATAAAATGGTAAATAATAGAGGTATGGTAAATAAATAAAATATAAATATACCATAAGTATGGTAAATAAATAAAAGTTTAAAACATGTTTTTATATTTACTCTATAATCCTCTTTATATTTCTGAACACTAAAAAATGGTTTTATTTATGTGAATCCTATGAACCAAATACCATGGGCCAAATTATTATTAATACCATGCAAAAAAACATTATTAACCCTAATATCAATATTAAAAGATTAATAATCATATTATTATTAATTATAATATTGATATTAATATATTATAATATTAATAATATTAAATTTAATAAATTTGGATTAATACAATATTAAATTTTTTATATTATACTATATATTAATATATCGTTATATATATTAACTCTAGATATATATGAGAAGGAATAATAAATACATGGCATGATAGAGGTGTAGACATAAGTGGAGACAGAAGGGAGCGGTGGAGATAAACTAAAGGAGAGGGGAGAGAAGGAATGGAGAGAGAGAGAGATAAAGAGAGGTAGAGGAGTGAGAGAGTTAGAGAAGGGTAAGAGAGGGAGAGAGTGATAGAAATATGGAAGGGGGACAGAAAGAAGGACAGAAGGAGGGATATATATATATATATATATATATATATATATATATATATAGAGAGAGAGAGAGAGAGAGAGAGAGAGAGAGAGAGAGAGATGGGGGAAGACAAAGGGAGGTAGAAGAGGAAGGGAGAGAGAGGAAGGACGAGAGAGATGACTTAGGAGAGAGGAACTAATATCATAGAAGAAAGAAGATGTGACCAGATTACTCTATATGGAGATGGGTGATAGGGGAACCCTACCTACTTAAGTAAAATTCTAAACCAAATGTTGTGTAACCGTTTTTAATGGTGGTCGATTACATGAGGAGAGTGTTACACAGTATTTTTCCATCGTCCCTAAAATCCCCATCCCAAACATTGGAGGATCATTTGAGTGACTTCTGTGTATTGTCATACTTTTCCATGATTATCATTGCATGCTTTGGCATGTCAATAACATCTTCTCTCTTGCTCATTCATTAAGTAGACTTTCAAAAACATATGATTTTGGGTTGGTGCTAGTAGGCAGTTATGGCCTCGCACCCATGGAGAGAGTTAAAGTGGGCCCCATGCCCTTTGGCGCTTTGTCACAAAAGGGCACCCGCGCCAAGCCATTTTTGGAAAGTTTTTAAAAATAGAAACGAAGATTCCATGCTTAAGAACTTCATGAGAGGAGTCCTCATGGTTTTTTCGACTGAATAACATTGATTTTCTCCCTTAGGCCAATTTGTTCCTACAACTGTGCAACTCCCCAAAGGGATAGAACTCTCCTCCACCTCATGTGGGACCCTAAACCACCTCCTTCTCTCCTATAAATTCTTCCTTCTCACATTGATTCAGCTAGCTGAACAGTCATTACCATAACTGGGGTGTAGAAGAAGACATAAAATAATCCATCATTGAGAGAGAGTTTAGGCCCATTTCCTCATCGAGTCCAATATCAAAAGAACGCTTGATACGAGCTCGACTAAACCCATCGAAGGAGGCCTGTAATGTCAAGGAATAGGTTTGTAAACTTCTTTTTCTCTATCAATAATACATTAATGGTTTCTACGTCCAAATTTGATTATATTTATATGCAAAGTGTTTATTTCTCCTTCACAAGATGAATAGCCATAGATGAATGTATATGCTATTATGATGTTATCGCTTGTTTGATCTTTGTTCAGACATGTGAAAATCGTCACCAAAACAGAGAAGAAGGTGTGAAGACAAGGATCAAAGGATTTTTGTAGTGTGCAACGACAAAAGCATTGGACCGAGGTAGGAAATCTGTTCCAGTTCATATTTCATGGATAAAATAGGAATTCAGGAGTCCAGCATGTTCCATTGTTGCTAGACCCACCCTAGGGCTAAAGGGATCGCCTCTGTCCGCAGAGGGGATTTTCCTGCTCAACAACTTGGTGACCATACTTGAGTCTATATGATGATCCTTCTTACTGGATGGCTGCATCCATACCTCAGATATTTTTTTTATATGTACTCTACTATGCATGGTTGTGCCCATACCAGATATTCATTTATCGGAGATATCAGTTGCACTTTTTCTTGCAGGTCTTCCGATGGCGGTGTTTTGGTTTTGGCATGTTCTCATAAAGAATTTCACCCCTCCCTCTCTCTCAAACCTAATGCTTTAGGGGGCCTCTGTTACACAATATTTTTTCACCGTCCTAGCAATCCCCATCCCAAACATTGGAGGAATATTTGAATGAATTCTGTGTACTGTCATAATTTTCCATGAGTATCATTGCATTCTTTGGCATGTCAAGAAAATATTCTCTGTTTCTCATTCCTCAAGTAGATCTTCAAAAATATTTGATTTTGGGTCGGGGTTGGTAGGAAGTTATGGCCTCATGCCCATGGAGAAATTTACATTGGGCTCCATGCCCTTTGGTGCTTTTTCTCAGAAGGGCACCCGCACCAAGTCATTTTTGGAAAGTTTTTTAAACTAGAAATGAATTTTCCTTGCTTAACAACTTCATGAGTGGAGTCATCATGGTTTTTTCGACTAAATAACATCAAGTTTCTTCCTTTGGCCCATTTGTTTCTACAATTTTGAAACTCCCCAAAGTGATAGACCTCTCCTCCACCTTATGTGGGATCGCAAACAACCTCCTCCTCTCCTATAAATTCTTCCTTCTCACATTGATTAAACTAACTGAATAGTCATTACTATAGATGGTGTTTAGAAGAAGGTAGAGAAGAATTCATTGTTGAGAGAGAGTTTAGGCCCATTTCCTCATCAATTCCAATATCGAACGAATGCTTGAGATGCGCCTGACTGAACCCGTCGAAGGAGGCTTGCAACGTCAAGGCATAAGGTTGTAAGCTTCTTTTTCTCTATCAATAATACATGACTGGTTTATGTTTCCAACATTGTTTCTATTTATATGCAAATTGTTTAGCTCTCCTTGACTAGTTGAATAGCCATAGATGAATGTATATGCTTGTATGTTGTTATGGCTTGTTTGATATTTGTGCAGACGCATGAAAATTTTCACCAACACGGAGCACAAGGCATGAAGACAAGGATCAAAGGATCACTACTGTGTGCTACGAAAAAAGCATTGGACCGAGGTGGGATATCAATTTTAGTTCATATTTCATTTAAAATCTAGGAATTCAGGATTCCATCATGTTCCCTTATTGCTAGACCCACCCTAGGGCTAGAGAGGTCGCCTATGTCCGTAGAGGGGATTTTCCTGCTCAACAAGTTGGCGATCGATAAATCTTATTATGTGATGATGGTGCTTTTACAAATTATGTAAATTTCTATCTATTACAATATTGGCAAGAAAATAATCATATCGATATATATATATATATATATATATATATATATATATATATATATCAATTATTTGCATCCATGTGCGTCATAAGTTCACAAAATATGTGTGTTTTGGTTACATCCTAAGACATCATGTATGTCAAAAATATGCAGAAATAAAGCCTAGGAGTCTAATCAATATGATGCTCATGATAGCATGTCACTGCACGCTTAAGCTGCCTTAGTAAATGATGGATGCAGTTAGACACCCCCGTAGTATTCCTCTGATATGCATGAGGAACATCCTCTAATCTCACGTAATCTGGGATCTCGCTTGTAAGTCCCTCCAAGTTGTGTGTGATCTTCTCTTCCTCACTTCTCTCACCTTGAGGGGCCACCTCGAAATCGTGTGGGACCCTCTGTGCTATTGGGGACATCCCTGCAGGTCTCTCTAGGACAACATCTGCAATGCATGGATAAATAATCAAAACATATATAAACTAAAAAAATCATAATGCTCATCAAAATTAAAAAATGAGTTTTTACCTAAAGCTTCATCGCAATCCTCTCCTTCCGAGAGTGGAAGGTGCGGATCAGCAATGAAATCAGTGCCAATATATGACCAGTCCTCTATAATGATGAGTTTTCGGTGGAGCCAGTCAAGGAATTTGGCTTCCATGACATATTTTGACCACCTCCTGATCGAGGCATCAACTCTTCCCAATGAACCATCCGTGGCTCTCATGCCGGTGGTGCAGGTACTATTACCTCCTAGTGTTGAAATATTGGCAACCGTTCTAGGATGAACGATATTATGATGGACCCGTATCCAAATTTTTTTAGCTTGCCTATCTTGCACTTTGTTAACTAGTGCTTTAGGTTGATTGTTACGGAATCCTCCCAGTTCAAAATGGTTGGAGTCATATAGTCCATGAAAAGTTGAAGCTGTGTCATTGTAGCTTTGTGAGGGGCTTGAGATCCTATGGCTCGTGTTATAGTGTGCAACACTACCTTTAGTGCCAAATTAGGTATTGTCTAAATATCTATTTTCCCAACTTCGATCCTTTCTTTACTCGTGGACAGACTATGTCTGTTAGCATACCCATGCTCTCACCCAAGGGCCAGGTACCTATCAGGATCGGTTTTTCTCCCCTCCATTACAATCCAGTGATAGAATATATGTCAAAGACAACTATATCCAACTCGTGATCATGAATCATAAACCTTTCTTGATCAGTGTCCCACACACTGACCAGTTACTGTAGTAATTCTAGTTGAGCTCATAAAAACAGTGCTAGGAAGAATTTCAAGCGCCTCTCTGAAGGCATCCATGCATCTCTCATTTCCCAGGGCTTATTCATCTTCTTCCCCGTGTTCTCGTTCTTTCCATTCAATGGCCATTTTGACTTATAACTACCTGCAAAACCATCATTGGGTCTTCCATTAGTCAAATAATTAACTTTTGAACCATTCAAATCCAGCTATTCAGGAGAATTTGCGCCCATTTATTGACCACGACGATTGGCGCTGCTGTTTTTCAAATAGTAGCACCAATTAGCGCCTTCCCTTTAGAATTTTAGGTGGGTTGGTGCAACTCTATGCCTGAAACCCGCTCCGAATCTATGGAAAAATTCCCCCAAATGCATAAAAAATTAAGAATGAATGAAATGAAACATAGTTTAAAATGAAGGAAAATATGAGAGCTCTTCCTTGGAGAAAGCGGATTTTTGAATGGCCTCCTGCGTTGTTTGCTGTCAGCTCCACAAGATCATAGTTAAGAATGGTAAAATGCTCACAAGGAGGTGAAAAGGTGAAAAGTAATTATTTTTTACTATTTTTGTCATTTTATAACCTTTTAAAAACCCTAATTAGGTTTAACCTTATTATTTTATTTTTTTATCTCGAAAAAAGGGTTTTATGTGTGTTTCTTGTGCAGCAACGGGTCCTAAACATGATAATGGTGAAGTGAGGAGTTTTATTTTATTAATTTTTCAGACTTGTTAATAAGATGAAAAAGTCACCCCCTAGAGTCATCTTTCAACTCTTTTCTGACTCTCTAAAATTGAAAATATTGTCGAGATTCTTTTCATTTTGAACTCGTTAAAGGCTGCGAAACATCATCTTCCTAGTATACATTTAGGCTAGGATAGATTATTTACGAAAAAGGAATACCTTAGTCAAACATGGCTAAGAGGTTCTCTTAGACATTGTTTTCTATCTTTTTAGATTTGTGAGACTACCTATGAAAAGGGACCTGCTAGATTTTTATTTTCCACTTATTTTCAAAATCTCTAAACATGAAAAGCTGCCGAGTTCTTCTTTTGTCAAAATCGTTAAAACCTAAATGACATTGGAAATCGTCACCATGAATTTTCCAAGTTTCTCCTTCCTAGGGCTTGTAAAATGTACTAGGATGGATTTTTTCGAAGGAAAAAAATGATATGACAAGCACATGCTATCCCATTGAAGCTTGTTTCCAAAAATAATTGGGGTACTCGCCAGAAACTGTGGGGGAAAAGGAAACCAGTTCTCAGTCATGTCGGCAATATGTCGCTCTTGAACATGACACGTGTCTGCAATTTGTGTCGTGTTGGAGATATCTTATTCGTAATTTTTCCTCTATGGGTTTGGGTTATCTGTTTCGAACTCTCATCTGCTCTTTGTCATGTCACCATGACCTCAGATCCCTTGATTTAAAATACTTCTAAATTCTGGAGTCGTGTCACCAATATGTTCAAGAGAAGTTCCATCTGAATTTTTCAACCCCTGATCCTCTCTTTGGTCCTGATTGACTATCATCTTATTCCTCTGTCTCATGTCGATGATGTGGGAAACATTATGGCCTTCCTTTGACTGATCAATTCCTGTCGACTTCAGCTCATTATCCAGGAAGCTGATCCAGAGACTCCCTTTTGGTACCTTATAGCTTGCATGCCTCGATGGCAAGTTCTTCGCATTCGACAATAGGTTCTCATCATTGGCCTTCGATCGAGCGATTTCACGAGTTTTCGACTTCAGCTCAGTGTTCACATTCTACGGATTGTACTAGCTGTACCTTGAGAGCCATTGTCATTACTAGTGGTTTCTCTCGCACCTATTAACAACTTTCATAATTGGCTGGTAATCAGGTGATTTTCTCGCATGTTCGAATACAGTTCATTCATTCGCATACTTTAATTCGTACTTGTTCAGGTCAAGATGGAGCACAAGACCCTGTGTTTTATCTGATGAAATCCAGGTTGCGAGATGATTTGGTTTATCATGACTATATGCATGACTCTTCTGATTGGATGGCTGCGACCATAACTAAGTATATTTGATGATCCTTATTACTGGATGGCTCTGTCCATACCTCTTATCTTATTTTTATATATACTCTATTATGGATGGTTGCACCCATTCCACATATTCATGTATCAGATATATCAGTTGTACTTATTCTTGCAGGTCTTTCGACGACGGCGTTTTGGTTTGGGTATGTTCTCATAAAGCTTTCCACCCCTCCCTCTCTCTCAGACCTCATGCTTTAGGGGGCATCTGTTACACAGTATTTTTTTTCCATCCCTACAATCCCCATCCTGAACATTGGAGGACCATTTCATAATTTTCCATGAGTATCATTGCATCCTTTGGCATGTCAAGTAGATCTTATTTTTTGCTCATTCCTCAAGAAAACCTTGAGAAACAAGTGATTTTTGGCCGGCGCTGGTAAGGATTTATGGCCTCGCGCCCATGGAAAAATTTACACTAGGCCCCATGCCCTTTGGTGCTCTGTCTCAGAAGGTCACCCACTTTGAGCCGATTTTGGAAAATTTTTTAAAAATAGAAACAAATTTTCCATGCTTAACAAATTCATGAGTAGAGTCATCATGTTTTTTTCGACTCAATAACATCGAGTTTCTCCCTTCGGCCCATCTGTTCCTAAAATTGTGTAACTCCCCAAAGCGATACACCTCTCCTCCACCTCATGTGGTATCCCAAACCACCTCCTCCTCTCCTATAAATTCTTCATCACATTGATTTAGCTAGCTGAAAAATCATTACTATAGATGGTGTGTAGAAGAAGGCAGAGAAGAATCCATTGCTGAGAGAGATTTTAGGCCCATTTTCTCATCCAGTCCAATCCCGAACAAATTCTTGAGACAAGCTTGACTGAACCCATCGAAGGAGGCCTACAATGTCAAGGCATAAGGTTGTAAACTTCTTTTTCTCTATCAATAGTAAATGACTGGTTTTTGGTTCCAACTTTGTTTCTATTTATATGTAAAGTGTTTAGCTCTCCTTCACTAGATGAATAGCCATAGATGAATTTATATTCTTTCATGATGTTATATCTTGTTTGATATTTGTGCAGACGCGTGAACATCATCACCAACATGGAGCATAAGGAGTGAAGAAAAAGATCAAAGGACCACTGCCTCATGCCATGACGAAATAATTTGACCGATGTAGGATATCTGTTCTGATTCACATTTCATTTATATGCTAGGAATTCACGAGTCGAGCATGTTCCCTTGTTGCTAGACCCACCCTAGAGATAGAGGGATCGCCTCTGTCCACAGAGGGGATTTTCCTACTCACAGAGAGAATTTTACGAGGATGCACTGCATTTTTAATGTGATATGCAAAAAACAAGTACCGAACCTAACCATTTCACATCCACCAATGTTCTCTCTGCATGTTGGTAGATTTGGAACATGGAAAAGGAGTCTTATTTTGTGATCACCTCCAATGAGTATTCACTAATTGTGAGAACACGATTCTTGTGATTGCATCTTATAAATCATCATCACTTCCACCAGAGCCTCATCCAATAATGCTAGTATAAAAATTCTCTCGCTCTTGGCAGCAAAAAGGAACATGATGCATGCACCCTCAATCTCTTCTTCATACTTCTAGGTCTACTCCCAAACCAAACCCACTAGTGTTGTGTGTTCACATTTCCCTGAATCTTGTGCAAACATCCCGAGGTAAGGAGATATTTCACCAAGGTATGGATCCACTATGTGTCATATCTACTGAAGGATAATAAATTCCAAACAATAGGTAAATTCTCACAACTATACCTCCGTCAAACTTTGAGAACTCCAAAATTCCGTATGCTCATTAATGAAATCTATAAATTGAGAACTTTCGTACAAACCTTGAAGTCATACTCAACTTGGAACAAAAGGCTCCAGATCTAGCTAGCGCAAAGGAATATCTTTCATATGATTTTTACTCTTCTCATATATATTATTTTGCATGGATATCTCTTGTAGCTGAAATACATATTACACGTTCCATAGAACATCTCCCATGGAAGGCATGTTGATGCCCTTCTCTTCCAAGAACTTTTCGGAAGTCTCCCTAAATTTTTTTAGAGAAACAATGTTGATGGTCCCAACAAGGTGAGGGTCAATTATTTTTTCAAGATTGCCCTATTTTTTCTAGTGCATTTCCCACTCTGATATATTGAATTATTCTCTAGGAAAAACAAGATTAATAGTTTCCCTTGCACACAAGACCTCCAGTAACACTACTCCAAAAAAATACACATCATATTTATCTGTGATTTGTTGCCTTACGTAGTATTCACGAACAAGGTACACAAGGGCCAAAACTACCTTTGGATCCAGTCTTTGAATGTCCAAATTCCACCAACTTTTTTTGTGAGCTTGTTACCATGTTGATCACTGACGTTTAGATAAGCACAAAGGATTCACGACAAGGGAATTATATTTCAAGACTTACCATATACTCGAGCTTCATTTGTATCTTTCCAGTCAAACAATTTGCCAACAAGTCGAGGGAGTATAAATTGGTGCAGTTGAAAATGAAAGAAATATTGTTCCGTCGAGTCCAAATTCCACGATGCTAAGCTTGAAACCCCTCTCATTATTTTAGGTCACACCTTTGAGCTCTGATATCGTCATGTTGTGGGGGTTTTGATCTTGTCTTCAATCCATGGTCACATCTTCGAGATCTAATATGGTGACATTGTAGGGGTTTTAATCTTGTCTCTGGTCCACTGCATGAGCCTTGGTACATAAACATGGAACCATGTCGGGTTAAGGGGAATTATGGGTATTTGATGAATAAATATTGATAATGAAATGGAATTCTAGAGACATTGGCTATCATACATATTTGGTTTCCTCTCTTAATTTACTAAAGTCGTTAGTCCTTCAAAAGGAGCACTCTTCCCATTCTTTCCTCTAAAGCCAGGGTTCATTAGTCCTGCTATATATGTTAATAAATCCCCTTCACTATCTCCCCCATCACGAAATCTGAGTTGTCAAACAAAAATGTGAAGTTCAAGCTCTCCATCATCGAGGGTTATATGGGATGTCCGGTAACTATGAAAAGAACCTTATTTTCAATACATTGATAGATGGTGGTATGATGCAGATATCCCATTTAATTTTAATCACTCACCTTATTACCAAGCTATTGGGAACTCTTTTATAACTACACTAAATGGCTTCAAAGTCCCTACTATGTATGACTTGAGGGGGGCTCTTTTGCAAAAATAGATTTACTACTTTGATTATTAATCGAGTATAAAACCAATAATATTGTTTTATTTAAAGCTTAATTTTATATAATCATGTAAATTATGTATTAAATGAAATAAATATATTCATTTGTACAATTATCATAGAAATTGATAATTTACTAAACACATTTATCCATTATTACACAATAAACCATACTTAAATATTTTTTATTACATATTTATAACCATTAATAAAGGTTTATATATTATTAAAAAATTAAATAAATTTTATACCTAAGAAATTAGAAAAATTTAATAATACCATTAAAAAATAGCCAAGGTTCATACACAATTAATAAAAGTTCATACACGATTAAAAAATTAATTAAGGTTCATAAATAAATTAACAAAGTTTCATACAATACTCCCCGATGGGGGTGAGGTCTGAGCAACACGTCGAAGGCATCTTGCATGAGTAAATATAAGTGGAGTGAGGGTGAGGGATGATACTCCCGATCCCTTCACCATAATGCATGCAGTGGGAGAGTTACTGACTTCACGTTGGAATTTTTTGTGAAACAAAACTATGCACTAGAGTTTGGAGGTGGTCAAAGGATAAGGAGAGGTAAGATGAGAGAGCTCAAAATTTGAATCCTCTCTCTAGTTTGATGTTGCTCATGATTGTGGCCTCTAGAGAGGAAGCATAAACATCACAAGAAGGTTTAGGGAGGGAGTGGCTTGTGTGTGTTTTTCGTGGGCATGTTCTGGTGTGGTGTGTTTAGTTGGTTCCTACTACTGAGTTTGTTAGCCATTGTTTATGTCTAGGTTCGGGATAGGAAGTTGAAGGGAAGTGAGCTCATCATTTGCATTTTTATTCGCTTTTGGTGAGCCTATTTTTTCGTGCTAAGAGAGGAAGCTAGAATTTGCAGTCGAGGAAACCTCAAGGGTGGTGGTATAAAACTAGTTTCTTTTCCAAATTTGGTGCCCTTTGGCATGAGAGTGACGACGTTTGGTGGATTGGTGTGTGGTCTCTATTTGGAGAATTTGGAGGCTGGTAGGTCCCTTGGGGGAAGTTAATCTCAGGCATCAACTACATTGTCATCATTTGTTGTTCAATTCCTGTGTTGTTTTGGTGGGTGATGGTATTTCATTTTCCTCGTGGCGGTAGCCTTTATTTGTTAGTGGGAGGTGCCTCTATGCTTCCCTATAGTGGTGGGTGAAGACATTTGGCTCTTTTTATGGTGGTGTTTGTTTTCTATGGTGGGGGGTCTAGTCTTTAGAATTTGCACACGATGGGGTCCCTCGACCTTGGCGAATTGTGAAGCCCCTGGTGTGGTGAGGGTGTTCTCCCTTCCCTATTTTCCATGGCCCTATGGGGGTGGAAGGCTAAAAAATAATCATGGCAGCTCCACACCAGGGTGGAAATACTTCGGGGCATACACGGCTTGCTAGTGTGGGTGTGCATGGGGGCCGTGGAGGAGGTAAATGTGGGGATAACAGAGGTGGGGGTTTGAGGGATAAAAATCAGAGTCTTCAAGGTGGAGGAGGTCATGGTGGCAAGGGGAATCGTAGGTTTGATTGATTTGAGGTAAATGATGGGAAGGTTATCCAGCATTGCTTCCTAGAGAACTATCGTTCACTTATCAAAAACTCACTCATTTCCATTTCTCTTGGATTTCGGTGAGCCTGTTTTTTCACGGTAATAGAGGAAGCTAGAATCTGAAGTCAAGGAAACCTCGAGGGTGGTGGCGGAAAACTAGCTTCTTTTCCAAAATTCGTTCCCTTTGGCATGAGAGAAACAGAGTTTGGTGGATTGGTGTATGGTATCTATTTGGAGAACTTGGAGGTTGGTTGTTTCCCTGGGGGAAGTTACACTCGGGAATCGACTACAATGTCCCTAGTCTCTATTTTATATTTTTTTGCATCTGGTGCAAATTTTTTTCAACAAACCCAATTGGGGTGAGAACCTCTATTTTTTAAGTTGCTATATGTACTCATTTTTCCTACATGAATATAACATTGACTTACAAATAAACAAAGGTTCATACATCATTAAAAAATTAATTATGGTTCATACTTAAATTAATAAATTTTCATACCTATTTACTAAATAGGTATTTTAATATATATTCTAGGTTTATCTATTTAGTATTTATCAAATGTAAAAATGATGATTTAATACTGGATTTAAATGAACTCACACTTTTAACATAAGAAATGTTATATTTATATTTTTATTAAATGTAAATATGAATATTTAACCTTAGATTTAAAACAACTCACACTTTTCACATAAATGAATGAAGTTTAAAAATTAAACTTTACGGGAAAATATTGAACATAAATATAATATTAATTTGAGTATCTAAATATTACCTTTACCAAAATTATAATGAAGGCATTACTGTAAAGCTGATAGATGATACATGCAATTATGTTATTTTAGATGAATCCATCTACAATGTAAAACTTTAGAGACAAAATGGTATTCATAATATTAACATTGTAAATTCAGAGACCCCTTTGTCGCTAAATTTTAACACTAAAAATGGATTCAGAGACAGCTATAGTGAATTGTAACAGCTTGGTACCAAAATTTCAATTTTCCATTTATGGAGTGACATAATTAAAAATTACTAAAATAAATGACTATTTCGTATACTTGTTGTACTTGTTATTTGACCATATTTTTTTTCTTGGACTATAATAGTCTTTTAGATTAATAATTATTAATTTTGTCACTTATTATCTAGTCATATATTTTAATCCTACAATAAATTAGTCATTTAAGTTAGTCTCTTTTAGTTTAGTTACCTTTTATCTATTCATATATTTTATCCCGAGACTAAATTGGTCATCTAAGTTAGTCAATTTTAGTTTAGTCACTTATTATCCAGTCGTATCTTTTATTTGAAGACTAAATTAGTCATTTAAGTTAGTTATTTTCAGTTCGATCACTTAAAATTGCTGAAATTTAGTAGTAATCCACTTAGAATAATTGCAGTGACTAACATTTTTAGTCACCTAGTCATTAATTTCATCATTTTTTACTAGTGTAAGTACTTCATTAAAACAAAATGGGTTTAAGACTTAACAATAGTCCCAATGATGTCTAACGAATATTTTTTATATAGTAAATATGTCCTTATGGTCTAGAGAAGTATCAAACTCCATCCACTAAGTTCTCCAACATAATAATTTAACATTGGCCTATAGCACCACCTTAGTTTTAGTATTCCATGACTTATATTATGATCAAGCTCCTTTGACTATAATATTTTTCACTTGGTTAAGGTAATGTTTCAATAGATATATGCATCCTCCATGAAATCTTAATAGACATGTGAACATTATTATGTGGGTGGGTAGAAAAATGACACCTCATATTTTCCCACGTGATTTACCAAGTGAAGAATGGTTTTTATTTGGAATGACAATATAATGGTGGTTATATATTATGCATGATAGTTAGGGTAACTACTTCCCCCCTCCTCTTCCCATGACACCGTTCATTCATGGATCTCTGCTATCATGGCCCTCTAAACATCGACTAAGGAAAAAAATAACCACTTGTTACCTTAGCATTTAAGAATCACTTTAGAGGAATTTTCTACAAGTATTTCTCTATGTATTTCATTTACAATCATATCTTATTAGATTTATTTGTTTTCAATTTTTGTGAAATAATTTTCCTTCCTAAATATATTCTTCTGTAATAATATTTTTCTCATGGTGAAACAAATAATTTTTAATTTCGTCCTACACTGTTCACTGAAAATTCAATAGGTTTTTCCATGGCTAAGTAATTTGGTGGAGAAATGTGATGATTACGTTTGGTTTTCTCTCCCTCATCATTTTTGTATTTTTAAACCTTAGGGGCTATGATAACTTTTTTTATTACCCTCATAGTAGTTCCATTTCTTGGTGTTGAGCATGTGTTTCCATGTCTATAGGGTTTTCAGTTTGGGGCCTTTGACATGACTATCTTCTGGAGGTGGGAACTATTGCTTTTGAGGAAACTATCTTCTCGAGATGGTCACTATTTTCATGTTTCACTAGGTAAGTAATAAATTTTGTTTTTGTAGAGATTTATTTCTTCTCTTTCCTAACCTCAAATTCACATATTTGCCAAAATTATAGTTAAACCATTTTCATAAGTACAAATTATTCGACCTCTATTCTACTTGTTTCACATAAATTTTAGGTTTTTAGTCTCCTACTAAAAATTTGCATAATATTTTTTTGTTTTACTATATTTTTACTTCTCCACTAACATGTGTGATTGAAATTTATATTGGTAGGTTATAACTAGACCCAATTGGAGCATTTTTCATAACGATATTTAGGTTTTTGTATTTTCTATGTGACTTCATGTACTCTGAAATTTACACTACACTATGGTTACTTTAATGAATTCTACAACAATCTAAATCTTCTAAACATAATGTAGAGATATTGCACTATTGGTTTCTTTAAGAAAATCCTACGTTTTGTTTTTCTTTGGGTGGATTTGGTATTACTCCATATTTTTCTCTTTTCCATATACCATCCACAACATTCCACTGATTATTCAGAGTTATCCCATTTATTGAGAATCATCCAGTCAATTATATATCTATATACCTCAACTTATACCCCTATGGTATTTTATTCACTCCTTTGTTAACTATATTCACCTATTAGGACGTTTTCACTTTGTTGGACAAATTATTTACATTGTTGGGTAGCTTTTATTTGTAGTCTAATGAATGGATAGAGCTATTTTTGGTTTGTTGTTAGAATTTACCTTCAATAAGAAAAATACACTACAATTGTTGAAAACAAAGTGCATTCAAATTAAAATAATATATACTTATTAAATAATTTTCTTGTTGAAAAAAAAGTGCATTCAAATTAAAATAAGATATACTTATTAAAATTTTTTTTTTGATAAAATGAATAGATCATAAACTCATTGATTATGAATTAAAAAAAATGTGTTCAGTTTAGACTCTAATGAAAAGAGTAGTATAATAATAGACTTATCTTATCTCTCTCTAGGAGAGGTAATGTATAATAATAAAACTCCACTAGTGCTCACTCTCTCTATATGTAAGCTAAGTAACCAGGACATACTATAATTTCTTTAGAAGTTATTATGATCATGGAAAGATAAAAGACTCGTACTAAGGACTTAATAGAGATTAAATATAGGTTGAAAATACTCACTTTATTGTGACAAAGTTGTTATTTCGTTGGAATAGGTTTAAAAAAGAGATTTAAGAATTTTAAATTTTCACATTAAAAATTTAAATTAGAATTATATTATTGGGAATGTGGATCATATTTTATAATTAAAAAAATAACAAATTAACTAATATATTTGAAAAATCCATACTTAAATATCAAATCTATGGAATTTCTTATTCGATCCAAGTCCATTCATCTTTATCTTTAGAAAAAGGTTATCTCGGCATCCATCTTACGTAATATGGAATCCTTATACTTTCACTAGTCTCCTCTCTTTGGCTTTAGTGAAGTGTCTCACAACCTAGCACAACCAACACTTAAGTGAAATAAATAATCTCACCACATATAAGGGATAGGGACATGACATTAATATTAATTTAATTTAATGTAATTTAGAAAGCAAAAATTATAATTTCAACTCGACATAGAAATTTAAATTTATTTTAATTGTTTTCTTGATTTTTATTTATCTATTTTAGTTGATGCATTCTAATATATTTTATAATTATTATTTTTGTTAAATGTACAAATTTTATTGTTACGATGAAGTAAGGGATAAAGGGTAGTCTTCCTTCCATGATCTCTTTATGAAGAGAAATATGATTTATTTTGATGTTTAGCTTTATTAGATGAGGGAGATTGATCCCCCAACTTTACAAGTCGTTGTACTTCGGTTATGAAGCACTGGGCGAGAATTCCGGTTATGAAATCAAAATAAAAACCACTCCCTCGATCCCATTTTTGAACCGAATTTGGTGGCTCAACACACCGGTGTCAGTTCATGTGGAAAAAAAACCTCCAAGGATATTGATGAGTAATACCACCCTTTCCCAACTTGACTAGCTTTATGTCCCACTATACAAGACAAGCTACCAAGCCAACATGTCATTTCCGACCATATACCTACCTTGACCCCTACATTATCAGAACTCGCGCACTAGTGAGATGCTATTTTCCCTTTTGGAGTGATTGAGAACTTGTCCCCCAAAACTTTGATTGAGTAGTGGGCTAGCTATTCCACTGTCAACTAACCAGGTACGGGAAGATAGAATATTTTTATGGGTACTAGTCTTCTAATTAGAAAATTAGACTGTTAGTATAAATTCAATATTCATATTACATATCACATACATTGTAAGTTTTCTAGTCAAATTATGAAAAAATAAAAAAATAAATACCCTACCAAACTTCATAATTATATTTGTAACTATCCCATACTAAAACATTATAAAAAACCATCTAACTCGCATGATGATGTTAGCTCGAGGGGGAGCCCACCTGTTTTGGTGGAGAAGAAGCATTTTCTTCATGATAGGATGTGAAGGAATAGTTTATCAATTTCTTGGGAAAAAAAGGCCTTTTTGTCGATCATATCCATTCTATCCATCAAGTTTTCCATGCACACTATAATTTCCTTCTATGTGTCTAAACAATTTGTAACAATCCCAACGATGGAAGTTTGAATGTGTCAGTACAAATGAAATATTTGCATGTAGGAAGTTTCGCAAACCTAAGTAGAGTTTCCAACCAAATGGATTCAAATCCGGTTTTTCCTATCAATATGATGTTGTGATATGAATCTACATGTCTAACGAAGTTCCCCCTTCACTTTAAAGATTGTTTTTGATAACCTATTGAGGGATAAATTTAGTATATTTATCAATTGAATTTTGAACTATAGCTTATGCTCAAGTTTGATAAACTAAAGGAGGATAATAGGGATCAATGGCTCTACCTATTCTACCTCCCAAAAGGCTTGAGAAAATACACCGTGTAGAAATAAATAGGGGAGGGTAGATATGGATGAATCAAGAAGTGGCGAGAAAGGGAGTGAGAAAAAAAAAAAGCACCTATGGGAGAGCACCAAACGGTAACAAGAGAGAACCTACTAAAGAAAAATATATAACATGGAAAAATAATTCCATGGAAGGATTTAAAAGTTGAGATACTAAGCCCAAACTAACATCTAAAGATAGAGAATTATTCGAGCCAAACAATAGGATGATCCATGGAAATTGAGCTAGTGATAAGGTGAGGAAAATGGACCAATAAAAAAACTCAATGAAGCAAATAAAATCCCAAAATTGATCCAATTGAGCCACATGCAAAGGATTAAAATATGGTAACTAAAACTGAAAGGTGAAAGAACAAATAAAATAACGATTAATTAGACCTAAGACCCAATCTTGGAACATTTCTTAAGCTGAATACAATGAGCCTAAGGATTTCTACCTTAAAACCAAGTGGCACAACTGAGCCTAATAATAGAGGCATTGGTACTCAAATTCTTGCACGGAGGTAACATTCCATCTCTTTTAGAAAACTAGACCTCCAAGTAAATAAAATATCCACAAAAGAAGCACTATAACTAGATGTGAAATTTAATTACTATACAATATAATAAGGGAAAAATCAACATCAAACCAACACATGTTGTAACTTGAGGAGCGAGAAACCAAACTATATCACTAATATGCCACCATGTGTCATGATAAGCAACCATATTCATGTTATTAACAATTATTATTCTTTGATGGTTATTGAATGTCTTCATAACACTATATTTCCTTCGCACTTGTTCCAAACAATGAACGCCATCATTATAAAAACCTCTTAAGATCCAGCTCAAACTCTGTTGATCGTTTCGAAAAATTCATGGATATAACATGAAATATGTGGGTAAAACTATCACCCTTCATTAAAATACCATTGCACATCACAAGATGATGGTGTGGATGCTTTGGTTGGGTTCCATATGTTGGGGGGCATAGTCCTTAACTGCAACTTCCTTACATATTATAATGTACCTCATTTCCAAACAAATTTTTGTTAATAAAAAAATAATTTAGCAATTAGATATGCACATAATTCCATACCTTGAAGGGTAAATTCCAACTTCACCAAAATCCCCTTAAAACAAAACAATCTTATATTGTTACCCTGTACTTGGTTATATATATATATATATATATATATATATATTTTCGAAAGACACATTTTATGCAAGACTTCATAGGCTTCTTTCTTATGGTAAGTACTCCATTAAAATGATATGGTTTTAAGACATACCAATAGTCCCCATAATGTCTTATGAATATGTTTTATATAAGAACAAGTGTCAAACCTCATTCACTAAGTTCTCCAACGTATGAATTTAACATCGTCCTATAGCTCCATACTGGTTAAGGTCTTACATGAGTTATGTTATGATAAAGGTCCTTTGAGTATAATATGTTTCAATTGGTTAAGGTTATAGTTCAATAGATATATCTAGGCTTCCTGAAATCTTAATAGAAATGTGAACATTATTATGTGGGTGAGTAGAAAAATGACACCTTGGCTTGCCCCATGTCATTTAGCAAGGGAAGAATGGTTTTGATTTGGAAGTGGTTAGCCCTTCTATAGGACGTTTAGGGTAGATACTTCCCGTCTCCTCTACCCATGACACAATTCAGTCACGTAGCTCTGCTGCCAGAGCTCTGTAATCCTCGACTAAGGAAAACCATAACCACTTGTTACCTTGCCATTCAAGAATTGATTTTGAGGAATTTCCTACACCTATTTCTCTGTCTATTTAATTTATAGTCATATCTTATTATATTTATTTATTTTCATTTTTTTTTAAATACCTTTCCTTTGTAAATATATGTTTTTCTAATAATATTTTATCTGTTCATCATGATATTGACCCAGGTTTTTACTTGTTAACTATATCCTTGAATGAAAATTACTGATTTTTTATTTTTTCATGGTGAAACCAATAAAATTTAGGTTTTTCCTATAATATTAACTAAAAATTCTACAAATTTGACCATGGCTAACGAATTTGGTGGAGAAAAATGATGATTAGGTTTGGTTTTCTCGCCCTTGTCCTTCTATCTTCTTAAACCTTTGGATATATGAGCATGTTTTTCATATTCCTTGCATATTAGCTCCATTTCTTGGTGTTTAAAATTTGTTTAGATGTCCGAAGTGTTTTCAATTCGGGGCCTTTG
This sequence comes from Pinus albicaulis, assembly GCA_034641835.2. Taxonomy (NCBI): domain Eukaryota; kingdom Viridiplantae; phylum Streptophyta; class Pinopsida; order Pinales; family Pinaceae; genus Pinus; species Pinus albicaulis. The sequence continues at coordinate 248,163,348 of CM076572.1, read as the reverse complement.
AGGCGATTATCTTCTCGAGGTGGTCACTATTTCCATTTAGGTGAATATTTTCTTGAGGTGGTCACTATTTTAATGTTTGACTAGGTAAGTAATAAATCCTCTTTTTGTAGAGATTATTTATTTCTTCTATTTTCGAACCTCAAATTCAAATATTTTCCAAACTGATAGTTAAACTATTTCCATATAAATGAATTACTGGACCTCTATTATACTTGTTTCACATAAATTTTAGATTTTTAGTCTCCTACTAAAACTTTTCATAAATATTTATTTTCTTAAATATATATTTCCTTCACTACTAACAGGTTTGACTGAAATTTTTATTTGCAGGCTATAACTAGACCTAATTGGTGCTTTTTCCATACTGATATTTAGGTTTTTCTATTTTCTATGTGACTTAAGTTACTCTAAAATCTACACTAGTCTATGGTTACTTTCATGGTTCTACAAAAATATCAGTCTTGTAAACATGATGTAGAGATGTTGCATTTTTCGTTGCTTTAATAAATTATAGGTTTTGTTGTTTTTTGTCCGAAGTTGGTATTATTGAAAATTTTTCTCTTGTCTATAGTGTTAATATTAATCTTAATCGCAAGTATACGAAAAAGGATCACTTTAGACGTGGATAACAAACAACCCTAACAGCAAAGATGGATGCCAATATATTTATATCTGTAATTAGTTGACCAAGATAAATGCTGCAAAAATCTAGATCTATGCATTAAAAGACATTAAGTAGTAACCAAAAGCAAGAGCTTCTACATGCATCTAATAGACAAGACAAGATGTTTTAAAGAATTGTTTTTATTTATGATACCTGGGAGGAGAACATACAAAGATGTTACTAGTCCTCCTCAATGGGATGGGTTGTTTTAAGTCCTGAGCACTTTAGATCTAAAATCGCTCTCTCTTGATGGTGTAGAAAACCTAGACAAAAAATGGAACTCAAATGGAGCTCACAAGAAAAATGGTAGCAAAATATGACATTGATGGTGGATCAAAGTGAGACCAAAAGTATAGATCCAGAGTGATCTTTTGGCAACAAAAGGTAGTGAGTGAATGGAAAAACCCTTCTATTTATAACAAAATATTGATTTAGCCTAGATATTGGTGCATAATTAAAATATTATTAGCCAATTCTGGATCCAACTTTTATGGAGTATTTTATTATATTTGTGGGAGGGAAAAATAAATTGACTTGGGTCAAATCATTTTATTTGTAAATAATAAATAAATAAATGATTTGTTTATTATTTTAAGGATGTGGTTGAGTAATAATCAAATAAATAATGATCCGTTTAATTATTAATGAATGATTTAGTCAAATTTAAGAAGGAATATTATTTAAATAAGGTTTACATAATTATTCCTAGAAAATAATAAAATAAATAATAATTTATCTAATTATTTTCTTATTTCGGGTTAAATATGACAAGGAATATTAATTATACTATTGTTTAACTAATTATTCCTTGAGGAAAATCAAACAAATGTGGATTTATTTAATATTTCCTCATGGGATTTCCTATTTAGACCATAAACAACTTAATAAAGGTCGTTTACTAAGTTATTTTTCATTGTGAAAGAAATTTTGCTTAGGGTAAAATTGGTCCTACATGGAGTACTTACGTCCATCTAATAGTAATAGGTTAGATGGCCAAAAAATGGTGTAACAGGTTTCCCACCAACATGCGAGCATTAGGAGCTAATCGTATGACTGAAGTATGTTGTAAGAACTCAATCACTACACACCGAAGGGGAAGTCAGAGAGAGAAATATAAGGTAGACCAAAGTGCTAGAGGACTAGACCCTAAGGAGGCGAGAGTTATAGGTGTGACAAGTCTCTTTTATGTCTGAGTATCTATGCTATAGGTGGCGGGGGACGTATACCTATGCCCCTTGAGACAAAGTACAAAGAATAATGCATACAGTAAACAAGGGAATGAAAAATATAGTACATGTTGACATAAACATGAGCCAGGTTAAAACATGATAATGAATCCCACATACATATTGTGCCTGGGATAACAACTAGGACCTATACAATAATATCTGAGTATATGAGATATAAGTACAACCAAAGTGCCCCTATAAAAATGAAAGGGCTCTGAAAATATAACTGATACATGCAAACTAAAAGACGTTGCAAACGACTAAGGTCGAAATCATCAAATCTATGGAGCTGCATCGAAGGTTGTACTGAAGAGGTCAACCGACATATGGAGGGCTACCTTAACGGCCACCCCCTCACAAGGTCTGAAAACATATCACACACACACATGGGAATCACCGGTATCATCAGTTGCATCACTGAACCATCAACTAGATAGATCTCAATCATGCTATAAGGAGATGGAGCTGAGAAACAATCAAGTCAAAGGGAAATAAGGAGTCCCTTTGCTTGATCCGAGGCGCCGAACAAGAGTGGAAGTTGGAACCAAGGTACACCGCCCTTTAGACCTGTCTTCTGGAATGAATAATATAATGTCGAAAGAAGGAGGTCAGCCATAGGTGAGGAAATAAGGGATCCTCAACTAAGGAACGAGAGAAAATAGTAGAGCGACTTTGAGACTAACACCAGGGATGATGCCAAAATGGGGGGTACTAAGTAGTGGATGAACGACTTCCCTTGTTAGAGAATAAAGGGCATGGATGACCTAACAGCGACTGACACAATATCATAAGGGATATGGGATAGTAGGACTGAAGGTCGTAATGTGAGACACGAGAGAGGAACCAAGAAATGAGGGATGGAGGACTATAGAGGGTTACAAATGGACTCAGGATAGACTCGATGGGTGCGATGATGACTCAAATCAGATGCTCTAAACAAGGGCGACTTGATGATGCTGCCACATAGAAAAGGTCCAATGGGGACCATAAAAACATGAGTGCAAGATGGTTACTTATGATGAAAATCGACACGAGCATGGACAAGTATGGAGGAAAAGTGTTTCCCTAAGTATAAGTGTTGCAAGTGAAGAAATTCGATTTTGAGGAGTGGTGAAGTGACCCTTCATGGATAAAATGTGTCCTAGTGGAGTATCAAATCACAAAAAAAAACCATGGGCTGGCTACCAAAAAGAAATAGAACATGTATTTCGAGAAGGAAATTCTAAGGGTAATATTTCTTAACATAGAGTGCATTGCGGGGATTACAAAGGGGATGTCCTTCGAAATATTCTAAGAGATATGCCCCCTTACCTAAATCCTTATTGATGATGTAAGGTCCTAGCCATAATGATTCAAACTTCCCATGACTGAGGACATCATGGGCCTGGTCATAAACCATAACAAGCACCTTCATGAAAAGTACGAGGGTGGACTTTTTGGTCATACTGAGCTTTCATGCGTTCCTTAGTTGCTTTGATGGTTTACAATGCAACACGACAGTCTTTGGAAGTGCACTCAAGCATGATAAGTCATTGTTCTAAAGGTTGGGTGTCAGGGAGAAGTTCAACGGCTAGATGAATGGAAGGGATTTCACATTCCATCGGTAAGACTGCCTCCTCTCCGAAGACAGGGTGGAAAGGAGTAAACCTGGTGGCGGTTTTAACAAAAGTTCTATAGGCCCACAAAGCAGGGAACATCATAAGGTGCCAGTTGGTTTTGTGTTTATCCACCGTCTGTTGAAGCTTGTTTTTAATGATTTTGTTTACTGCTTCAACTTGGCCATTACCTTGAGGGTAATAGGAGGAATAATATTGGTGCTCAAAATCCAACAATGAGGATAGCTCATGCCATATCTCATCTTCAAAATGTCAGCCATCGTCAGAGACCAATTGATTCGAAACTCCAAATTGAGCGATAACATGGTTAAAGAAAAATGTTGCTACAGTAGCCACCCTGTTGTTAAACGATGGCATGGCCTCAGGCCATTTGGTGAAATAGTCAACCGCCACGATGATATACTTGTGGTTACCAGCAGACCGCGATCGACACTCCATAAATTTGATGGCCCACTTACAAAAGGGACCAGCTGAGATGACAGGATGGAGGGGAGTCAGAGGGGCTCGTGCCTTAGGGGGGAAATGTTGGCAATTGGAACAATTTTTGAATACTTCAATGCAATCACCAAAGATACAAGGACAAAAGTACCCAGTGCGCATGATTTTCTGGGCAGTGGCAAGACCGGAGAGGTGGCCACTACAAGCGCTGCTATGGCAGGCATTGAGGACTTGCTCTGCTTCAGCGTATGTGAGACAATGACGACGGACATAATCTACACCGTGACGGTAAAGGTCGTCACAAATAAGAAGATAGTAGGGGGCCTAGTTTCACATACATCATTGAGCATCACGGTCAAGATGGAGGTCGAACTTTTGGTTTTGCAAATAAGTGAGAATTTCACCATACCAAGGATCATCCGTGGTAATGGAAAATAAATGTTCATCAGGAAAATCATCATTAACGAGAGGATCCTGTGTATCGGTAGGTAATTTAGAAATGAGTTCAGCGAGGGCTAAACCTTTCTTACTTTTGGGTGTGACAAATTCAAGATTGAATTCCTGGATGATAACGATCCAACGGTCGTACTTCCTATTGATGATTCGGCGATTTAGTAGGAAGGCCAGAGGGTTGGAATCATCCACAACCTTGGTGGAACGCATGAGGATGTAATGATGAATTTTTTGGACTGAGAACACAATAGCTAGTGCTAATTTTTGTTCATGTGAGTAGGATACAGGAGGACCTACCAGGTTCTTACTGACATAATCGATAACATGCTCAATTCCATTGTCATATTCCTAAATAAGGACTCCAGTGACCAAATAGGTGGATGCAGATATGTACAGGATAAAATCCCTATCAAATTTAGACCAAAAGTATAGATCCATAGTGATCTTTTGGCAAGAAAATGTAGTGAGTGAATGGAAAAACCCTTCTATTTATAAAAAAATATTGAGTTAGTCTAGATATTGATGCATAGTTAAAATACTATTAGCCAATTCTAGATCCAACTTTTATGGAATATTTTATTATATTTGTTGGAGGGAAAAATAATTTGACTTGGGTCAAATCCCTTTATTTGTAAAAAATAAATAAATAAATAATTTATTTATTATTTTAAGGATGTGGTTGAGTAATAATCACATAAATAATGATTTGTTTAATTATTAATGAATGATTTAGTTAAATTTAACAAGGAATATTGTTTAAATAAGGTTTAAATAATTATTCCTAGCAAATAGTAAGATAAATAATAATTTATCTAATTAATTTTCCTGTTTTGGGTTAAATATGACCATGAATATTAATTAAAATATTATTTAACTAATTATTCCTTGAGGAAAACCAAACAAATGTGGATTTATTTAATATTTCCTCATGTTGTTTCCTATTTAGACCATAAACAACTTAATAAAGGTGTTTTACAAAGTTATTTTTCATAGTGAAAGCAATTTTAATGAGGGTAAAATTGGTCCTACATGGTGTACTTAGGTCCATCTAATAATAACAGGTTAGATGACCAAAAAATAGTGTAACATATAGGCCATCCAAAAAATTCTATTACTTATTTAGAGTTATTCCTTTTATTTAGAGTTTTCCATTAAATTCTACATCTATCTATCTCAACTTATATCCTCCATGGTATTTTATTCACTCCTTTGTTAACTGTATTCAATTATCTAGGTGATTTCAATTTGTTGGCATACTTATTTACATTAGTGGGTGCCTTTTCTTTGTAGTGTAGTGAATGGATAGAGTTATTATAGGTTTGTTCATATAGTTTACCTTCAAAAATAAAAATATAGCAAGAAAAATATGCTACAGTTGTTGAACAAAGTGCAATTAAATTAAAACAATATATAGTTATTAAAATATTTTTGGTTGATAAAATGAATAGATCATAAACTGATTGATTATAAACTACACAAAATGAGTTCATTTTAGACTCTAATGAAAAGAGTAATAGAAGAAATTTTTATTATCTCTCTCTCGGGGTAAGCTAAAGTACAATAATAAACCTCCAATAGAGCTCACTCTCTCTATATGTAAGCTATGTAACCAGGGCATACTAGAGGTTGAAAATACTCACTTTAGTGTGAAAAAGTTGTTATTGAATTGGAATAGTTTTAAAAAAGAGATTGAAGAATTTTAAATTTCCACATTAAAAAATTAAAGTAGAATTATGTTGTTAGAAATGTGGACCATATTTTATCATTAAAAAAATAACAAATTAATTAATATCTTTGACAAATTCATACTTAAATACTACATCTATGAAATTTCCTGTTGGATCCAAATTCATTCATCTATAACTTTAGGAAAAGGTAATTTCATCATCCATCTTACGTAATATGAAATGCTGATACTTTCACTAGTGGCCACTCTTTGGCTTTAGTGAAGTGTCTCACAACCTAGCACAACCAACACTTAAGTCTAATAAAATAATATCGCCACATATAAGGGACAAGGAAATGGAATTAATATTAATAAAATGTAATCTAAAAAATAAAAGTTATAATTTCGACTCGACATAGCAATTTACATTTATTTTAATTGTTCTTTTTCTTTTTATTTATTGATTTTAGATGATTCATTTTAATATATTTTATAATTATTATTTTCGGGATAAAGGGTAGTATTCCCCCCATGATTTCTTTATCAAGAGTAGTATGATCACTTTTTTTGTTTACCATTATTAGAATATGGATTTTGGGCTCGCAACTTGAGAAGCGTTTGTACTTCAGTTACGAAGCATGGGGCGGGAATTCCAATTGCGAAATCAAAAGAAAGACAACTCCCTCCATCCCATTGTTGGACCAAACTAGGTGCCCCGATCCACCCATGTCATTTCGTGTGGAAAAACCACATCCAAGGCTATTGATCAATAAGAAAACCCTTTCCTAGCTTGAATAACTTCCTGCCCCACTATACAATACAAGATACCAAGCCAACATATCATTCTAGACCATATTCCTACATTTCACCCTGCATTATGAGATCTCACATACTAATGAGATGCTAGTTGCCCTTTTGAGCACTTGGGAACTTGTCCTTGAAACCTTGACTGAGTAATGGGCTAGCTACTCCACTTTCAACTGGATAGGTAGGGGAATATTGATTTTTTTTATTGGTTACTAGTGTGCTATTTAGGAAATTAGACCATTAGTATAAATTCAAAATATTGATATTACATATCACATATGCTATAATTTTTTGAATCAAATTATATAGAAATAAAAAATAAATACCATGCGAAAAATTCACAATTATAGTTGTAACTCTCCTATACTAAAATATTATAACATATCATCTAACTCACTTGATCATGTTAACCTAAGGGGGAGCCCACCTATTTGGTGCAGAAGAATCATTGTATTCATGAGAGGATGTGAAGGCACGGTTTGCAAATTTTTTGGGAAACAAAAAGGAATTTTTTTCCATTGTATCCATTTTTTCCACCACATTGGCCACGTACAGGAGAATTTCCTTCCAAGTGTCTAAAAAATTTGTAAGAATCCTAACCATGGAAGTTTGAATGTTCTAGTACAAATCAAGTATTTTCATGTACGAAGTTTGGTGAACCTAAGTAGAGTTTTGAACCTAATGAATTCAAATTTGGAAATTACAATCAATATGATGTTGTGATATGAATCACATGACTAACGAACTTCCTCCTTCACTTAAAAGATCATTTTTGCAAATATATTAAGGGATAACTTATCTATATTTATCAATTGGATGTTGAACTATAGCTTATGCTAAAGTTTGAGAAATTTATGGAGGACAATAATAGGGATCAATGGCTCTAGATCTTCTAGCTCCAATATGACTTGTGGAAATACACCGCGTAACCATAAATATGGAATCGTACAGATGGATGAATCAAGAAGTGTTGAGAAAAGGAGTGATAAAAAACAAGCACATGTGGGAGAGCACCAAATGGTAACAAGAGAGAACCTACTAAAGAAAACTATATAACATGGAAAAATAAGACCACGTATGGATATCAATTCAACAAGCTAAGCTCAAAACTAGCATATGAAGATGGAGAAGGGTTTGAAACAGACAATATGATGAGTCATAGAAATTGAGCTAGTGAGAAGGTAAGAAAAATGACCCAATAAAAAAACTCAATGAAACAAATACAATCGCAAAATCGATAGAATAAAGCCACATGCAACGGATTAAAATAAGGTAACCTAAAATTAAAAGGCCAAAGAACAAATAAAAAACCAATTAACTAGACCTAAAACCAAATATTGGAGAATTTCTTAAGATGAATACAATGATCCTAATGATTTCTACCTTAAAACCAAGTGGCACAATTATGCCTAAGAATAGAGGCATTAGTACTCAAAGTCCTGCATTGAAAATATACCTCCAAGTAAGGGAAATATCCACAACAGAACCAGTATAACTAGATGATAAATTCAATTACTATACTCTATAATAAGGAAACTAAACATCTGACCAACACATGTAACATGACGAGTGAGAAACCTCCCAATGTCATGATAAGCTACCATCTTCATGGTATTATCCATTGTTATGCTTTGAGGTTGATTCAATGTCTGTATAACACACTATATCCTTCCTAATTATCCAAAAAAGTGAACTCTATCATTCTAACAACCTCTTATAATTGAACCTCAAACTCCCTTGATCGTTTAGAAACCTTCATGGATATAACATGCCATATGCAAGTGAAAATGTCACCCTTCTTTAAAATATTATTGCATATCACAAGACGATGGTGTGGATCCTTTGGCTGGGTACCATGTGTGGGAGAATATTCCTTAACTAAAATTTACTTACATACTATAATGTACTACATTTCCACACAATTTTTTTTTAATAAAAAAATAATTTAGAAATTAGATATGCACATAATTCCACACCTTCAAGGGTCAATTCCAACTTTACGAAAAGACGCTTAAACAAACAAGATTATATTGTAACCATGCACTTGGTTATATATATATCATTTTGAAAGGCACATTTTATGCAAGACTTCATAGGCTTATTTGTAATAGTTAGTACTTTATTAAAACGTCATGGATTTAAGGCTTAACAATACTCCCGATGATGTCTTATGATTAGTTTTTGTATAATGTATGCTTCCTTACGATGATGTCTTATGATTATTTTTTATATGATGCATACTTCCTTATTGTCTACACAAGTATCAAAACCCATCCACTAAGTTCTCCAATTTACGAATTTAACATCGACTTATAGCTCCACCCTGGTTAAAGTCTTGCATGGGTGATATTATGATCAATCTCCTTTTAGTATAATATTTCTCACTTGGTTAAGGTAATAGTTCAAAGGATATATGCATCCTTCATGATATCTTAATATACATGTGAACAATATTATGTGGGTGGGTAGAAAAATGACACCTCGACTTTCCCCATGTGATTTAGCAAGGGAAGGATGGTCTTTATTTCGAATGACAATCTAATGGTGGTTAGCTCTTCTCCAGGATAGTTATGGTAACTACTTCCCCCCTCTTCTTCCCACGACACCATTCACTTGCGGAGCACTGCTGCTAGAGCTCTACAATCCTCGACTAAGGAATCATAATCACTTGTTATCTTAACATTCAAGAATCACTTTTGAGGAATTTTCTACACGTATTCCTCCATGTATTTAATTTACAATCATATCTTATTATATTTTTTTTTCACGTTTTCAAAAGTAATTTTCCTTCCTAAATATATGCTTCACTAATAATATTTTCTAGGGTTTCTCGATAATATTGCCCCATGTTTTTCATTGTTAACTATATCCTTGAATGAAAATTATTGATTTTTCATTTTTTCGTGGTGAAACCAATAATTGTTAGGTTCATCCTATACCCTTCACTGAAAATTCATTGGGTTTGCACATGTTTAAGGAATTTGGTGGCGAAATATGATGATTTTGCTTGGTTTTCTCGCCCTCATCCTTTTTATCTTTTTAAACCTTAGGTGATATGATAATTTTTTTATTATTCCTCCCTAGCAATTTCATTTCTTAGTTTTTAACATGTGTTTCGATGTGTGCATGGTTTTTAGTTCGATGCCTTTGAGGCGACTATCTTCCCGAGGTGGTCATTATTTACAGGTTTCACCAGGTAAGTAATAGATTTTCTTTCCGTAGAGATTATTTATTTCTGCTCTTTCCTAACCTCAAGTTCAAATATTTGCCAGCTGATAGCTAAACCACGGTCATGGAAACGAATAAATAAACCTTTATTCTACGCGTTTCACAAAAAATTTAGAGTTTTAGTCTCGTACTACAACTTTGCATAAATATTTATTATTATTATTATATTGTTCCTTCACCACTAACAGGTGTGACTGAAATTTATATTGGTAAGTTATAAGTAGACCCAATTGGATCTTTTTCCATAACGATATTTAGGGTTTTTTAATTTTCTATGTGACTTAGGTACTCTGAAATTTACACTTTCCTTCTCTATGGTGGTCTGCTACCTAATTTTAAATATAGAATGGAAGGATAAGGTCATTAAGCCTATTCCTGGTTGAGGCTTCCTTTTTTCCTATGCATGCAGAGAATCTACAACTCAATATTTATTTTTAATCAGCTCGGGTTTTTATTTCTTTATTAATGAGTTGTACAAGCTTCCCTTAGGCATCAGTTGTAATTTTTTAAAGCCTCTTAAGGCTGGGCATGATTAAGCATGATTAAATACCAACTCTATATTTATCATATATTTATAACAGTATTCTATCGGGTTATATTCTCAATTAAAATTTATGATGTCTCTTTGGAATTTTATTAAGTATAATAGAAATCAAATATGAAGAATGGTATGCATGGTTTTTCATTAATTTGCAATTTGATATTGATAACAACCTATACTCTTTTCACTACTAGTTATTTTTAAATGCAAATTTTAATGTATTTTGGTTTAGATTGTTTCACTTTTTATGTTTTGTATAAAATATCTTACTCTGAATGCATGAAGATGGGTTAAACTTTTGGGACAAATGATTATATTTCTTCATAATTTTTTAGAGTCATATAACATGTCAGTTCTCCATTAAAGTAAATGCTTTTCCTTGCAAACTTTCACAAATATTAAGATCTATGTGTGTGTTCACATAGAATAACTTAATCTTATAACTTAGTCTTAATCTTAGAATAACTACTTTTTTCATATTAAAAAATTATTTCTTATGCAAAATATATTTTTTATTAATTTTCGAAGTTTATATTTTTTTTCTACTATTTAAATAAATTAAAAATTTCAAGACTACGAGTTTGAGGAGGAGATATTTGTATTTTTCAATTTTTTTTTCATTGTTATACTTTATGTTATTAATTTTTTATTCAACCCCTTTGAAATTGTCGAGATGTTTTTCAAGGATTATGTTTAGAACAAATTAGATAAGAAATATGACATGAATTCAAAGCTACCAAAATCACATGCCATTAGATAGAGGATTACTTCTCGAATCCAACATGATCAACTTTGCTAGTTAAGAAAAAATTGAGTGTACAAAATGATGTTGAAGAGAATCTAGAAAAGAGGAGCTAAAACTCTGTTATTTAGAGGAGCTAAAACTGTGTTACTCAGGCCCTCAACAGATAGATTAAGTGTTTGAAAAACTTGATCAAAGGCTTGATCGAGTTATCATAATTATCTAAACAAAAAGAAAAAAAATGAAGCCTCTCAATACTCTTTTTAATGCTAATTAGAAAATTTATTTTTTTAACAAAAATTTATTTTATAAATATTCAAATGTAATCCAAACTCCATTTTTTCTTTATCATAAATACAATTTTTTTTTTTTTTAACCAAGAAAATAATTATAATAATATGTATAGATAACTTTGTATAAAATATTTTAACTTTTCTTTTTCAATTTTGAAATTTTTAAAAATAATAATTTGTTTATTGTTTTGATTTTAAATATAACATATTTTTTTACTTAATAGTTTTATAATTTTTTTATTGTAGAAATTTTCAATAAAAATAAATCAAATTATAATAAAATAAATAACAAAAAAATAAACTAAACACTAAATTTTCACAGTATAATACAAAATTAAACACTAAGTATAAAGATTATATAGCACATTACTCATTAATTATTTAAAAAAAAATCATATATTATAATTTTTCAAATCATTATTTTAAATACCTGTAAATTTTATAATTATTATGCCCTAAGACGCTCCTCTTTGAAAACAACTCCACTAGCTCCCATTGTGTACCGATCTGCACCATTGGATCAAATGTTAGACAACTGAAATGTTTTAGGCCATTCATCTACAACCTCCTTCATTTAAGCCGACCACCTAAATAACTCCCTAACCTCTACGAATCGCTCTTCCCAACCTACAATCTCACTACAGGATGATACGAGGAAACGGAAAGAACAAGCATTCATCTCATTGGTGTCGTTTCTACTCTCTTATTAGATCTGGTTTCCAAGAGTATAAGAAATTGTTAGATCTAGTTTGCAGTTTTCTATTAGTTGTCACTATCTTTTAATGTTTTGACGTGCACAACGTAGTTTTAATACCATTTGGAATTCGAATCTTCATAAATATTATGATATTTTTGTTTGATAGAATCCATTATTTTTATTCTTACACGAGTTTCCATTTGATAGCCTCCATTGGTTGCCTTGACGTCGCGCTCACGTCCCTCGTGAGCAAGAGCCTCTCCGCCTATGAGAAGTTCGATTCTCTCATGAAGCAAGTGGAGTTGGACCTTGAAACCTCCAATTCTAAGCATCATGGTCTTGAACTTGAAACCTCGAATTCCAAGCGTCGTGGCCCGAAGGTCATTGTAGATAGCTTGAAGGTTGTTTTTGGTTTGAATGTGTGGAATTTCAAAGCTCTTTATTTGTTTGAGGCGTGTTATGAGAAGAAAGGGATGCTCATCTATGCTTGTAAAGTGTTCGAGGATGTGTTCTAGCTAAATCCGTCGTCACAAGATGCCAAAGTTGGCACATATCGTTGGTCCTAATTAAGATATCTAGCAAAACCTGTGAGATTTTATGCCTCCACCCAAAAATAGATTCCCAATCGACACTCTCACTACAAGGAGATACAAGGAAATAGAAAGATCAATCATTCATCTCATCAATGGATTTTCCACCCTTTACCATTTTGTCTCCCACCATCATCAACACACTGCCAAAAGAAAATAATACACGAAATGCAAACAATAAAAACAACTTGAGGAGTTGAGACATCGCTTTGATGGAAATTAGACCAAAAAATAACAAACTATGTAGCTAAATCATTGGCCTTGTCCTTTTTCTAAAATTTTTATAATTCCAAGAACAAATTTTATAGTTACATCATTGCTCTAAAGGTATTTTTTTCTTTTGTGATAATTCTTACGATTACAATAATTCACAATATTGCAAAATATGAAAAGACGACAATGCCCAATTCCATGCATTTATGCGTATCCAAACTTTTCCTATGAAATAGCCAAGGATTCTGGGTAACAAATGTTCATTTTAATTTTTTTAAAGTTTATCCCAACAAATTTTCCAAGAAATGTTAATTTTATCCCTTTGTTCTGTTTCATAGATATTTTAAATCGTGTGGAAAAAATTTAAACAGTGACGAATCCTTTGAAGTTACACATTGAGTGTATGTACTCCTTTTATTCCGTGTGTGACCATATGTACTCGTGTTTGCTAGTTAAATTTGGAATAAGCTCCAGTCCTAGTATGGGAGGATATTAGATTGATAGATTGGGTAATTCATATTATGATTTTTAAATTTATGATTTCTTAGGATTTTATTAATACCAAATTATCTCAAATATTTTATATTAAATTTTTCATATATATATATCGAGTCATTTTGATAACTATTTATGTGTAAATACAATATATACTAGTGCAACCACATTATATTTACTAATGCGGTTGATATACGCTGATAGGCCTATATCCACTACCCAACAAATTAATTTATATATCAATAAATAAATATTATATATAATAATATTATTATATTAACTTTAAATATATATATTATATATTAATAAGGATATATATTAGCGATGGGTGCCCCTTTTTTATCCTAAAAAAGAGAATGCAGGTGCTGGTCCCATCTGGATGCGGTTGCCTGGATTGCCTCTGCAATTTTGGAATGACATTGCGCTTCGGAACATAGGGGGCCACTTCGGTCGGTACCTGGACCATGATCGATCCTACCTGTCCACTAGTAGTAGAGCAGTGGCTCGGATCCTGATCTTTCTCGACACAAGGGATGGCCTATATGAGAATTTTATCATGAGGTTTGATGGGATGCAGTGGCAGCAGCATCTAGACTATGAGGGCGTGCCCTTTCGCTGCAGGAAATGTCATGAGGTAGGTCATCTGTACAAAGCATGTCCACGGAAGGGGGCTGGCAGGATGGTTGTTAAGAAATCTTGCTCCATTGGCACACAAACTGAGGCGGATCCCAGCATCTCACCGGACAGTGCGGGCATGCGGACGAGGGCACCTGAGCTCCCTGATGATGTTAGGTCGAGGACTGCGACTATGCCCACCTGGACTACTACGCACCCCAGATCCCGGCCACAGGTCTCGTCGGTGCCTGCCCAGCATGATCTCTTCATTCCGGGTACTGCTTTTTCTTGCCCTTTAACTTCTGATTATGCAGATATATCTTCATCCATTACTTTTCCGTTTAATGTATCTGATATTGAACCTCACAATCTGTCATCTGCTTTCTCCTTACCTTGTATATCATCGAGTGTGTCCCATACATCATTAAACCTCCCATCTATATGCTGCACCATCACCTTGGCCTCACCTTCTTTCTCCCCTATCATCCATCTTCCATCTGATGAGCCCTCCCCTGGCCATTCTGTCACCTCTTCGGAGACTCACTCTTCGAAGCACAACTATTTTCTTAGATCCTTAACCAACCCTCAATCTGGTGAGGTTTTTGGCATTGGGCCGGGTCCGGGTAACTTACCCTCCAAATCTCGTGGCAGACCTTCTGCCCTAGCAAAGGCCATCAAAAGGGCTAACTTTGAAGTGGAAGCAGGCACACAAACTTCTCTTATGCGGGTCCTTAGAGCACGAAGACCCTTGATGATTGTTACATCATGATATGTCTCTCCTACAACTGCAGGGGACTGGCCAACCCCGACAAGAGATTGGCCCTCAGAGACCTGTTAGCACAAAAGCCCTTCGACATACTATTTCTGCAAGAAACGCTCGGGGGAGGGTTGGAGGTAACTGCTACATTATCTTCTTTTTTCCCTGATTGGTCCTTCATTACACTAGATGCTCGTGGTAGATCTGGAGGATGTGCTCTTGGCATCAACAATAAAACCACCCGAATGTTAAACTGCTGGGGCCGGACGGGTGTTCTTGCGATGAATGTTCTGTTTGGTAGCTCAGAGATTGAGTTTACCCTGGTTAATTTTTATGGACCCTGCTCTGACAGAGAGCATTTCTGGCACTCCCTATTGTCCTGCTCACTTATGATTGTCCCCCATCTCATTTTGGGTGGAGATCTGAATTTCTCTTTGGGTATTGCTGAATCTTGGGGACCCCTGGCCACCCCGGACCCTTTGGCTGAGTTTTTTAACTCAGAGCTCGGTGCCTCGCATCTTGTAGACATTCAGACTACCAAGCTACAACCTACCTGGCGGAACAGGAGGACTGGTAACACTGCTTTGGCTCGCAGACTTGATAGATTTCTTATTAAACAGAACCTCCTCCCTGTTTTGTCTCGTGCATGTCAATGGGTGGGATCTGGAGGCAAATCTGATCACTCACCCATCTTCCTGGAGTTTGAATGTGGACCTAATAGAGCTCACCCCCCTTACAAATTCAACTCCAGATGGTTTCCAGATCCTGATTATAACCAGTTGGTCACTCGGACCTGGCAGCACTTTAGACCTTCGATGGATTTAGACCCTGGCAGAGTTATCAATGGAAACATTAATCGCATAAAGAACCTTCCCATTCAGTGGGTTCGCAATAAAAAGAAACTAGAAAGAGAGGCTCTGCACAGCATTGAGGAAAAAATTGGCTCTCTCAACAATGGTGATCTGTTGGGATATAGTAACGAGGAAGCCAGGGCACATCTTTTCGCACTTGAGACCGAAAAGGCCAAACTGCTGAAACAGAAAGAGGAAGATTGGAGGCTCAAAATTCGGGCTATTTAGATACAGGCCGGTGACGAAAACAAAAAAAATTTCAGCAGCATGCAAATGGACGCAAGGCGGCTAACACCATTTGGGAACTGTCAGATCGAAATGGCTATACTGCGAGATCGCATACACAGCTATCTGAGCTGGGTACCAGACACTTCTCTAATATGTACAGGGCTTCTACTATTATAAATCTCCCGGAAATCCTGCGCATTACTCAAAACTTTAAACTCTTTGTGGAATAGGAGCAACAGAATGATCTCAACTCTCCAGTTACCATGGGTGAACTGGAGGGTGTTTTGAAATGGTTCAAGCGGGACAAAAGCCCGGGGCCTGATGGCTGGCCCATTGAGTTTTTCATCCACTTCTTCGACCTCATATCAGCAGACCTTCTGGCTATGATTGAAGATAGCAGGGTGAGGGGCAAGATTTATGATGGATTTAACACCACTTTTATTGCACTTATTCCAAAATCGGACAAACCAACCAGCTTCAATGATTTCAGGCCCATTTCGCTGTGTAACTGTATCTACAAGATCATTTCCAAAATTATTTCAAACCGCATCAAGCCCTTCCTGTCTGATCATATTGAAAAGAACAATTTTCTTTTCTGAATCATAGGCAAATTCATGAGGCCATTGGTACGGCCCAGGAGGCCCTTCACTCTATCAAATCTCTCCGGCTGAAATCGACTATTCTCAAGATTGATCTCACTAAATCTTTTGACCAAGTAGACTAGAGTTACCTTCACCTCATCCTCATCCACTCTGGTTTTCCTCATACCCTTATCAATTGGATAATGGGCTACATTTTTCACGCTACCTTCAACATATTGATCAATGGTACTGCTACTAATTTTTTCCATGCGGGGCGGGGACTCCGTCAGGGATGCCCCCTTTCACCATTACTATATGTCCTCATCATGGAGGGCCTCTCTGTGCTTATCAATAATGCTAAAGAAAGAGGGTCACTACAGGGGCTCCGGATCATTGATAATTTATATCTCACTCACCTCTTATTTGTTGATGATGTACTTATATTCCTAAATGGCACTAGACAAGACTCTGTTCAATTTGATCTGCTCCTGAAATGTTTTGCAGGGCTACCGGTATGGCACCGAATTGCACTAAATCCTCTATCATCATGACGGGCTGCACGAGACAGGAACAAGACACTTCTAGGAACCTATTTGACTATGTCTGCACTGATATCAATGGCAGACTCAAATATCTGGGGTATCACATCAAACCAAATGATTATAAGATCAAGGACTGGAACTGGATAATTGCAAAAATTGAGCGAAGAATAAACGTATGGTACAACCGTTGGTTAACCAGGGCTGGTAGACTAATCCTCATAAAGTCTGTTCTGGAGGCCATTCCGGTCTATTGGATGACCCTGGCCTGGATTCCGATTGGTATAACTAATCGGATAAAATGCATCTGTAGACAATTTCTTTGGCGCAACCAAGGTAAGGCATCCACGTTTGCCTGGATTGCATGGGATCATATCAATTTGCCCAAACAATGGGGTGGCTGGGGGTTAAAGGATCTGCACCTATTTTCTCGAGCCCTTGCGGCTAAGATGGGCTGGCACTTAATTACAGGACAGAGCCTTTGGAAGGAGGTCATGGTTGCTCAATATATATCTCCCCAAAGTCCTCTTGCATGGATCCGAGGCTGCATCACTCTGAATTCGGGGGCTTCAATCATATGGAGGGCTATCTCAAGGGCAGCACACATTCTTCAGAATGGTCTTTCTTGGAAAATTGGTTCCAGAACTGCGGTGCGCATTGGCACTGACTCCTGGTCGGGGAGTGGAGAATATCATAAAATGCCGGCATTTATCATTGAAAATCTAGCCCACAGAAACATCATATATCTGGCACAGATTATTGATTGGGTACACTCCTCATGGCGAGAACAAGCCTGGCTACAGGCGGGTGACCTTGGGATCCCTCCGGAGGGCACTCGAGTCTGGCAGAAATTTATCTGGGCACTGAAAGCTACCAACATTCGCATCTCTGACCGAGAGGACAATTTGATATGGGTTGTTTCAAAAAATGGGCATTATACTCCAAAGTCAAGATACCTCGAACTTATCAAGCACATGGAACCCCCCATAAAGGACTGGTGGTGGAGTACCATTTGGAAATTAAAATCCCCGCATAAGCACAGACTTCTGTTCTGGTGCATGCTCAGAGACTGTATTCCTACCATGGAATTCCTTCACAGAAGAGCTTACCACGGGGCATCTAGATGCTATTACTGTCTAAATGACAGTGAGGACGCACTCCATTTATTCCTGCAATGTAACATTATCCTTAACATTTGGACTCAGATTATTACATAATTGGGATGCAGATTTAATTGGTAGGGTGCCACTTTATTAGAGGCCTGGACTCTTTGGTGGCAGCACTCTGCACACAGTCCAAAATTTCGCAACCTCCCTCTTATCGTGGCTTGGGAAATATGGATAGGACGGAACAAACAGATTTTCAAGGATATTCCTATTGACTGTGATTGGATCTGCGCAGCATCTCTTGCCACTTTTCGGCTCATTCCTGAGGATAGTATATGCAGCAAGCCATCTCATGAGACCCCAGAAACTATTGATCACAGCCGGGCGTGGGCATATTTTGATGGTGCGTCCAACGCTCAAAGGTGTGGGGGGGGCGCCATTATTTATTTGAATGACCAACACTACTACAACATCAGAATGGGGTTAGGACCAGGTACCAACAACTATGCCGAACTGCAGAGCCTCAGACTTCTTCTTACCTTTGCTCGGGACATTCACTGTGACTCCATCCAGATCTTTGGCGATTCCCTTCTTGTGACCAATTGGTTTAACAATCTATCTCATTGTCACTCACACACACTGTCTGCACTGCTGCGCGAGGTTCACCATCTCAGAGCTCTATTTGAATCCATCTCAGTGACTCATATTTACAGGTCTCGGAACAAAGTGGCTGATCAACTGTCCAAAGAAGCTTTGGAGCTGACCTGGGGTACCTGGCACATCACTGAGCACTCTGCTGGACAAATCTACAGATATTATCACCGGCCTTTTATCGAGGAGGCTCCTCTTGTTTTGGATGTTTAGTAGTACAGCTATATTCTGGGAGTTTTTGTTTCTACCTCCCCTTTTTATATATTCGGCTTGTATATTTCGGCATGTATATTTCTTATTTATATTTAGGTTCTACAGGAGTTAGTAATTTATGCACCGAACTTACTATGTGACACTTGTTTCATTACTGATGTTTCATGTTTTGCGACTGTGATAGCCTACAGTTTTTTATTGTGTGGCTGACTGTAATAGATTTGGACTGAACAGTAGTTTATACTACAGCATTATGTAACATGTAGCTGATCATTAATTGAAAATTTACGAACTTTTTCTTTGAGAAAAAAAAGGATATATATTAACATATTAATATATTAATTATCATTAAAATCACAAAAATAATTTTATATATATTAATAATATTTATTAATATAATTATTAATATAATAATAATATTAATAGTTATTGATATATTAATAATATTTTAATATTTATTAATATATTAATATCATAGATGGTTATATTATTAATAAACCAAAAGAAGTAATAATATATTAATAATATATATTATATCATAGTTGGTTATATTATTAATAAATATTAGAACATTTATTAATAATATATATTAATATATTAATAATATTAAACCCAAAAACATAAGAAAGTAATAAAATTTGAGAATTAATATATTAAACTCAAGAGAGTAATAAAGCATATGACACAATATTTAAAAACAAAAAAACCTAAGAGATTAATAAACCTTAACACTTAATATTTTAAACTAAAGATAATAAACCCAAGGGATAATTAATAATACAAACCCAATGTCGTCATAAACGAAAGGTTTAAATATTATAAACCAAAGGAATTGGTGAACCCAAGGGATAAATACTATAAACATAAGGGATCAATATTAAAAACACAAGAGATTAATAAACCGTAAGAATTGATATTTTAAACTAAAAAACCTAATAAATTAATAATCCATAAGAATAAATATTTTACACATAAGATATTAATAAACCAATGGGATTATTAACATTATAAACCAAAAGAACTAATAGACCCAAGGGTTTAATATTACAAAGCAAAGGAATCAACGAACCCAAGGGATAAATATTATAAACCTAACGGATGAATATTATAAACAATAGAGATTAATAAACCCTAAGAATTAATATTTTAAACTGAAAAATATAAGAAATTAACAAACCCTGAGAATTAATATTTTAAACTCAAGAGAGTAATAAACCGAATGTGTGATTAACATTATAAACCAAAAGAACTAATAAACCCAAGGGTTTAATATTCTAAACCAAAGGAATCAGTGAACAGAAGGGATAAATATTAAAAACCTAAGGGATCAACAAGGCTAAGGGAAATATTAAAAAAAATAGAGATTAATGTTGGCAATATGATGCAGAGTGTTGTCCTTGATGGCAACCCACTTGATGAAGATGATGGCAACCTTCTTGACAAAGTTGTTCTTGACTTGATGAAATTGTTAAATGATGTAAATCTGATGATGGAAGGAATGTCAGTATGTGCCAGAACATGATGAAAAGAGTATGTCTCAAGGCATACACGGATTTGTCTAGACGAAGTAGCGTATGAATGCGGGAAATAACGTGCCAAGTCGTGTATGGGAAAAAGCGCTCTAAATTTATAAAACCAGGGGTAACTACCATGGTATTGACCCATTGTATTGAATGATGGTTCGCCTATGTGATCCCGTCCAGGAATACCATTGGAAGTTATGTGGTTTTGACTCATGGTATTGATGAAGGGTAACCTTATATAAGGAGAAGAAAATCATTGTTCAAAAAGGCGTGTATGTGTCTGGGCTTTGATGAATACCTCTCTCTGAAATATATCTGTATGGTTGAACCCTGTTTCTAATTGATAGATCTGAATCTATAATACACCTATGAACATGATGAAGGCTCAAGATCTCTAGATCTAGAAATGGTGAATGTCAAGGATGATCTGAAAAGAAGTGAAGAATACCTGGCGCAATCCTGTTGAAGAGATTGAAGAAATCTGGGTAAGTTTATAGATCTGGTCTGTACTGCAAAGTTTATCTTTTATAGATCTATACGCAGGTTCGTTTCATGAAAAGCGCGTGTATACGCGGGTATGTGGAAAGAAAAGTGCGTATGCGCAATTAGGGTTTTCCTTTGGAAAATGTACTGAAGTATACGCGGGTTCGTCTTCTGAAAGGTGAGTATATACGCGGGTCTTATTAAATAAAAGCGCGTATTATTTCTGATCTGATGGTTGCTGAAGGTTGAATGTGTTTCTGCATATCTATTCTGAAGTCTGGGTTATATCTGATATTCTGGCTACAGTGGTCTCACTGTT
The DNA here is from genome assembly GCA_034641835.2 of Pinus albicaulis. NCBI lineage: Eukaryota > Viridiplantae > Streptophyta > Pinopsida > Pinales > Pinaceae > Pinus > Pinus albicaulis. The sequence goes on along the minus strand of CM076572.1, from coordinate 248,141,810 downwards.
CTGTTTGAAGCAATGAGCAAGGTATGATTGTTGATAAGTGAAGGGTTGTGTTGAAGCTGTTTGATCTAGTTTGAAAATTGATGAAACGTGGTCTGCAGTGGTGCTGAGGGTCGAAGCCTTCAGTCAGGGGGTTGTAGCTCCATTCCAGGAGAGGCTGGTAAACGAGTTCAGGGGGTCATAGCTCCCTTCCAGGAGAGGCTAGAAATGAGTTCGAAGTTAAAACAACTCCCTTCCCGGGAGGAAGGTTGGTAAATGAGAGGAAAGTTGTAAGCCTTACCAACGGGTGGGTACCTATGTCTTGGTTTGGTCTGCACCGGTACATGTTTGTAAAAAATGTAAGAAGTTTTCTTAATAATAAATTTTGAAGGCTGAAACAACGGCAACAGTGGTTTTCTCCCGAATTGGGTTTCCACCTAAAAATCCTGGTGTTCATGTGTGTTGCATATGTGTGATGATTATTCTATTCTGTCTGCACCTGTTTACTGTTTCTGAAACATCTGATGAATGAATAATGCAATGATCTGAGTTAAGATTCAAACACATAATTAGATCTCTGGACATACGCGAGTTCTATAAAGGATATCCGCGTATATACGCTAGTTTCCTTCAGTAAAGTAGCGTATGGGTTTTTAGAAAGGAAAAAGTAAAAGTTTGATTGTCTACACTAAATACTGATTCACCCCCCCCCCCCTCTCAGTATTTTTCCCAATAATTGGTATCAAAGCAGGTCCTTCTGAAAAAGCTTAGCCGCTAGAAGGAAGATCAAGTAAGATGAGCAATCATGAGGTAACAGCGTCTATCAAGCCCCCGCTCTATCAAACCCCCGTTCTTCAATGGGAGGAGCAATTTAATCTTCTGGAAAAAGAGGATGAGATCCTATCTTCAGTCTATGGGAGCTGATGTATGGGCCATTGTTGAACAAGGATATCAATATCCAGTTGCTACACCAACAGATCCAACTGAAAGGAAGAATTATGAATCAAATGCAAAAGAGTTCAATGCTATAACAGGAAGTCTAACTGAATCAGAATTTTTCAAAGTCATGCAGCTGAATACATCAAAGGAAATATGGGACAAAATCATTCTAAGTTATGAAGGCGATGCAAAGGTAAAAAGTGAAAAACTCCAAACTCTCAGAATTGAATATGAAAATTTAAAGATGCATAGTGATGAGAGTATTGCCAGTTTCTTTTTACGTCTTGATGATGTTGTTAATCGTATCAAAAATCTGGGAGAAACAATAACCGAAACTACTTTGGTTGAGAAAATTTTGAGATCGCTAACAGCAAAATTTGAGTCAAAAGTATCTGCTCTTGAAGAAAAATAGGATCTTCAAAATCTTACTGTGGTGCAACTTCATGGCATACTGACTGCATATGAAATGAGAAGAGGAGGACCATCTGAAGTCAAAGAAGTTGTTTTTAAAGCTTCTATAAAAGGGAAAGAAGTACAAGAAGCAGAATGATCAGGATATATTTCGGAAGAAGATGAGGCAAATTTTGTAAATAAACTTCAACTTGGTACATGACGGTTTAGAGGTAAGCTTCCTTTCAAATGTTTTAATTGTGGAAGAGTTGGTCATTATGCTGCTAAGTGTCCTTACAAAGAAACACCTGCAAAAGGAAAGGAAGTAGCTAGAAATAAGAACCGGTCTAGCACTAGAAGAAGTTACTATACTCATGATGATAGTGATGGAGTATCTGATAGTGAGGAAGAATGTGAACAAGATATTAGACCTCTCATGGCATTTGAATCTAAAGAAGAAAATGATACCTTCGTGGATGCTCTAGAGGACAATTATTTTCTTGAAGAGAAAAACCAACTGAAAAGACGCTTAGAAGAATATAAAATTCTTTTAGAAGAAAGGAAAATAACCATCGAGACTCTGGAAAAGCAGGTTGAAGAAGCAAAGAAACACAATGAGAAATTAGAATGTGAAGTGGTAAGTGTAAGAAAAGAATTTGAGAAAGTAAAGAATCTGAATTTTAGATTTGCTAAAGGATCTGAAACCTTAGATGAGATTATCAAGGTTCAACGTTCTCCTCTTAGAAAGACAAGTCTTGGATACACCGGAGAGTCCTCTCAAGCTTCAGCACCAAATTATCTAAAAGCAACTACAACTGGTTTACAAAATTTTGCCACTCAACCAGGGAATAAAGAATCTTTACAGGTAAAGTATGATCATCCTAATGCAAGGAACACTAATAGGAATATCTTTCAAAAAGGCACCAATCCACAGGTAAATTCAAATATAATATTTCATGATCGCAGAAATTTCTTCTTCAATGGAGAATGTTTCTCATGTCACAATTTTGGTCATAAAGCTGCTCAATGTGTTGCATATAAAACCATCATGACAAGAGAAGCAAGAAAGAAAAGGATTGATGTTGAAACAAAGAAGAATACCTATAACAAATTTTCTCCTCTTCTAAATGAAGTAGAATGTGCTTATTGCAATAACTTTGGCCATGAAGATTCTGAGTGCAGGAGAAAAATGCAACCAAGAGAGCATCTTCCCTCAAAATCCAAAATATGGAAAAAGAAGGAACCACAGGTTGAAAATTGTGGCATAGCATTATTTGCGGAAGGTGAAGAAAATCAATGGTACATTGATAGCAGATGCTCAAGACACATGACAGGTGATAAACACAAACTTCGTGCATATAGTGCTCTAGAAAAGGAAAATAAAGTTACTTTTGGAAATGATACTCCTGCTGTAATTAAAGGAAAAGGGTCTGTGTTTCTAAAAGAAAAGGTGAAGGCTAATGATGTCATGTATGTGGATGGATTAAGGCATAACCTGTTAAGTGTAAGTCAAATGTGTGATCAAGGAACTGAAGTTGTCTTTAGTTCAAAAGAATGTGTGGTGCGTGATCTTGATACAGGTAAAACAATTATAAAAGGAAAAAGAACTCCAAGAAATCTGTATGTATTTAAGAATTGCAAAGAACAATGTTACTTGAGTAAATCTTCAGAAAACTGGCTATGGCATAGAAGGTTGGGGCATCTAAGCTTCTCTCAAATCAACAAATCTAGCAGACTTAATGTTGTTCGTGGTCTTCCCAATATTTCTCTACCTGAAAGTATCATATGCAAATCCTGTCAATTCGGTAAGCAAACCAGAGTGCAATTCAATGGCAAGGAAGGATCGTCAAGTAAGCCTCTTGAACTCATTCATACTGACATATGTGGACCTATGAGGAAAAAGTCACCACGTGGTGAAGAATACTATATCTTATTCATTGATGATTTTTCTAGAATGTGTTGGATTGGGTTGATCAAACACAAAGATGAAGCATTTGAAAATTTTCATATTTTCAAAGCGCTGGTTGAAAATGAATTAGATCTAAAAATCAAGTGTCTTAGATCTGATCGAGGAGGAGAATATACATCAAATGAATTCTTTAAATTTTGTGAACAACATGGCATAAAAAGACAGTTTTCTGTAGCAGGCACTCCACAACAACATGGCGTAGCAGAAAGAATGAATAGAAAAATTCAACAAATGGCTAGAGCTATGCTTGATGATTCCGGAACACCTGATATTTTTTGGGGAGAAGCAGCTCACACAGCAGCAAATATTCTTAACAAGGCACATGTTCGGGTAAATAGTAACAAAACTCCATATGAACTCTGGTATGGTAATTCTCCCTCTGTGAAACATTTTAGAGTTTTTGGAAGTAAATGCTTTATCAAAAATAATGATGAAAAGCTTGGCAAGTTTGAACCTAGATCAGATGAAGGAATACTTCTTGGTTACTCATCTACAAGCAGGGCATACAAATGTTACAATAAAAGGCTTCGAAAGATTGTTGAATGTATTGATGTTGTTATTGATGAGTCTCATGCAGTCCCTAAAGAAGAAATACAAACAACAAAAGAAGATGATGGTGACTTTTGTCCTTCTACATCAAATAGAAATGATATAGACAGTGGATCCAATGAAGAACCTGAAGATGATTTATCTGGAAAGGCTCCATCCAAATATGTTCAAAAGAATCATCCTGAATCTCAAATTTTGGGAGACAAGGAATCAGGTGTACAAACAAGGAGGACTCTTGTGGGATCTCCTAGCTATTTGGCATTTCTATCCATGATTGAACCACACAATGTCAATCAAGCTAGCAAATATGAATGTTGGATTCAGGCCATGAATGAAGAACTTGATCAAATTGAAAAGAACCACACTTGGGAATTGGTACCAAGACCACATGATAAAAATGTCATTGGAACCAAATGGATATTCAAGAACAAGCTAAATGAGAACGGGAACGTTATAAGAAACAAAGCTAGACTAGTTTGCAAAGGGTATACTCAACAAGAAGGTATAGACTTTGAAGAAACTTTTGCTCCGGTAGCTAGACTTGAAGCCATAAGAATGTTTCTTGCTTTTTCAAGTTTTCAAAAAATCAAAGTTTATCAAATGGATGTCAAATCTACTTTCCTCAATGGTGATCTAGAAGAAGAAGTTTATATAGAACAACCAGAAGGATTCATTTTGGGAAATGATGAAAATCTTGTTTGTAGACTTAAAAAGGCTCTATATGGTCTCAAACAAGCTCCAAGGGCATGGTATTATCGTCTTGACAAATATCTTCATCAACAAGGATTTTCAAAGGGGTCTGCTGATAGTAACTTATACACAAAAGTTGAAAATGATAAACTATTGATTATGGTTGTATATGTTGATGATATCATTTTTGGAAGTAATGAAGAATCTATGAGTCAGAAATTTGCTTCTGTCATGCAGCAAGAATTTGAAATGTCTTTACTTGGGGAACTAACATTCTTTCTTGGCTTACAAGTGCATCAAACTACAGAAGGTATATTCTTATCTCAAGCAAAATACCTTAAGAAAATTCTGAAGAAGTATGGGATGGAAGAGTGCAAACCTGTAAGTACACCAATGGTAACCGAATGTAATCTCAGTTCTCATAATGATTCTCCGATGGTGAATCAACCAGAATACAGATCTATGATAGGAAGTCTTCTGTATCTCACTGGGACTAGACCAGAAATTATGCATGCAGTTGGGATTGTTGGACGATTCCAAGCCAATCCAAAAGAGTCTCATCTTCAGGCTGTCAAAATAATATTCAAATATCTACAAGGAACTCAAGACATTGGACTATGGTATCCAAAGAATGTTGATCTTACTCTTCATGCTTACACTGATGCAGAGTGGGCTGGAAATGTTGATGATCGGAAAAGCACAAGTGGTGGTGCATTCTATATGGGGCCCCGGTTGGTATCTTGGTTCAGCAAGAAGCAAAGCTCTATTGCCTTATCTACAGCAGAAGCAAAATATGTGGCTGTCGCATCATGTTGCACTCAACTTCTCTGGATGATGCAAACCTTACAAGACATTCAAATCAAATTTTCACCTCCTATCTCAATTATGTGTGATAATACAAGTGCCATCAGTATTTCAAAGAATCCTGTTATGCATTCCAAGACCAAGCACATTCCCATCAAGTATCACTTCTTACGTGAACAAGTGCTTGAACAAAAGGTGAAGTTGGAATATGTTCCCTCCAAAGAACAAGTTGTTGATATATTTACCAAACCTCTTCCCAGGGAAGCATTTGAATATCTCAGACATAAGCTGGGAATGGTCTCTGCCTCTCAGAAGATCAAATCTGCTTAATTTCAGAAGATTAAATTGGATACGCGGGTTTCCTGAAAGACAGTCGTGTATATACACGAGTTCATACACAGAAAACCGCGTATGGGTGGTTGCTGACAAATTTTCTGGGTCAGCATTCTTCAGCACAAGTTATGGTGCTGTTTGGTATCTCTAATGCTGTATAGCTTCTCTGGTGATGTTTCAGCTCTTAGATTTCTGGTTCATTCTCTGATATTGGGTGAAGATGCCTTGATGATTGGATGTTGAAAGTGTTCAGGTTACTCAAGCTAAGGAGGAGTTTTGGTCATATGGAAAGGGTGCACATGTTCAGGGGGAGCATTAGCCTGGCTGAAAATAATGCATTGTTGGCATTATGATGGTTGTGAAACTTGATCTCTTTCTTGAGGTCTTTTTGGTTTTGTTTGTGAAAAGTCATACTTGTAATTTAATGAAAAGGTCATGTTGAGAGCCATGATGTAAATTGTAATATTCAGTCATGTAAGGACTTGTTCAAATATGTAAATCCACTTGGTTGGATATTTGACGTAAGTATGAGTCTTGGTGATAGGAAGGTCATAGAATCATGTACTTCATTTAAAAATATGTTTGAAGATTCAGCATGATCTCAGGGGGAGCATGGTAACTTCAGTGCACATCAGATCTGCAGAGCTCTTATGTCTATATGAAGGGAAAAAACCTTGTGTTGGTTTTGATCCGCCCTTTGCCCTTGATGTCAAAGGGGGAGAGTGACATGGTGTTTGAATATCATGAATAATGGTTTTGCTTAATGTATCTATCTGTTATGGTGATCAAACACCATCATGGTTGCCATCAAGTCCAAAGGGGGAGATTATTGGCAATATGATGCAGAGTGTTGTCCTTGATGGCAACCCACTTGATGAAGATGATGGCAACCTTCTTGACAAAGTTGTTCTTGACTTGATGAACTTGTTAAATGATGTAAATCTAATGATGGAAGGAATGTCAGTATGTGCCAGAACATGATGAAAATAGTATGTCTCAAGGCATACGCGGATTTTTCTAGACGAAGTAGCGTATGCACGTGGGAAATAACGTGCCAAGTCATGTATGGGAAAAAGTGCTCTAAATTTATAAAACTAGGGGTAACTACCATGGTATTGACCCATTGTATTGAATGATGGTTCGCCTATGTGATCCCGTCGAGGAATACCATTGGAATTTATGTGGTTTTGACTCATGGTATTGATGAAGGGTAACCCTATATAAGGAGAAGAAAATCATTGTGCAAAAAGGCGTGTATGTGTCTGGGCTTTGATGAATACTTCTCTCTGAAGTATATCTATATGGTTGAACCCTGTTCCTAATTGATAGATCTAAATCTATAATGCACCTATGAAAATGATGAAGGCTCAAGATCTCTATATCTAGAAATGGTGAATGTCAAGGATGATCTGAAAAGAAGTGAAGAAGAACTCGCGCAATCCTGTTGAAGAGATTGAAGAAATCTGGGTAAGTTTATAGATCTGGTCTGTACTGCAAAGTTTATCTTTTATAGATCTATACGCAGGTTCATTTCATTTAAAGCGCGTGTATACGCGGGTCTGTGGAAAGAAAAGCGCGTATGTGCAGTTAGGGTTTTTCGCTAGAAAATGAACTGAAGTATACGTGGGTTTGTCTTCTGTAAAGCACGTATATACGTGGGTCTGATTAAATAAAAGCACGCATGATTACTGATCTAATGGTTGCTGAAGGTTGAATGTGTTTCTGCATATCTATTCTGAAGTCTGGGTTATATCTGATATTCTGGTTACAGTGGTCTCACTGTTATGTTTGAAGCAATGAGCAAGGTATGATTGTTGATAAGTGAAGGGTTGTGTTGAAGCTTTTTGATCCAGTTTGAAAATTGATGAAACGTGGTCTGCAGTGGTGCTGAGGGTCGAAGCCTTTAGTCAGGGGGTTGTAGCTCCCTTCCAGGAAAGGCTGGTAAACGAGTTCAGGGGGTCGTAGCTCCCTTCCAGGAAAGGTTGGTAAACGAGTTCAGGGGGTTGTAGCTCCCTTCCAGGAGAGGCTGGTAAACGAGAGAAGGTTGTAGCCTTCTGCAGGTGGGTACCTGCGTGCTGGTTTGAGTCTGCACCAGTACATGTTTGTAAGAAGTTTTCTTAATAATAAATTTTGAAGGTTGAAACAACGGCAGCGGTGGTTTTCTCCCGAATTGGGTTTCCACCTAAAAATCCTGGTGTTCATGTGTGTTGCATATGTGTGATGATTATTCTGTTCTGTCTACACCTGTTTACTGTTTCTGAAATATCTGATGAATGAATAATGCAATGATCTGAGTTAAGATTCAAACACATAGTTAGATCTCTGGACATACGTGAGTTCTGTAAAGGATATCCACGTATATACGCTAGTTTCCTTCAGTAAAGTAGCGTATGGGTTTTTAGAAAGGAAAAAGTAAAGAAAAGTTTGATTATGCACTAATCTTGATTCACCCCCCCCCCCCCCTCTCAGTATTTTTCCCAACAATTAATAAAATCCAAGAGTTTAATATTATAAACCAAAGGAATTGGTGAACCCAAGGGAAAACCATTACCCAACAAATTATAAACCAAAGGAATTGGTGAACCCAAGGGAATTGATTCAAACATTGAGACAATTTTTTTCACAATGTGACGTTGGACCAACTATGACCATGGTTGGCCATGGGTTATTTTCATATTGAGACAATATTTGTCAGAATGTGTAATTTGATCATGGATGACATTGATCGATTATTCATATTATAAACCAAAAAAACTAATAAACCCAAGGGTTTAATATTATAAACCAAAGCAAGTGGTGAACCCAAGGGAAAATCATTACCCAAAAAATTATAAACCAAAGGAATTGGTGAACCCAAGGGAATTGATTTAAACATTGAGATAATTGTTGTCACAATGCGACGTTGGACCAAGTATGACCATGGTTGGCCATGGGTGATTTTCATATTGATACAATGTTTGTCAGAATGTGACATTTGATCATGGATGACATTGAACGACTATTCATATTATAAACCAAAAGAACTAATAAACCCAAGGGTTTAATATTATAAACCAAAGGAATTGGTGAACCCAAGGGACAACCATTACACAAAAAATTATAAACCAAAAAGAATTGGTGAACCCAAGGGAATTTATTTAAACATTGAGACAATTGTTGTCACAATGCGACGTTGGACCAACTATGACCTGGTTGGCCATGGGTGATTTTCATATTGAGACAATATTTATCAAAATGCGGCTTTTGATCATGGATGACATTGATCGACTATTCATATTATAAACCAAAGGAATTGGTGAACCCAAAGGAATTGATTTAAACATTGAGACAATTGTTGTCACAATGCGACATTGGACCAACTATGACCATGGTTGGCCATGGGTGGTTTTCATATTGAGAAAATATTTGTCAGAATGTGGCATTTGATCATGGATGACATTGATCGATTAGTCATATTATAAACCAAAAGAACTAATAAACCCAAGGGTTTAATATTTTAAACCAAAGGAATTGGTGAACCCAAGGGAGTTTATTTAAACATTGAGACAATTTTTGTCACAATGCGACGTTGGACCAACTATGACCATGCTTGGCCATGGGTGATTTTCATATTGAGAGAATATTTGTTAGAATGTGACATTTGATCATGGATGACATTGATCGATTATTCATATTATGAACCAAAAGAACTAATAAACCCAAGGGTTTAATATTATAAAGCAAATGAATTGGTGAACCCAAGGGAAGATCATTACCCAACAAATTATAAACCAAAGGAATTCGTGAACCCACGGGAATTGATTTAAACATTGAGACAATTGTTGTCACAATGCGACGTTGGACCAACTATGACCATGGTTGGCCGTGGGTGATTTTCATATTGAGATAAGATTTGGCAGAATGTGACATTTTTTCATGGATGACATTGATGGATTATTCATATTATAAACCAAAAGAACCAATAAACACAAGGGTTTAATATTATAAACCAAAGGAATTGGTGAACCCAATGGAAAACCATTACCCAACAAATCATAAACCAAAGGAATTGGTGAACCCAAGGAAATTGATTTAAACATCGAGACAATTGTTGTCACAATGCGACGTTGGACCAACTATGAGCATGGTTGGCCATGGGTGATTTTCATATTGAGAAAATATATGTCAGAGTGTCACATTTGAACATGGATGACATTGATCGATTATGCATATTATAAACCTAAAGAACTAATAAACCCAAGTGTTTAATATTATAAACCAAAGGAATTGGTGAACCCAAGGGAATTGATTTAAACATTGAGACAATTGTTGTGAGAATGCTATGTTGGACCAACTATCACCGTGGTTGGCCATGGGTTATTTTCATATTGAGAAATTTTTTTTCAGAATGTGACATTTGATCATAGATGACATTGATAGATTATTCATATTATAAACCAAAAGAACTAATAAACCCAAGGGTTTAATATTATAAACCAAAGGAATTGGTGAACCTAAGGGAATTGATTTAAAAATTGAAACAATTGTTATGAGAATGCTATGTTGGACCAACTATCACCGTGGTTGGCCATGGGTGATTTTCATATTGAGACAAAATTTTTCATAATGTGACATTTGATCATAGATGACATTGATCGATTATTCATATTATAAAACAAAAGAACTAATATACCCAAGGGTTTAATATTATAAACCAAAGGAATTGGTGAACCGAAGGGAATTCATTTAAACATTGAGACAATCGTTGTCACAATGCGACGTTGGACCTAGCCATGGGTGATTTTCATATTGAGACAATATTTTTCAGAATGTGACATATGATCATGGATGACGTTGATCGATTATTCATATTATAAACCGAAAGAACTAATAAACCCAAGGGTTTAATATTATAAACCAAAGGAATTGGTGAACCCAAGGGAGAACCATTACCCAAAAAATTATAAACCAAAGGAATTCGTGAACCCAAGGGAATTGATTTAAACATGGAGACAATTTTTGTCAGAATGCGAAGTTGGACCAACTTTGACCATGGTTGGCAATGGGTCATTTTCATATTGAGAAAATATTTGTCAGAATGTGACATTTGATCATGGATGACATTCATTAATTATTCATTTTATAAACCAAAAGAGCTAATAAACCCAAGGGTTTAATATTATAAACGAAAGGAATTGGTGAACCCAAGGGAATCGATTTAAACATTGAGACAATTGTTGACACAATGCGACGTTGGACAAACTATGACCATGGTTGGCCATGGGTGATTTTCATATTGAGATAATATTTGTCAAAATGTGACAAATTATCATAGATGACGTTGATCGATAATTCATATTATAAACCAATAATGTAAGTTTACAATGAGTATGCTCTAACTAATAATGTTCCATGTCAATGGATTCCCAAGACAATCAATTTGTTAATTAGCTACTATGGTAACATATGTTAATATTGGAGATATAAGATATAATATATGTTTAGTATTGTAAGTATTTTATGATTGCTCGTTTGGTAGATAAAATTTACCATGCTTTATATTTTTTATTATTTTTTTATTTTTTTATTTTTTTAAAGTTTTGTAAAGATGAATGTTACATTCATCTAATAAAACTAAATAACACTCAATTTGAAGAGAGCCATATCATGATTATTATTATGGATGGAAGCATCTTATAATTTAATTATACAATGTAAATTTCATAAATGTTATTGCATAATTCTATGGTTATCGTATTTTTCATTTTTATTTAAATGATTTTCATGTAATTTATTAAATTAAATCATGCATTGTGAACTGAATCCACTTTTAAATTAAAATAAATCATGTCTTTTGAACTGAATCCACTTTTAAATTAAAATAAATCATGGCTTCTGAACTGAATCGACTTATGACCTTGAAATCTAATAAGAAAATATTATAAAATATAAATATACAATTTAAAAGTTTGTCAAATATTTTTTAATGATATTTTTAATTATTTGTTTTTCTAATTTGAAAAATTACAATTAATTAAATTAAAATGTAAATAATAATTAATATAATTTTAAAATTAATATTAATTATCTATAAATAAATATAATATATATACTTTGTTAAAAAATTTACAGTTATAAAAAATACAATTAAAGACTTATCTTTAGAGATGGCATGTAGAATGGAATTTTACCGTTATAGACTCGAATGTGTATTGTAATTATGAAAAATGTGTTTTTTATTTATTATTTTTTTAAATTTATAATTTTTTTAAAAATGTATTTGGAAATAAAAACTTCTAATATATTACTTTTTACTTTTCAACAACTAAATGAGTCCATTATTATGATATCTAATTATTTTATAGATTAAAAATATGTAATGATTATATAAATGCACGTTTTCAAGGTTTGTCAAATATTTTTTTAATGATAGGTTTAATTATTTATTTTTCTAATTTAAAAAATTATAACTAATTAAATTAAAATATCAATAATTATTAATATAAGTTTAAAATTAATATTAATTATCTATAAATAAATATAATTTACAATATATATATATATAGACTTTGTTAAAAAAATTACATTTATAAAAAAAAATACAATTAAAAATATGAGTACAATTAAAGACTTATCTTTAGAGATAGCATGTGGAATGGAATTTTCTAGCCATTCAACTGGAGAGTCGTGCTTATAATACTCCCACTCATTCAAGAGAACCAAATGATACTCAATTTGAATAGAGCCCTATCATAATGGTTATGATGGATGGAACAATGTTATTGGAACAATGTTATAATTTAATTATATAGTGTAAATATCATAGTATTTTTAATTTTTATGATAGTGTAAATGAAATTTGATCATGGATGACATTGATCGATTATTCATATTATAAACCAAAAGAAGTAATAAACACAAGGGTTTAATATTATAAACCAAAGGAATTGATGAACCCAAGGGAAAACCATTACGCAACAAATTATAAACCAAAGGAATCGGTGAACCCAAGGGAATTGATTTAAACATTGAGAATTTTTTTGTCACAATGCGACGTTTGACGAAAAATCACCATGGTTGCCCATGGGTGATTTTCATATTGAGACAATATTTCTAAACATGTGACATTTGATCATGGATGACATTGATCGATTATTCATATTATAAACCAACATAAGTAATAAACGCAAGGGTTTAATATTATAAACCAAAGCAATTGGTGAACCCAAGGGAATTGATTTAATCATCGAGATAATTTTTGTCACAATGCGACCTTGGAAAAACTATGACCATGGTTGGCCATGGGTGATTTTCATATTGAGACAATATTTGTCAGAATGTGACATTTGATCATGGATGACATTGATCGATTATTCATATTATAAACCAAAAGAACTAATAAACCCAAGGGTTTAGTATTATAAACCAAAGGAATTGGTTAACCCAAGGGAATTGATTTAAACATTGAGACAATTGTTGTCACAATGCGAAGTTGGAAAAACTATGACCATGGTTGGCCATGGGTGATTTTCATATTGAGATAATAGTTTTCAAAATGTGACAAATGATCATAGATACGTTGATCGATTATTCATATTATAAACCAATAATGTAATTTTAAAATGAGTATGCTCTAACCAATAATGTTCCATGTCAATGGATTCCCAAGACAGTCAATTTGTTAATTAAATACTATGGTAACATATGTTAATATTGGAGATATAAGACATAATATATGTTTAGTATTGTAAGTATTTTATGATTGCTCGTTTGGTAGATAAAATTTACCATGCTTTACAATTATTTTTATTTTTTTATTTTTTTATTTTTTATAAGTTTTGTAAAGATGAATGTTACATTCATCTAATAAAACTAAATAACACTCAATTTAAAGAGAGCCATATCATGATTATTATTATGGATGGAGGCATCTTATAATTTAATTATACAATGTAAATTTCATAAATGTTATTGCATAATTCTATGGTTATCATATTTTTCATTTTTATTTAAATGATTTTCATGTAATTTATTAAATTAAATCATGCATTGTGAACTGAAACCACTTTTAAATTAAAATAAATCATGTCTTGCGAACTGAATCCACTTTTAAATTAAAATAAATCATGGCTTCTGAACTGAATCCACTTATATCCTTGAAATCTAATAAGAACATATTATAAAATATAAATATACAATTTCAAAGTTTGTCAAATATTTTTTAATGATATTTTTAGTTATTTGTTTTTCTAATTTGAAAAATTAAAATTAATTAAATTAAAATGTAAATAATAATTAATATAATTTTAAAATTAATATTAATTATCTATAAATAAATATAATATATATACTTTGTTAAAAAATTTACAGTTATAAAAAATACAATAAAAGACTTATCTTTAGAGATGGCATGTAGAATGGAATTTTACAGTTATAGACTGGAATGTGTATTGTAATTATGAAAATTTTGTTTTTTATTTATTATTTTTTAAAATTTATAATTTTTTTAAAAATGTATTTGGAAATAAAAACTTCTAATATATTAGTTTTTACTTTTCAACAACTAAATGAGTCCATTATTATGATATCTAATTATTTTATAGATTATAAATATGTAATGATTATATAAATGTACGTTTTCAATGTTTGACAAATATTTTTTAATGATAGTTTTAATTATTTATTTTTCTAATTTAAAAATTTATAATTAATTAAATTAAAATATTATTAATTATTAATATAATTTTAAAATTAATATTAATTATCTATATATATATATATATATATATATATATATATATATATATATATTAAATTTTACATCTATAAAAAAATACAATTAAAAATATGAGTGCAATTAAAGACTTATCTTTAGAGATAGTATGTGGAATGAAATTTTCTAGCCATTCAACTGGAGAGTCGTGCTTATAATACTCCCACTCATTCAAGAGAACCAAATGATACTCAATTCGAATAGATCCCTATCATAATGGTTATGATGGATGGAACAATGTTATTGGAACAATGTTATAATTTAATTATATAGTGTAAATATTAGAGTATTTTTATTTTTTATCATAGTGTAAATGAAATTTAATCATGGATGCCATTGATCGATTATTCATATTATAAACCAAAAGAAGTAATAAACGCAAGGGTTTAATATTATTAACCAAAGGAATTGGTCAACCCAAGGGAAAATCATTACGCAACAAATTATAAACCAAAGGAATCGGTGAACCCAAGGGAATTGATTTAAACATTGAGAAAATTGTTGTCACAATGCGACGTTTGACCAACAATGACCATGGTTTCCCATGGGTGATTTTCATATTGAGACAATATTTGTAAACATGTGACATTTGATCATGGATGACATTGATTGATTATTCATATTATAAACCAAAACAAGTATTAAACCCAACGGTTTAATATTTTAAACCAAAGGAATTGGTGAACCCAAGGGAATTGATTTAATCATCGAGATAATTTTTGTCACAATGCGACGTTGGACAAACTATTACCATGGTTGGCCATGGGTGATTTTCATATTGAGACAATATTTGTCAGAATGTGACATTTGATCATGGATTACATTGATCGATTATTCATATTATAAACCAAAAGAACTAATAAACCAAAGGGTTTAATATTATAAACCAAAGGAATTGGTTAACCCAAGAGAATTGACTTAAACATTGAGACAATTTTTGTCACAATGCGACGTTGGACAAACTATGGCCATGGTTGGCCATGGGTGATTTTCATATTGATATAATATTTGTCATAGATGACGTTGATCGATTATTCATATTATAAACCAAAAGAACTAATAAAACCAAGGGTTTAATATTATAAACCAAGGAATTGGTGAACCCAACGGGAAACCATTACCCAACAAATTATAGACCAAAGGAATTGGTGAACCCAAGGGAATTGATTTAAACATTGAGATAATTATTGTCACAATGATATTGAGACAATATTTTTCAGAACGTGGCAATTGATCATGAATGACAATAATCGATTATTCATATTATAAACCAAAAGAATTAATAAACCCAAGGGTTTAATATTATAAACCAAAGGAATTGGTGAACCCAAGGGAATTGATTTAAACATTGAGACAATTTTTGTGACAATGCTATGTTGGACCAACTATCACCATGGTTGGCCATGGGTGATTTTCATATTGAGACAAAATTTGTCAGAATGTGACATTTGATCATAGATGACATTGATCGATTATTCATATTATAAACCAAAAGAACTAATAAACCCAAGGGTTTAGTATTACAAACCAAAGGAATTGGTGAACCCAAGGGAATTGATTTCTACATTGAGACAATTGTTGTCACAATACGACGTTGGACCTGGCCATGGGTGATTTTCATATTGAGACAATATTTGTCAGAATGTGACATATAATCATGGATGACGTTGATCGATTATTCATATTATAAATCAAAAGAACTAATAAACCCAAGGGTTTAATATTATAAACCAAAGGAATTGGTGAACCCAAGGGAGAACCATTACCCAACAAATTATAAACCAAAGGAATTCGTGAACCCAAGGGAATTGATTTAAAGATGGAGACAATTTTTGTCACAATGCGACGTTGGACCAACTTTCACCATGGTTGGCCATGGGTCATTTTCATATTGAGACAATATTTGTCAGAATATGACATTTCATCATGGATGACATTGATGAATTATTCATATTATAAACCAGCAATGTAAGTTTACAATGAGTATGCTCTAACCAATAATGTTCTGTGTCAATGGATTCCCAAGACATAGTCAATTTATTAATTAACTACTATGGTAACATATGTTAATATTGGAGATATAAGATATAATATATGTTTAGTATTGTAAGTATTTTATGATTGCTCGTTTGGTAGATAAAATTTACCATGCTTTATAATTTTTTTTATTTTTTTATTTTTTTTAAGTTTTGAAAAGATGAATGTTACATTCATTTAATAAAACTAAATAACACTCAATTTGAAGAGAGCCATATCATGATTGTTATTATGGATGGAGGCATCTTATAATTTAATTATACAATGTAAATTTCATAAATGTTATTGCATAATTATATGGTTATCGTATTTGTCATTTTTATTTAAATGATTTTCATGTAATTTATTAAATTAAATCATGCATTATGAACTGAATCCACTTTTAAATTAAAATAAATCATGGCTTCTGAACTGAATCCACTTATGTCCTTCAAATCTAATAAGAACATATTATAAAATATAAATATACAATTTCAAAGTTTGTCAAATATTTTTTAATGATATTTTTAATTATTTATTTTTCTAATTTGAAAAATAACAATTAATTAAATTAAAATATAAATAATAATTAATATATTTTTAAAATAAATATTAATTATATATAAATAAATATAATATATATACTTTGTTAAAAAATTTACAGTTATAAAAAATACAATTAAAGACTTATCTTTAGGGATGACATGTAGAATGGAATTTTCCACATAAAATAATAATAATAATGTGTATTGTAATTATGAAAAATGTGTTTTTTATTTATTATTTTTTTAAATTTATAAATTTTTTAAAAATGTATTAGGAAGTAAAAACTTCTAATATATTACTTTTTAATTTTCAACAACTAAATGAGTCCATTATTATGATATCTAATTATTTTATATATTATAAATATGTAATGATTATATAAATGTATGTTTTCAAGGTTTGACAAATATTTTTTAATGATAGTTTTAATTATTTATTTTTCTAATTTAAAAAATTATAATTAATTAAATTAAGATATCAATAATTATTAATATAATTTTAAAATTAATATTAATTATCTATAAATAAATATAATTTATACTATATATATAGACTTTGTTAAAAATTTTACATTTATAAAAAAAATACAATTAAAAATATGAGTACAATTAAAGACTTATCTTTAGAGATAGCATGTGGAATGGAATTTTCTAGCCATTCAACTGGAGACTCATGCTTATAATACTCCCACTCATTCAAGAGAACCAAATGATACTCAATTCGAATAGAGCCACCATTATGATGGATGGAACAATGTTATTGGAACAATGCTATAATTTAATTATATAGAGTAAATATCATAGTATTTTTAATTTTTATTTAGGTTTTCAAATTCCTGTGGTTTTTGTTTACTAGAGAGTTTGCCAGATTATCCACAGTCTCATGAAACCCTTGTCGATGTTTCGAATCCCAACGGGGATCCATCTTCAGGACATTAGAATGAAGAACTCAAAGAAGGGTTATAATCCATTAATAGCGAAGAAGGGAGGAAAGGCACGGGCCGACCAAAATTTTTTTCTATTACTTCAATTTTTATAATTATTAATTTTTGATTTAATACAAAGATTTATTAATTTTTAATTATAACAATAATACTAAGTTTTTTATGTTAATAAATAATAACCTTACTAAATTTATTTTATTATTTAAAAAGTTTATTATTTTAATTTTAATAATAATACTAAGTTCTTTACATTAATAAATAATATCCTTACTAGATTTATTTTATTAAAAAGTTAATTATTATCAAAGTTTTAATATTAAAAATAATAAACTTATTAAATATATTTTATTTTATTAATAAGTTTAATATTTCCAACCAAAAAAAAAAAAAAAAAAAAAATTATTTTATTTTATTTTATTTATTTATTTATTTTTTACCCTATTAATTCAAAGATGTTTCATAGCTAATAAAAAGTTTAAGGATAATAATAATTTATTTAAGGGGAATTTATTTTAAAAACTTTTTAAGGGTAATTTATTATATTTTTGAAAATTTTTAATATTTTTTATTTTTTATTTATTTATTTTAAAATATAACAAGTTAAAAATAAAATCACTTATCTATTTTAAGAATTAATTAATTAATTAATTAAACTAAGGAAATCCTAAGGATTATTAATGTTTATTTATTTATTAATTTTTAAATAAATAATTATTTAATATTTCTAGAAAAACCTTTATTGGTTATAATGAGGAGGGTTATAGTTTAACATAAAACTAAGCTAATTAATGATTAGTCATCTATAATTATTATGATTAGTTAACCTAATAAAAATTAATCTAGTAAAATAAATAAGCAAATAAGTATTTTCTACTTAATAATTATTTATAAATTAATTAATTTTTATTATATAAAATAAAAATTAATTAAAGTTAATAATTATTAAAAGAAAGTTCCTTATTTGTTAAACCACTACTACTTAAAGAAAGGAGATAAACCTAAAATTTTTAATATACCTACAAACTCATACCTGGGAGGAATGTGTTCTTGAGGAGCAGATTTGTCGAAGAAGAGGTCGCCAGCTGTCGCTAATTTCATATCCACCGTCCCTATTGAGGTTTTTAGGATAATCCGGCAAACTCTCCAGTAAATTTTTATTTAAATGATTTTTATGTATGGGTATGATGGATGGAACAATATTATCATTTAATTATACATTTTAAATTTCGTGAGACTGTGGATAATCCGGCAAACTCTCCAGTAAATTTTTATTTAAATGATTTTTATGTATGGGTATGATGGATGGAACAATCTTATCATTTAATTATACATTTTAAATTTCATAAATGTTATTGTATAACTCTATTGTTATAGTATTTGTAATTTTTATTTAAATAATATTTATGTAATTTATTAAAGTAAGTCCATACAGAAAAAGAAGATGTGATGATTGTCTTCCTATATTTTCACTTTCACTTTCGATTGAAGCGTGTAAGTCGAGAACTCATTCTTTTTAATTCTCATGGCAGTGTGTCTCGTGGGTCTTTCTAGCCCCAACATTTTCCGTATACTATTTAACACTAATCTTAAATTATAAATTTTACTGGTAGTCATGTAATAAGTTTTTCAAAATAGGTGTCTTCACTATTCCTGTTATAAGTTTTTCTAAGCACGTGCCTTCACACCTAAAAACATGATTAGTATTGGATATAAATCATGCACCGTTGTGCGAATACTTTTCACTTTGTCACTCTTTTTACAAAAATAAGCCTTCGGGCTTTTATATGTCGTACATAACAAAAATTAAACAATATATATATGTGTGTGTGTGTGTGTGTGTCTGGGTGTGTGTGTGTGTGTGTGTGTGTGTATTACCATCGCACTTCCAAAAAAAAACATAGCATTAAACTAATGGGACATGGTTATAACATATGCTGCCAAGTCAACATTAAAACCATACGACACTGGTGGACCCGCCAAATTCCAAATCGATTGAACTGAAATGCAAACAAATTTTGCATTACAAAAGAGCCCGCTGACGTCAGGCGAAATTGTGACGCGAAATCTTCATCAAATGTGCCTCATAAAAATTTCGGGTCCGATTTGGGCGTGCTGACGCAAGCGTCTTTTGTGACCCGAAAAGCAAATCAAATCTGCCCTAAAACATTTCAGGTCCGAATTTCAACTGAGGACTGGATGGTATGGATCCCAATGCCAGCGGGACGATTATTTTGGACAAGATGCTCAGTTGCGTTACTGATACTCATAGTTGTGGGCATTGCAAACTATCTGGCCCATAGAAATTCTTCGTCACACATACACCATCATACTCTCACTGTATGTTTCCCATAGGCCAATTTTACCGTTCCTCCTTCACGGTTCCATTACGCTGCTTGAGGTTACTGTCCTTCCGGTTATAACATGGCTCGATCTTAACGACGTTCAGTCTCAATAGATATAGTTGCGATTGCCGAAAATTAATTTATGATATAGCTGCGAATAAATAAAATTTTAAAATTAGAAGTAAAAGTGAAAATTATAATAATAAAACTGACAAAATTAAATCAAATTTTAAAAATAATAAATCAAATTTTAAAATCAGAAGTAAAAGAGAAAATTATAATAATAAAATTGACAAAAATAAATCAAATTTTAAAATTAGAAGTGAATTAGGTAGTTAAAATACTTTTTAATAACACAAATAATTACATTGGTAATTTGAATTACAACTTTTCTTTAAAAATATAAAATCACATCCTATTTTTTTTCATACATAATATTTTAAATGAAAATAAGATAAAATATGGCATGCCTTTTCCATTTACAACCTATCCCAATAATTATAATTTTATATAAAATCGAAAAAAAGGTTTAATCGTTGGATGACAACATGTTTTGTTCTAGATAAAGAAAAATATAGATATGAATGAAAAGGTTCTCGCGGGTCAGAGATAAACACCGTTTTACAACATATTCTATTGGCCACTCGAAATATTATATTAAATTTTCTTTTTCTTTCACAAAATATTCTTTTTAGTCCAAAAAAACCACTCCGTAAAATCGAAAGAGAAGGGAGACGACAGTTCCAAGACGTAAAATACCCTAGATTTGCACTCTATTTTATTTGGCTAGTTGCATTTCATTTTCCTATTTCAAATATATTTGTTAGTACATTAAAACCAAAAACGTAATTCATTAATTCCTCTAACCATGAGTTTTTCAACAGTTTATTATGAGGTGTCAATATAAATTTATTTTACATAGCGATGAAGGTTATTTGGGGTTTTAAACATTATAAAAAGAAATTGTATGGAAAGTCAAGTTGAACGCATGATCTATGTGTGCCATTCGTATGAATGAAGCCACTACGTAACTATCATCTTCCGCCCCTAAAATCGACTGCCAAGCGTGACTGTGACATCGCTCATGCTTGGCGTCAAGCTTGGTGTGCCATCAATGCATCTCACCGCTAGTTTTGCAACACGATCAATTGATTCCACTTTGTAATTTGGATCCGACCTCTCATCTATGATTTCTGTGCCTGTTTTTCCAACCTTCGTGTCACCTGTAAATACATAAAAATACACTAATATAAAGAAGAAGCATTATTTTTCTCTTAAAAGTTAAAATATATATATAGCATGAATTCAACTATAAATGAAGACATACTCAAAATTTGAACAGTGAAATAACTCACTGTTAAACTTACGATGACAAAACTAGGATTCAATGTGAGCTGGGTATTTCAAAAATTAACTCTTAGCAGACCACCTCTATTGGTAAAAAGACTGTAAGCCCTAACAAGATCACTTTCTGCAATAGTTTTCCTGAAAACCTCAACGTCCAGCCCATCGGCTATCAATTCTTCCATATTCTGGACAAGAAAAATGAAAAAACATGTTAAGAACGGAATGGGGTTTGATTCAGAGGAAAGAGATAAAAAAATGCTATGACAACAACACAGATTTGACAATCGATGCACTTTCCATCAGCCGCTGGCAATGATGGGACCGGTAGTTATAATTCCATGCCTCGTCGACGTTTACAGATGGCTATTACAATGCCCACTTCACGTGACTGTTAAATTCCCCCGCGTTTCCAGATGGCTATGACAATTCCCACTTCACGTGACTGTTAAATTCCTCGTATCCATTCTGATCCCCAGACGTCTACGAGGAGACAAGCATAGCTTGTAATCAGCAATGTACCCATCAACGTGGTTATGGGAGATCCCCACACGTCTACGAGGAGACAAGCACAACTTGTAATCAGCAACGTGCCCATCAATGTGGTGGTTATGGGATGGGAGGAATTCTTAATTTGATAGGTGGCGGTCAACAAATGGAATAGTAAATTTCTAATCATGTTTTGTAAAAAATTAATTTAAGTATGGTTTAAACATGTGATTTAGATATGCAAGGAAGTTAGTTGTTTGAATTTTGTCCATTGATTTAGTGGCAACGACCAGAATATACAAGCATATTTCAATCTAAGCCATCGGATGAAAAATATTAATTAGCAAAATCACTAATCATGCCAATTCCCATGGGGGGGATACGCCTATCGGAAAATATTATAAACCTAACGGATGAATATTATAAACAATAGAGATTAATAAACCCTAAGAATTAATATTTTAAACTGAAAAAATATAAGAAATTAACAAACCCTGAGAATTAATATTTTAAACTCAAGAGAGTAATAAACCAAATGTGTGATTAACATTATAAACAAAAGGAACTAATAAACCCAAGGGTTTAATATTATAAACCAAAGGAATCAGTGAACCCAAGGGATAAATATTAAAAACCTAAGGGATCAACAAGGCTAAGGGAAATATTAAAAACAATAGAGATTAATAAAACCCAAGAGTTTAATATTATAAACCAAAGGAATTGGTGAACCCAAGGGAATTGATTTAAACATTGAGACAATTGTTGTCACAATGCGACGTTGGACCAACTATGACCAAGGTTGGCCATGAGTGATTTTCATATTGGGACAATATTTGTCAGAATGCGACATTTGATCATGGATGACATTAATCGATTATTCATATTATAAACCAAAAGAACTAAATAAACCCAAGGGTTTAATATTATAAACCAAAGGAATTGGTGAACCAAAGGGACAACCATTACCCAACAAATTATAAACCAAAAGGAATTGGTGAAGCCAAGGGAATTAATTTAAACATTGAGACAATTGTTGTCACAATGCGACGTTGGACCAACTATGACCATGGTTGGCCATGGGTGATTTTCATATTGAGACAATGTTTGTCAGAATGTGACATTTTATCATGGATGACATTGATCGACTATTCATATTATAAACCAAAAAAACTAAAAAACCCAAGGGTTTAATATTATAAACCAAAGGAATTGGTGAACCCAAAGGAATTGATTTAAACATTGAGACAATTGTTGTCACAATGCGACGTTGGACCAACTATCACCATGGTTGGCCATGGGTGGTTTTCATATTGAGAAAATATTTGTCAAAATGTGACATTTGATCATGGATGACATTGATCGATTATTCATATTATAAACCAAAAAAACTAAAAAACCCAAGGGTTTAATATTATAAACCAAAGGAATTGGTGAACCCAAGGGAATTTATTTAAACATTGAGACAATTGTTGTCACAATGCGACGTTGGACCAACTATCACCATGGTTGGCCATGGGTGATTTTCATATTGAGACAATATTTGTCAGAATGTGACATTTGATCATGGATGACATTGATCGATTATTAATATTATAAACAAAAATAACAAATAAACCCAAGGGTTTAATATTATAAACCAAAGGAATTGGTGAACCCAAGGGAATTGATTTAAACATTGAGACAATTGTTGTCACAATCCGATGTTGGACCAACTATGACCATGCTTGGCCATGGGTGATTTTCATATTGAGACAATATTTGTCATAATGTGACATTTGATCATGGATGACATTGATCGATTATTCATATTATAAACCAAAATCACTAATAAACCCAAGGGTTTAATATTATAAACCAAAGGAATTGGTGAACCCAAGGGAATTGATTTAAACATTGAGACAATTGTTGTGACAATGCGACGTTGGACCAAATACGACCATGGTTGGCCATGGGTGATTTTCATATTGAGACAATATTTGTCAGAATGTGACGTTTTATCATGGATGACATTGATCGATTATTCATATTATAAACCAAAAGAACCAATAAACGTAACGGTTTAATATTATAAACCAAAGGAATTGGTGAACCGAAGGGAAAACCATTACCCAACAAATCATAAACCAAAGGAATTGGTGAACCCAAGGGAATTGATTTAAACATCGAGACAATTTTTAACACAATGCGACGTTGGATTAACTATGACCATGGTTGGCCATGGGTGATTTTCATATTGATACAATATATGTGAGAATGCCACATTTGACCATGGATGACATTGATCAATTATTCATATTATAAACCTAAAGAACTAATAAACACAAGGGTTTAATATTATAAACCAAAGGAATTTGTGAACCCAAGGGAATTGATTTAAACATTGACACAATTGTTGTAACAATGCGACGTTTGACGAACTATGACCCTTGTTGGCCATGGGTGATTTTCATATAGAGACAATATTTTTCAGAATGTGACATTTGATCATGGATTACATTGATCGATTATTCATATTATAAACCAAAAGAACTAATAAACCCAAGGGTTTAATATTATAAACCAAAGGAATTGGTGAACCCAAGGGAATTGATTTAAACATTGAGACAATTGTTTTCACAATGCGACGTTGGAACAACTATGACCATGGCTGGCAATGGGTGATTTTCATATTCAGACAAGATTTGTCAAAATGCGACATTTGATCATGGATTACATTGATCGATTATTCATATTATAAACCAAAATAACTAATAAACCCAAGGGTTTAATACTATAAACCAAAGGAATTGGTGAACCCAAGGGAATTGATTTAAACCTTGAGATAATTGTTGTCACAATGCGATGTTGGACCAACTATGACCATGGTTGGTCGTGGGTGATTTTCATATTGAGACAAGATTTGTCAGAATGTGACATTTGATCATGGATGACATTCATCTATTCTTCATATTATAAACCAAAAGATATAATAAACCCAAGGGTTTAATGTTATAAACTGAAGGAATTGGTGAACCCAAGGGAAAACCATTACCCAAAAAATTATAAACCAAAGGAATTGGTGAACCCAAGGGAATTGATTTAAGCATTGAGACAATTTTTTGTCACAATGCAAGGATAGACTAACTATGACCATGGTTGGCCATGGGTGATTATCATATTGAGAAAATGTTTGTCAAAATGTGAAATTTGATCATGGATGACATTGATCGATTATTCATATTATAAAGCAAAAGAACTAATACACCCAAGGTTTTAATATTATAAACCAAAGGAATTGGTGAACCCAAGGGAAAACCATTACCCAACAAATTATAAACCAAAGGAATTGGTGAACCCAAGGGAATTGATTTAAACATTGAGACAATTGTTGTCACAATGCGAGGTTGGACCAACTATGACCCAAGGGTTTAATATTACAAACCAAAGGAATTGGTGAACCCAAGGGAAAAATATTATTAACCTAAGGGACCAGTAAGGTGAAGGATCAATAAAAATACTAAAAAAATACTCAAGTTGAAGAAATTAATAAACATTAATAATTAACCCAAGGTTTCGTGATATTATAAACCAAAAGAACTAATAAACCCAAGGGTTTAATATTATAAACCATACGAATTGGTGAACCCAAGGGAATTGATTTAAAAATTGAGACAATTCTTATCACAATGCGACGTTGGACCAACTATGACTATGGTTGGCCATGGGTGAATTTCATATTGAGACAATATTTGTCAGAATGTGACATTTGATCATGGATGACATTGATTGATTATTCATATTATAGACCAAAATAACTAATAAACCCAAGGTTTTAATATTATAAACCAAAGGAATTGGTGAACCTAAGGGAATTGATTTAAACATTGAGACAATTGCTGTCACAATGCGACGTTGGACCAACTATGACCATGGTTGGCCATGGGTGATTTTCATATTGAGAGAAGATTTGTCAGAATGCGACATTTGATCATGGATGACATTGATCGATTATTCATATTATAAACCAAAAGAACTAATGAACCCAAGGGTTTAATATTATAAACCAACGGAATTGGTGAACGCAAGGGAAAAGCATTACCCAACAAATTATAAACCAAAGGAATTGGTGAACCCAAGGGAATTGATTTAAAAATTCAGACAATTATTTTCATAATGCGACATTGGACCAACTATGACCATGGTTTGCCATGGGTGATTTTCATATTGAGAAAATGTTTGTCAGAATGTCACATTTGATCATGGATGACATTGATCGATTATTCATATTATAAACCAAAAGAAGTAATAAACGCAAGGGTTTAATATTATAAACCAAAGGAATTGGTGAACCCAAGGGAAAACCATTACGAAAAAAATTATAAACCAAAGGAATCGGTGACCCCAAGGGAATTGATTTAAACATTGAGAAAATTGTTGTTACAATGCGACGTCTAACCAACTATGACCATGGTTTCCCATGGGTAATTTTCATACTGAGACAATATTTGTCAACATGTGACATTTGATCATGGATGAGATTGATCTATTATTGATATTATAAACCAAAAGAAGTAATAAACCGAAGGGTTTAATATTCTAAACCAAAGGAATTGGTGAACCCAAGGGAATTGATTTCAACATCGAGACAATTTTTGTGACAATGCGACGTTTGGCAAACTATGACCATGGTTGGCCATGGGTGATTTTCATATTGAGACAATATTTGTCAGAATGTGACATTTTATCATGGATGACATTGATCTATTATTCATATTATAAACCAAAAGAACTAATAAACCCAAGGGTTTAATATTATAAACCAAAGGAATTGGTTAACCCAAGGGAATTGATTTAAACACTGAGACAATTGTTTTCACAAAGCGACGTTGGAAAAAATATGACCATGGTTGGCCATAGGTGATTTTCATATTGATATAATATTTGTTAAAATGTGACAAATGATCATAGATGACGTTGATCTATTATTCATATTATAAACCAAAAGAACTAATAAACCCAAGGGTTTAATATTATAAACCAAAAGAACTAATAAAACCAAGGGTTTAATATTATAAACCAAAGGAATTAGTGAACCCAAGGGGAAACCATTACCCAACAAATTATAGACCAACGGAATTGGTGAACCCAAGGGAATTGATTTAAACATTGAGATAATTGTTGTCGCAATGATATTGAAACAATATTTGTCAGAATTTGGCAATTGATCATGGATGACATTAATCGATTATTCATATTATAAACCAAAAGAACTAATAAACCCAAGGGTTTAATATTATAAGGCAAAGGAATTGATTTAAACATTGAGACAATTGTTGTGACAATGCTATGTTGGCCCAACTATCACCGTGGTTGGCCATGGGTGATTTTCATATTGAGACAAAATTTGTGAGAATGTGACATTTGATCATAGATGACATTGATCGATTATTCATATTATAAACTAAAAGAACTAATAAACCCAAGGGTTTAATATTATAAACCAAAGGAATTGGTGAACCCAAGGGAATTGATTTAAACATTGAAACGATTGTTATGAGAATTCTATGTTGGACCAACTATCACCGTGGTTGGCCATGGGTGATTTTCATATTGAGACAAAAATTTTCAGAATGTGACATTTGATCATAGATGACATTGATCGATTATTCATATTTTAAACCAAAGGAATTGGTGAACCCAAGGGAATTGATTTAAACATTGAGACAATTGCTGTCAGAATGTGACATATGATCATGGATGACGTTGATCGATTATTCATATTATAAACCAAAAGAACTAATAAGCCCAAGGGTTTAATATTATAAACCAAAGGAATTGGTGAACCTAAGGGAGAACCATTACCCAGCAAATTATAAACCAAAGGAATTGGTGAACCGAGGGGAATGGATTTAAACATGGAGACAATTTTTGTCACAATGCGACGTTGGACGAACTTTGACCATGGTTGGCCATGTCTAATTTTCATATTGAGACAATATTTGTCAGAATGTGACATTTTATCATGGATGAAATTGATCAATTACTCATATTATAAACCAAAAGAACTAATAAACCCAATGGATTAATATTATAAACCAAAGGAATTGGTGAACCGAAGGGAATCGATTCAAACATTGAGCCAATTTTTGTCACAATGCGACGTTGGAGAAACTATGACCATGGTTGGTGATGGGTGATTTTCATATTGAGATAATATTTGTCAAAATGTGACAAATGATCATAGATGACGTTGATTGATTATTCATATTATAAACCAATAATGTAAGTTTACAATGAGTATGCTCTAACCAATAATGTTCCATGTCAATGGATTCCCAAGACATTCAATTTATTAATTAACTACTATGGTAACATATGTTAATATTGGAGATATAATATATAATATATGTTTAGTATTGTAAGTATTTTATGATTTCTCGTTTGGTAGATAGAATTTACCACGCTTCATAATTTTTTTTATTGTTTTATTTTTATATATTTTTTTAAGTTTTGTAAAGATGAATGTTACATTCATCTAATAAAACTAAATAACACTCAATTTGAAGAGAGCCATATCATGATTATTATTATGGATGGAGGCATCTTATAATTTAATTATACAATGTAAATTTCATAAATGTTATTGCATAATTCTATGGTTATCGTATATGTCACTTTTATTTAAATGATTTTCATGTAATTTATTAAATTAAATCATGCATTGTGAACTGAATCCACTTTTAAATTAAAATAAATCATGGCTTCTGAACCGAATCCACTTATGTCCTTGAAATCTAATAAGAACATATTATAGAATATAAATATACAATTTCAAAGTTTGTCAAATATTTTTTAATGATATTTTTAATTATTTATTTTTCTAATTTGAAAAATTAAAATTAATTAAATTAAAATATAAATAATAATTAATATATTTTTAAAATAGATACTAATTATCTATAAATAAATATCATATATATACTTTGTTAAAAATTTTATAGTTATAAAAAAAACAATTAAAGACTTATTTTTAGAGATGGGATGTAGAATGGAATTTTAGAGTTATAGACTGGAATGTCTATTGTAATTATGAAAAATGTGTTTTTTATTTATTATTTTTTTAAATTTATAATTTTTTTAAAAATGTATTTGGAAATAAAAACTTCTAATATATTACTTTTTACTTTTCAACAACTAAATGAGTCCATTATTATGATATCTAATTATTTTATAGATTATAAATATGTAATGACTATATAAATGTACGTTTTAAAGGTTTTTCAAATATTTTTTAATGATAGTTTTAATTATTTATTTTTCTAATTTAAAAAATTATAATTAATTAAATTAAAATATAAATAATTATTAATATAATTTTAAAATTAATATTAATTATCTATAAATAAATATAATTTATAATATATATATATATATATATAGACTTTGTTAAAAATTTTACATTTATAAAAAAAATACAATTAAAAATATGAGTACAATTAAAGACTTATCTTTAGAGATGGCATGTGGAATGGAATTTTCTAGCCATTCAACTGGAGACTCGTGCTTATAATACTCCCACTCATTCAAGAGAACCAAATGATACTCAATTTGAATAGAGCCCTATCATAATGGTTATGATGGATGGAACAATGTTATAATTTAATTATATAGTGTAAATATCATAGTATTTTTAATTTTTATCATAGTGTAAGTGACATTTGATCATGGATGAAATTGATCGATTATTCATATTATAAACCAAAAGGAGTAATAAACACAAGGGTTTAGTATTATAAACCAAATGAATTGGTGAACCCAAGGGAAAACCATTATGCAACAAATATAAACCAAAGGAATCGGTGAACCCAAGGGAATTGATTTAAACATTGAGAAAATTGTTGTCACAATACAACGTTTGACCAACTATGACCATGGTTGGCCATGGGTGATTTTCATATTGAGACAATATTTGTCAACATGTGACATTTGATCATGGATGAAATTGATTGATTATTCATATTATAAACCAAAACAATTAATAAACCCAAGGGTTTAATATTATAAACCAAAGGAATTGGTGAATCCAAGGGAATTGATTTAAACATCAAGATAATTTTTGTCACAATGCAACGTTGGACAAACTATGTCCATGGTTGGCCATGGGTGATTTTCATATTGAGATAATATTTGTCAGAATGTGAAATTTGATCATGGATGACATTGATCGATTATTTATATTATAAACCAAAAGAACTAATAAACCCAAGGGTTTAATATTATAAACCAAAGGAATTGGCTAACCCAAGGGAATTGATTTAAACATTGAGACAATTGTTGTCACAATGCGACGTTGCACAAACTATGACCATGGTTGGCCATGGGTGATTTTCATATTGATATAATATTTGTCAAAATGTGACAAATGATCATAGATGACGTTGATCGATTATTCATATTATAAACCAAAAGGACTAATAAACCCAAGGGTTTAATATTATAAACCAAGGAATTGGTGAACACAAGGGGAAACCATTACCCAACAAATTATAGACCAAAGGAATTGGTGAACCCAAGGGAATTGATTTAAACATTGAGATAATGATTGTCAAAATGATATTGAGACAATATTTGTCAGAATGTGGTAATTGATCATGGATGACAATAATCGATTATTCATATTATAAACCAAAAGAATTAATAAACCCAAGGGTTTAATATTATAAACCAAAGGAATTGGTGAACCCAAGGGAATTGATTTAAACATTGAGACAATTGTTGTGACAATGCTATGTTGGACCAACTATCACCATGGTTGGCCATGGGTGATTTTCATATTGAGACAATATTTGTGAGAATGTGACATTTGATCATAGATGACATTGATCGATTATTCATATTATAAACCGAAAGAACTAATAAACCCGAGGAATTGGTGAATCCAAGGGAATTGATTTAAACGTTGAGACAATTGTTGTCACAATGCGATGTTGGACTTGGCCATGGGTGATTTTCATATTGAGACAATATTTGTCAGAATGTGACATATGATCATGGATGACGTTGATTGATTATTCATATTATAAACCAGAAGAACTAATAAACCCCAAGGGTTTAATATTATAAACCAAAGGAATTGGTGAACCCAAGGGAGAACCATTACCCAAAAACTTATAAACCAAAGGAATTGGTGAACCCAAGGGAATTTATTTAAACATCGAGACAATTTTTGTCACAATGTGACGTTTGACCAACTTTGACCATGGTTGGCCATGGGTCATTTTCATATTGGGACAATATTTGTCAGAATGTGACATTTGATCATGGATGAAATTGATCAATTATTCATCATATTATAAACCAAAAGAACTAATAAACCCAAGGGTTTAATATTATAAACCAAAGGAATTGGTGAACCCAAGGGAATCGATTTAAACATTGAGACAATTGTTGTCACAATGCGACGTTGGACAAACTATGACCATGGTTGGCCATGGGTGATTTTCATATTGAGATAATATTTGTCAAAATGTGACAAATGATCATAGATGACGTTGATCGATTATTCACATTATAAACCAATAATGTAAGTTTACAATGAGTATGCTCTAACCAATAATGTTCCGTGTCAATGGATTCCCAAGACATAGTCAATTTGTTAATTAACTACTATGGTAACATATGTTAATATTGGAGATATAAGATATAATATATGTTTAGTATTGTAAGTATTTTATGATTGCTCGTTTGGTAGATAAAATTTACCATGCTTTATAATTTTTTTTACTTTTTTATTTTTTTATTTTTTTAAAGTTTTGTAAAGATGAATGCTACATTCATCTAATAAAACTAAATAATACTCAATTTGAAGAGAGCCATATCATGATTATTATTATTTTTTTTTCTGAATAAGGCTAATTCTATTAAGAGAAAACATATGTTACAATCAGCGCTTGCATGCAAGCAAAGCAGAGAAGCAGGGGAGCCGGAGGGGAAAGGCTATCAACCCCGCCCCAGAATAACAAATAAGGAAAGAACAACAAGATAACAAGGAAGCAGATAGAATGAGAGCTGGACTGAGGTATCTACCCAGAATGGGTGGATACTTCCAAATGACATTTTTTCCCTTTTTTCTTTCTTACATTGACCCAATCAGTTGAAATTGGCTGGGCCGTGACCAGTTGAAGACTATTCTGCATTGAGGGCAGAATATCCTTATCAGAGTCGGAGGACGAAGACATATGAGTGCGTTTCTGGACGATTGGGGGGGCTGAGGGATTTGTAGGACTAGCTGTGGGCATGTCCATCAGAGTCCCAACATTCTCCCCATCAGCATCAATTTCCTCCTCACCCGAGCCGGAGGAATCTGAGTCTTCCAAAGGGGGGGGAGGAACACAAGAATTCCAGTTCTTAGATTTGGATTTGAGATTGGGATTCTTCTTTTTGTTGGGGAACTGAGTGCAAGTATTTTGGAGATGCCCTGTTTGATGACAATGGAGACATCGGAAGGCTGTATTCTCATAGTCCAAGGTTTATATCCAGTGGAAGTCTCCAATTTTGAGGTTGATCTGATCTGACAGACCTTTGCTGATGTCTATTTCCGCGCAAAATCTGCCGTAGGTGTAGATTCCATTCTCCCTTCTTGAGGTATCTGTAGCGAGATAGCGGCCTAAGGTGTCTCTAATGCTTAAGAATACCGAGAAGTGCCATAGATGTGCTGGAAGGTTAGGGAGTCTAATCCAGATGGATATTTTGGTGATGAATACTGTAGAGGGGTCGAAATCTGGAAACCAAGGGGTGAGGAAAAGCCCAGCCGAGCCCTAGAACCAAGGGCCTCCTGTTAAGGCTTTCTGGTAATATTCACTTAGGGAAAAAGCCACAATGAAGAATCCTTTGGAGCATAAGAAGATCCTGCATTTAGTAGTCCAGTTGGAGTGAATCCATTGGTATAAATCTGCTGTACGAGGCCATAGGCCATTGAATCTGTATATGACTGTGGTTTCTCCAAATGCCTGGTAATGATCGTCAAGCGCAGGATGAGAGATTTCAATAGAAGGAACTTCCTCCAATTTATCCACCAAGAAAGGTTTGGGAGCCATAGAGGGTTGAGAAGCCTTTGAAGAAGACTGTGGGCGGACTGCATCCTTATGAAATGCATCTTTGTATGAGAATTGAGGCACAGAGGAGGTCTACTCGAATGCCCCTCCTCTTAGACGAAGAGTAAATACAATAGAAGCATCTCTTTCAATACAATAAAAGGAGAGGGGAAAGGGATCCTCTAGTTGTTTACCTTTATATAGAAATCTCTGGAGAGAGGAAGGAATCCCCAGCCTGAGTTCAAGTTTGCGCAAAATATCCTGCACTAGATCAGTAGCATGCACCCAAAGAAGCAACGTTTTGCTAGAGAGGAGAGTGACTTGGATCTGAAAATTAGGTGCTTCTGCGTTTTGATCTAGCGGGTTCGGGAAGCAAGACCACTTCTCACAAATGGTAGAGGTGGAATCTGAAGGCCCGCCCGCTTGGAACCCATATTCCCTGTGGGCATGGTTTTCTGAAACAACCCTTGTTTACCTGTTAATTTCTGTTTTTCTATGGAGGCATATAATTTATTGGGAATTCTCTGAAGCGGCAGAATCACCAGAGAGAACCCTCGATATCTTTCTCTTATGAAAATCAGCGGCGGTCCAAAGAGGTGGAGTTTGACTGCAAGACGGAGCTTCGGCTGAAACCCTTTGTTTTACAGAATGGACGGCGGTAATGGAGCCTTCAAAAATATTTGCAAGGAATGGGTTCTCACCATCCACGTCTGCATCTGCTCTAAGGAGGATCCAGTACCGGATCAAGTGTCCCTGCAGACGTAGGAATGCAGCCAGGAGCTTGAATGAGCGGTAATCAGCTATCAACACTGTTATGAAGGAGTTAAGAGCTCCATCTTTGATGGCCGTGGTGAGTTCATAAGATGCACAGGCCAAACAAAGCTTTAGGCAGGAGCAGGAGCTCAATGAGCTTGAGTCTGCAGAAAGTTGAGGGCAACGACAACTGCGAGAAAATGGAGATCTGTCGAAGAAATGCATCCAGTAGTTGGGGCCCAGGATCTTCAGGCCGGCGAAGAGCCACCATTGTCTAGAGGACTTGAGAACAGTCGTCCCAGTGCCACCTAAAAATGCAGAACAGCAAACCCTCGCTTCGCTCGCCATCGCTCTTCCTCCTATTTCCATATCATGATTATTATTATGCATGGAGGCATCTTATAATTTAATTATACAATGTAAATTTCATAAATGCTATTGCATAATTCTATGGTTATCGTATTTGTCATTTTTATTTAAATGATTTTCATGTAATTTATTAAATTAAATCACGCATTGTGAACTGAATCCACTTATGTCCTTGAAATCTAATAAGAACATATTATAAAATATAAATATACAATTTCAAAGTTTGTCAAATATTTTTTAATGATATTTTTAATTATTTATTTTTCTAATTTGAAAAATTACAATTAATTAAATTAAAATATAAATAATAATTAATATAATTTTAAAATTAATATTAATTATCTATAAATAAATATAATATATATACTTTGTTAAAAAATTTACGGTTATAAAAAATACAATTAAAGACTTATCTTTAGAGATGGCATGTAGAATGGAATTTTCCACCTAAAATAATAATAATAATGTGTATTGTAATTATGAAAAATGTGTTTTTTATTTATTATTTTTTTAAATTTATAATTTAAAAAAAAATATATTTGGAAACAAAAACTTCTAATATATTACTTTTTACTTTTCAACAACTAAATGAGTCCATTATTATGATATCTAATTATTTTATAGATTATAAATATGTAATGATTATATAAATGTACGTTTTCAAGGTTTGTCAAATATTTTTAATGATAGTTTTAATTATTTATTTTTCTAATTTAAAAAATTATAATTAATTAAATTAAAATATAAATAATTATTAATATAATTTTAAAATTAAAATTAATTATCTATAAATAAATATAATTTATAATATATATATATATATAGAGAGAGAGAGACTTTGTTAAAAATTTTACATTTATAAAAAAAATACAATTAAAAATATGACTACAATTAAAGACTTATCTTTAGAGATAGCATGTGGAATGGAATTTTCTAGCCATTCAACTCGAGACTCGTGCTTATAATACTCCCACTCATTCAAGAGAACCAAATGATACTCAATTCGAATAGAGGCACCATTATGATGGATGGAACAGTGTTATTGGAACAATGCTATAATTTAATTATATAGTGTAAATATCATAGTATTTTTAATTTTTATTTAAATGATTTTTATGTATGGGTATGATGGATGGAACAATGTTATCATTTAATTATACATTTTAAATTTCATAAATGTTATTGTATAACTCTATTGTTATAGTATTTGTAATTTTTATTTAAATAATATTTATGTAATTTATTAAAGTAAGTCCATACAGAAAAAGAAGATGTGATGATTGTCTTCTTATATTTTCACTTTCAATTTTGATTGAAGCGTGTAAGTCGAGAACTCATTCTTTTTAATTCTCATGGAAGTGTGTCTCATGGGTCTTTCTAGCCCAAAAATTGTTCGTAAACTATTTCACCCTAATCTTAAATTATAAATTTTACTCGTAGTCATGTTATAAGTTTTTCAAAACAAGTGTCTTCACTATTCCTGTTATAAGTTTTTCTAAGCACGTGCCTTCACACCTCAAAACATGATTAGTATTGGATATAAATCATGCACCGCTGTGCGAATACTTTTCACTCTGTCACTCTTTTTACAAAAATAAGCCTTCGGGCTTTTATATGTCGCACATAAAAAAAATTAAACAAAAAAAAAAACTATATATATATATATATGTGTGTGTGTGTGTGTATTACCATCGCACTTCCAAAAAAAAACATAACATTAAACTCATGGGACATGGTTATAAGGTATGCTGCCAAGTCAAAATTAAAACCATACGGCACTGGTGGAACCGTCTGATTCCAAATCGATTGAACTGAAATGCAAACAAATTTCGCGTTACAAAAGAGCCCATTGACGTCAGCGGAAATTGTGACGCGAAATCTTCATCAAATCTGCCTCATAAAAATTTCGGGTCCGATTTGGGCGTGCTGACGCAAATGTCTTTTGTGATCTGAAAAGCAAATCAAATCTTCCCTAAAACATTTCGGGTCCGAATTTCAACTCAGGACGGGATCGTATGAATCCCAATGCCTGTGGGAGAGTATTTTGGACAGGATGCTCAGTTGGGTTACTGATACTCATAGTTGTGGGCGTTGCAAACTATCTGGCCCATAGAAATTCTTCGTCACACATACACCATCATACTTTCATTGTATGTTTCCCTTAGCCAACTTTTACCGTTCCTCCTTCACGGTTCCATTACGCCGCTCGAGGTTCCTGTCCTTCTG
Organism: Pinus albicaulis; assembly: GCA_034641835.2. NCBI lineage: Eukaryota > Viridiplantae > Streptophyta > Pinopsida > Pinales > Pinaceae > Pinus > Pinus albicaulis. The sequence goes on along the minus strand of CM076572.1, from coordinate 248,105,308 downwards.
GTTATAACATGGCTCGATCTTAACAGCATTCAGTCTCAATAGATATAGCTGCGATTGCCGAAAATGAATTTATGATATAGCTGCCAATAAATCAAATTTTAAAATTAGAATTAAAAGTGAAAATTATAATAATAAAACTAACAAAAATAAATCAAATTTGAAAAAGAATAAATCAAATTTTAAAATTAGAAGTAAAAGAGAAAATTATAATAATAAAATTGACAAATAAATCAAATTTTAAAATTAGAAGTGAATTAGGTAGTTAAAATACTTTTTAATAACACAAATAATTACATTGGTAAATTGAATTACAACTTTTCTTTAAAAACATAAAATCACATCCTATTTTTTTCGATACCTAATATTTTAAATGAAAATAAGATAAACTATGGCATGCCTTTTCCATTTACAACCTATCCCAATAATTATAATTTTATATAAAATCGAAAAAAAGGTTTAATTTCTGGATGACAACATGTTCTGTTCTGGAGAAAGAAAAATATAGATATGAACGAAAAGGTTCTCGCGGGTCAGAGATAAACACTGTTTTACAACATATTCTATTGGCCACTCGAAATACTATATTACCTTTTCTTTTTCTTTCACAAAATATTTTGTTTAGTCCAAAAAAACCACTCTGTAAAACCGAAAGGAAAGGGAGATGATGGTTCCAAGACCTAAAATACCCTGGATTTGCACTCTATTTTATTTGGCTAGTTCCATTTCATTTTCCTGTTTCAAATAGATTTTTTAGTACATTCAAACCAAAAATGTAATTCATTAATACCTCTGACCATGAGGTTTTCAACAGTTTATTACGAGGTGTCAATATAAATTTATTTTACATAGTGATGAAGGTTATTTGGGGTTTTAAATGTTATAAAAAGAAATTGTATGGAAAGTCGAGTTGAACGCATGATCTATGTGTGCCATTCGTATGACTGGAGCCACTACGTAACTATCATCTTCCACCCCTAAAATCGACTGCCAAGCCTGACTGTGACTTCGCTCATGCTTGGCGTCAAGCTCAGTGTGCCGTCAACGCATCTCAGCGCCAATTTTGCAACACGATCAATTGATTCCAATTTGTAATTTGGAGCCAACCTCTCGTCTATGATTACTGCGCTTGTTTTTCCATCCTTCGTGTCACCTGTAAATACATCAAAATATACTAATATAAAGAAGAAGCATTCTTTTTCTCTTAAAAGTTAAAATATATATATATAGCATGAATGCAACTATAAATGAAGACATACTCAAAATTTGAACAGTGAAATAACTCATTGTTCAACTTACGATGACAAAAGTAGGATTCAATGTGAGCTGGGTATTTCAAAAATTAACTCTTAGCAGACCACCTCTGTTGGTAAAAATATTGTAAGCCCTAACAAGATCACCTTCTGCAATAGTTTGCCTAAAAACCTGAACGTCCAGCACATCGACTATCAATTATTCTGTAGTCTGGACAAGTAAAATGCAAAAACATGTTAAGAATGGAATGGGGTTTGATTCAGAGGAAAGAGATAAAAAAAATGCTATGACAACAACACAGCTTTGACAATCGATGCGCTTTCGATCAGCCGCTCGCAATGATGGGACCGGCAGTTATAAGCCCACGCCTCATTGACGTTTCCAGATGGCTATTACAATTCCCAGTTCACGTGACTGTTAAATTCCCTCGTGTTTCCAGATGGCTATGACAATTCCCACTTCACGTGACTGTTAAATTCCCCGTATCCGTTCTGATCCCCACACGTCTACGAAGAGATAAGCATAACTTTTAATCAGAAATGTGCCCATCAACGTGGTTATGGGAGATCCCCACACGTCTACGAGGAGACAAACACAACTTGTAATCAGTAATGTGCCCATCAACGTGGTGGTTATGGGATGGGATGAATTCTTAATTTGATAGTTGGCGGTCAACAATGGCATAGTAAATTTTTAATCATGTTTTGTAAAAAAATAATTTAAGTATGATTTAAACATGTTATTTAGATATGCAAGGAAGTTAGTTGTTTGAATTTCGTCCATTGACTTAGTGGCGACGACCAGAATATACCAGCATCTTTCAATCTAAGCCATCCGATGAAAAAAATTAATTAGAAAAATCACTAATCATGCCAATTCTCATAAGGGAGATATGCCTATTGGCGTAAATATATATTCAATGAAAATATTATCCATTTATACATTGACATTTTCGTGCATAACAGAAAATTCCAAATTGTTTTGGATAGATTATATTACTAAAAATTGATTAGTAAAAGTTAACTGAAATATGCTCATATAGATATTCAACAATTTTGATTGTACATTCACATTCTGGTGACTATCAGCTGAAACGAAATAAATTTATGTTAAAATCCTCCATCTCTATTAATAGATTGTGTACCTTATAAATACATAATCGATGTTTGATGTTTATTTGTCGATCATGCCTTTGAGTTTTCAAATTTGACAATATTGAGATTTTTTATTTTACATTTTCATTTTATGCCTTTACTACAGGAAATGAATCATTGAACCACACCACGGGTTTTGTCTCTTCCATTGATAGTTTGAAAGCCAAATGCTCGACTGATAGCTGAAGAAGACCATCCATTCCATTGCCTGATGCCTGCTCTAGGCCTCTTGCAACTCTAAATTCTATTTGAAAATATCTGCTTCGTAATCTTAACAACATTGGAAAGATGGGAAAACCTATTTCTTATGTTTCATAATGGAAATTCTTTACATAATATAATATATTATGAGACTATTTTTACACATGATTAACTCCCTAAAAAATGACCTTGTCCACACGCAATACATAATATAGAAATGTAATTGGTTCCATAACCCTAATATAATGTTACTATGGATGTTACCTTTTGATCAAATAACATTTCTCTCTTACTAAGAATCCACAGATTTCTTGAATCCAGTATTCTGTTTAATTTGATGTTAATCCTCGCACTATTTCTGACTCGATTAGTTAAATCATAGATGATTTCCATTCATAAATGGATGCTCCATTTTTGAAATTTAAACTAATTATTACATGAATTTTGTATATATATAATACTATTAATTTTATGTTCTTTGTCACCATTCAATTCACTTCCTTAAAAATATCTTATTGTTGTAAGTTGCAAAATTTTAATTTTATGTTCTTACTCACCATACAATTAACTTCCAAAATTATCTTATTGTTGTAAGTTGAAAACATTGATTTAAAGCATACGCTTTCTCAAATTTATTTGTTAGCAGTGCTAAAAAACACGATGAAAATCCTCTATGATTCACATGATTTATAATATTAAGATATAATATATATTTTAATTCATTTAACATGGATTAAAAAAACAATCATGGTCCTTAAAACTAGGAAACTATCGAAAAAAATTATGGAAAAGAAAATTGTTAAGGTTAAAATCATGTTTCAAAAAACAAAAACAACAAATACTAGGCATTAAGCTATTTTTATTTTTGCAATGTATTTTTTTATTTTTTATGGGACAATGTATTTAGTTATTCTTAAGTTATAATTTTTTACAACATAAATTATCTTAGTTTAAGAACTGCTCAAATTTTATAAACATTGTATCACTAAAATTTTATAAACACTATATCATTGAAAGTATCACAACTATTTTATATCTTGCAAATAAAAAATATCCATTTTAAAATAAATTTCTATCCTTCAAATATTCCCCAAACAAATGTATTTTTATTTACAAATTTATTAAATAGTTGCTATAAATTTATATCCTTAAAGAAGAACCATAAAATATGACTTATGATTATGATTAGAAGTATTTTTATTTGCAAGATTATTAAATAGTGGGGATGTAATTTTTATTATGTGAAATATATTTTTCCTTATATATTGAATTTAATTTTAAATTTACTAATAATTTAAAGGAATTTTTTTCTTTGACATGAAATATTTGAATAAGAAGATTACTTAATTACTAGTCAGAAAAAGAATTAATTAATTTATATTCAATCTTATAACTTTTGATAATATATAATTAAAATCTATATACAAACTTCTTAAATTTAACTAATAAACATATAATTAATAAACATATAATTAAAAATGATAATGTGTTTATATATATATATATTATATATATATATATATATATATATATATATATATATATATATATATATATATATATATATATATATATATATATATATATATATAATATGTAAATTGAATTTTTCAATTCAAGCACACAGGGAGAGCTCACTTAGTCGCTTAAATCATTAGATTCAAAGTTCACATCCTCAAATGGTTTAAACCCGCATTAAAAAAAGGAAGAAAAAAAAGTATGTAACTATATACATAAATTTATGACTATAGTCAATATCTTGAAGTTGACATATAATTAAAAATGATATTGTGTTTATATATATATATATATATATATATATATATATATATATATATATTTCTATTTCTATTTCTATTTTATAATGTAAATTGAATTTTTCAATTCAAGCACATAGGGAGAGCTCACTTAGTCACTTAAATCATTAGATTCAAAGTTCACATCCACAAATGGTTCAAACCTGCATAAAAAAAAAAAGGAAGAAAAAAAGTATGTAACTATATACATAAATTTATGACTATATGAGGGAAGTCAATATCTTGAAGTTCACACATGTCCCTTCTCCAATAAAAATGAAATACTCTATAAATAAAAAACAACTTTGAATTTAATGAAAAATAAACATGAATCTATATTTTTTATTACTTTTAATTATAGTTAAATATATATGTATATATAATATTAATATTAGCTAAATTGGTCATCTAATTCGTTACATTAAAATTTATTAGTAAAAGATTTTAAACCAACATGAAAAAAATATGAAGAAACAAATTGAGTGATTGATATTAGTAACCATTATATTTCATAACTTCATCTTTAAATTATGTAACTATATACATAGAGATATGAATCTTGCACCAAAAGGAGCACTGCATGACTATATGAGGGAAACTAGTAACTTGGATTTCATACATGTCCTTTCTAAAAAAAATGAAATGCTCCATAAATTAAAAACAACTTCGACCTTAATAGAAAATAAAAATGAATATTTATTAGTTGTTACTTTTAATTATTGTATAATGTCAATGATCTCACTCTCATTCTCGTTGGTAGTTGATATTACAATCCAGAATGAATGACATATTTTTCTTTCAATCTCGACCATAAATAATATATTTTTATGTCCATGTGAATCAAAATAATTTTACATTATCGTTCTATAAAAAAAAAAGTAAATAAAATTAAAAAACAATAATCTTGTTTTTTACTTTTTGAAAGGAAGATGTGTCATACTTTACTTTTAAAAAAAAAAATCAATACTTGACTACCCTAAACTATTTAAATATCCATGTTAATTAATCTATTTCAATATCAATTTCATACACATGTATAGACGGAAAATTGTATTTTAATGCTGAAAATGTAATAAAACATTTGAATGTTCAAAGGAAAAAAAATAATTGAAAGTAAAAAATTCACTGTGAAATGTGTAATTAATTAAAGTCTTGATATAAATTTAATATGTGGCTTTTAAAAATATTAATAATGATAAAAAAGTTCATTGTGAATTATAAATACAATATTTCACTATGTAATGTTAAATATTTTTTTATTATTGAAATGTATTTACAGATATATGAATTACAAAAAAACATTTCAAAGTGGACAATGGGGTCCATAAATAAAATATGTCTATGTCAAATATGTATATATTTAATGAAAAAAATATTTGTACCATATAATGGATGCAAGATACTTATGCAAGTTTCTATTATATTTGGTCTAAGGTAATCCATTATCATCTAGTTGGAACCTTGTAAAAAGCTAATACCTTGGATGCATATTTCATAACTTCATTTTTGAATTATGTAACTATATACATAGAGATATGAAACATGCACTAACAGGAGCATTCTATGACTATAGGAGGGAAACGAGTGACTTGGATTTGACACATGTCCCTTCTAAAATACAAATGAAATACTCTATAAATAAAATAACAAAATTATATTTTAATGGAATACATATATATATATATATATATATATATATATATAAAATAGAACCATGAATTTTGAAAATGATTCAAAGTTGGAAGCTATTTAGGCTCTGAAAGAGAATTTCTCAAACACCGTCAAAATAATAAACTAATGTAGAAGAGAAAATTTTCTTTTGGCTTGATCACTGATATATTATTTCAGCTTAATGATGAGTATACTAAATTTTTAAATCTAGATCGCAATTTTATATTAGTTGCAGTGGTATTTTAAGGTTTTGATGTGTGCAATGTAGTTTTACTACCATTTAGAATTATATCTTGAGAAATATTATGGTGTTTTTATTTGATAGAATAAATTATTTTTCTTCTGGCAAGAGTTTCCATTTGAAAATCGCCATTGGTTGCCTAGATACCGCCCTCATGGCCACCGTGAGAAAGAGGCTCTCCGCCCATGAGAATTTTGATTCTCTCCTCAAAGGGGTTGAGGTGGAACTTGAAACCTCCAATTCCAAGTGCCATGGCCTAGAACTTGAAACCTCCAATTCCAAGGGTTGTGGTCTGGAGGTTGCACTAGAAAATTGAAGGTCGATGTTGGGTTAAATGCATGCACATTCAAATCTCTTTTTTTGCTCGAGACGTGTTATTATAATAAAGAGACGATCGTCGATGACAAAAAAGTGTTACAGGACCTGCTATAGGTAAAGTGGTCATCATAGGAGGCTAAAGCGGGAACAACTCACCGGTCTTGATCAAGAGATCTAGCAACACTTGTGAGGTCATACACCTGCGTCCAAAAATAGAATGAAAGTTGTCTGCCAGTTGGGACAAACAAACATATTTTTGAAGATTGCAGAGGAAAACATTTGAAGCCTATTTGTTGAAAATTTGACAACATTATGTAATAGTTTATTAGTTTCACGCTCTGAGTCCCTATAACAAATGCGAGATATGAATTTCAATGGTAAAAAAACTTATTTTTCCATTATTGGATCCTTTTCTACTGCATTTATTTGTGTACGAGATGCCTTGGATGAAGAATAACTTCATGAGGAGTTTGTTTTTAAAAATAACTGGCAATGGAGCAGGGCACAATCGGTAGGAAAAAAAAAAAAAAAGAGCGTGAGACATTTACATGACATTGCTTGAAAATCCAATCTATCATCATTAAAAATAACTAACTCAATTTTATTTCTCGTAAATTCCATTTAACTCTAAGCGAACAACCCAACTTTCCAAAATAGAGGGTTTTGAGAAAATAAAAATTCAGTGATTCCGTGTGGTCAAATATCTTCTTGCATCTCGCGATATTTTATAGGTTCAATTTGATCGATGACTATCCTCGAATTGAAGAATTCATTCAATTGGGGTTTCTTAATTGTCATTAAGTCTATTTGTAATGACGGTGAACGAGTCAACCTCTCGTCAACTTCTTAATGCATCATTCAATCAAGATAATAGGTTAGTGTCACAATTTCACTCTCCTAGCCGTCATGTTTTAGAAACCATTTCCAACTTTCCTTGTGATCCATGATTTAAATAATCCATTTCGTCATGTCTATTCATCCCTTTGAATCGGGAAAGCTCTACCGACACTCTATTAATTGAAATATTTCTTTCTCTGAATGGAATCATTGTTGGTTCTTTATTATATGTTGTGTAAACTATTATAAGCCCATGTGTATCCAGTGGGTCATAGGGGGTAATAAAAGGTTGGAGACCAGAAATACTAATAAATACTAGGAAATCGGGACGACCATTGTAAAAGGAGACGAAGTGATTGAAAAGGGCCTCGATCGAGCTTCTAACCTATCCAAACATGCAGTTACACAAGAGCTCGATCGAGAGTTAATATTAATGCTTGATGGAGCTTCCTTTTTAGTGCTCGAAGAGCTGGATTGAGCACTTAAAAATGGCTTAATCAATCAAGTCATCTTTTTTCACCCAAAGGCACCTTCTTTTACTAAAAGTGTAAGTGAGCTCCATGCTTTGACCTCTCAAGATTTTTCTTTTAATTTATCTTTTCAAAATTGATTCTATGTTTTCCTACTATTACATATCTGATATAATAATTATGGACAATCCTAAGCACAAAATGTAGAGTCCTAAACTCCTCATTTTTGTGTTTGAAGACTACTAAATCCTTTAAAGCACTTTTCCATTGGAATGCATAATGGTTAAGTGTAGCATTAGCAGTTTTTCTAAGAAGTGGCCATAACCATGTTAGATTTAACATCCATCAAAAATCACTTAGAAAAATAATTAATAATTACCAAGAATTTCAAAGTAAATATATTTTTATATAACCCACTCATGTATTAATAGTCACATTAACTAGATGACACTTGAATTTTTCGCTTAATTACTTATTGGTTAGTGGGGTATTTAGAGCGGTTCGTAAAAATAATTAATAATTACCAAGAATTGCAAAGTAAATATATTTTTCTATAACCCACTCATGTACTAATAGTCACATTAACTAGATGATACATGAATTTTTATTTGCATTGTTAAATTCATTTTTCATTTCTACATTTTTTTCCTCTTTAACAATCAAGTATATTGCATAATCCTCTGCATTTTTTATTTGGCTTGTGGTCCAACTTGGCTGGTCATGGTAATGAAGTTTAATATATATTTCCTATTACTCAAGTATCCCTTTTTAATCCTCATGGATATAGCTTATTCTAAAAATTTGGTCTAGCTTGACTACCTTTCCCTTAACTTTTATATATATCTATATATATATATATGACCATACTTGGTAAAACATCTCTCTGTCATAAATAAATTCTCATGTTGTGCAACGAAGACTATAGATTTATGAAAGCAATTTTGACACCATGTAGCTATGTGGAGGTCTTACGACACCGTGTGCACATGTGGAGGCTTTCGGTGCTCCCATTCATGTGATAATGTTGCATGGAAGATGGAATGTGCAAACTAATCAATCCTTGGGCATGTCCCTTATTGAATGATGATGATTTTATTGGTTAAAACAATGATGTAGAATACTGCTACTTCATTAGGGTAACTACTTAACCCCGAGAGCCTCAACCTAGACTCTTTGTGAATTGGTGTCATTTGCATTTGCAAAAGCTGAGAGAAGAGCTTTGCAACCACATATTTAACATGTTCAAACAGGGGTTTTAACTTTGTACTCGAAGGATTTCCTACCAAATTCTGATTTTTTTTCTTGGCATTTTGATGAGAATCTTGATAGCATGATGGTCGAATAGGGTTTGAGTGACAGGTCGCTAAACCCAAAATTATTGTTCTATTTTCTTGTTTTCATCCTTTTTAAAGACTTTGTGCAACTTTATCAAGGTTCTACATGGTTTCTATCACTCATTTACTCGATTTGTTGGTATATCGGTAGGGAAACTCTCACTTGTTTGGTGGGTTTCGACGAGGCTATCACCCATTGAAATTTTTATGGAGTTTTATGTTTTTCTCAAAGGCTTTCTTGCGAGTAATTTCTTAGAAATCCCCTGTATAAAAATTTCAAAACCCTAACTTTGTTTTCTTCTAGAGAGGCCTTTTCTTAATTAATTATGTTCACTGGAATGTGTTTTCCACCTCAACACGTACGACCACGAGGATTCGACTCATCTTCCTTGAAGGTAAGACATCCACTTCAATGAAAATTCCTTTTTATTATATTCTTATAAAGATTTAATGGACCCTCCAAGACCGGACTAAGGGTTTATTGTTTTTTATGCATCTATTATTTCTTTGTTGCATTTGGGTCTTTTCTTCAAGGCTTCTCGAATTAATTTTCATTTCATATTATTTTTATCCATTTGAACCTTACAGGTACTCATTTATATTACCCTATACAAGTTTTCTATGTCATTCATAGGCTTCATCTTGTGTACGGACAGAGAATTTTTTGTAGTTAAGATTTTACCCATAACTTGGTGAGGGCTTACAATTTTGGTTATATACTATTTGGTGGCTTTTATTGAAATTTATAAGGAAGAGATTGTAAACATTGTGAATATAGTACTTTCGTATTTGTTTTTGATTTAGGGTCTACCTTTTTCGTAACCTTCAATTTTTCCTTACTATGTGGTTTGTTTTTCAGTCAATACTTAGATGACCAAAGATGTAAATTTTCTCCCTTTCATAATAAAGACAATTGTAATTCATTTTCCCATATATTATTTTGTATGCTACTATAACATAACCATTGTTTCAACGGTAATGTTAAAGTATACCACTTTCAATTCATGCAAGCACATAGAAATTTTCTTCGCTAGTTTAAATAATGCAATTTTGTAATTTATTTGTTATAAATGCATGTGTGATGAGAAATTATGGTTATGTATTTTTTTTTTTTAAGATTTAAAAAATTCTCCAAGTAGGCCAAAATCCCTAGGGAACTCTTATTCTCGGAGTACCACTAAGGTCTTCCTTATGGCCATATTTTTACTTGACGAGGACTACATAGTCCATGGTTTGTTGATGAGGGCTCTTTTACATATCCCGAGCCTATGACATGCTATCTCGAAAATAGTTTTTACTCACATTTTAAATGATACTAATTACATGTCTTTTACTGTTGTCAAAATTTCAATTATACTATAAAAATAATGTGTCTATGTGATGAGATTGTTGTACCTTTTTGTTTCTTTTTCTTTCTCGTAATTATTATACTTAGTTGAAGTTTTATAGTTTTATTTTCATGCCCACATATATAGTGGGTCCTGAGGTTAATTCCTAGACAAGGTCTCTTTTACAATTTCTCCACATCAGATAATTTCCTTTGTATTACATGTAGGAACATTTAGGTTAGATCCTTTGACCATTAATCAATACCTTCCCTACAACATACGAAACCCAAATACAGACATATATTGGTAGTATAGTATATTAATTTCTAATATAAATATTGTTGGGAGCTTAACAATACCCACAAGGGGGTTGAATCACTATGTATAGTGTGGATCGTCAATTATCAATTTTGACCTTTTCTTACAAATCATTGAACCAATAATTAATGAAAAATTGATATATTATTAACAAGTATGATATCCATTAAGAAAACAAGAACCTATAAATACTAATTAGAATCACATAACACATCAAACACATCAAGACATATGAAGTTAGCTGGAAACCCTTCTGGAATAAAAACCATCATATTATGTTATATTATTCTTGTTTATTATTAAAAAATCTTCTTTACATTATATTACTAGATAGCAAGAGTGTGCAAGCCCCGAATTTTGATGCATGTGAGAAACCACTCGCTTCATGCCACTACGTAAAGGAATCTACCACTTCCTCAAATATATGCAAACCATAATCTAATACAGGCTCTGACTTGCTGTAGGACCCAAACTCAAATAGTTTCTCTGGCCACTACTGTAAGGAGTCCACCACTCCTAATTTCTTCGGCCACATACTGAAGGAATCCACCAATCTCGTAATCATTATGCCACAACTTGCCAACAAGCCACCACTTTCCCACTGAAGGCCCCAACCTTCAAATCCTTGTGGACGATATTTCATGCCTTTTCAAAATAGGGCCCACTATGTAAAGTCAAACAACTATAAGATATTTTCATTGATTTTAATTTTGGACCCACTTAAGATCGATCCTCATCAAATGAACAAAATCACTACAATAAAATCTCTCTACAACACAGAATCAATCTCTGCTCACAAAATACTCCTCACTGAAAAAACCTCTGCTCAAATTTATCGATAGAAACCTCTATTACACTCAGCTAAACAAGACAATAGCACCACATCAAAGGTAGCAACATATCATATACATGGCTTCACTGACATATGAAACTTATACTCAATCATCATTTGCAACAATCAATCATACACAAAATACAAGGCTCATAACAATCTAGAACAATACATAATAACAATATAATATTTCTTCCAAAATAGGTCATCCATATACAAACTCAACAACATACCCTAAATCAATATGCATCTTCACCATATACTAAAAAATAATACATACAAACCTTGCACAAGTTTTCAACCTTAGACATTAACCCATGTAATAATGAATAAAACATCCACACTAAAATTTGTCTCTGCATCATACTAAGGTCACTACATCTCTCAATTACAAGGAAAAACAATAACATATATAATAATTATATCTCATGTTATACTAATACTGGAATATAAAGGTTTGAACCTATGCACTTAATATTTCATCTCATAAGTAGCAACCTTGTCTCTTCATCTTTTTTTTTCTTGTCACGTTTGCATACAATCGACCTCATACATAGGAAACTAATTCTTGGTTATTCATCACATTTTAGCACTAAAATTCAAACATTAGGCACACAATGATCTTGATCCACTCTATAATTTATTCACAACACATAGGTTACGATCAAACAATACATATGTTCAAAGGCTCTTCGAATCGCTTCGCTTCATTCACATACTGTCTAAACCATAAAATGCATACTCTTTTTAGCCATACGAGTGAAATGCATCTCTATAGGGGTGCATGCATTGAAACAACATATAAGGTATAGATTGCCCATAACATAGGCATTTAAACTATTAACCTAGTTTCTAAGATAGAGAAAAGGAATGTGGACCTCTAAGACATGATCAATGATTACATAGTATTTTTAATGCATTGACATGTATGTCTTTGGAGATGAAATTTCGACCTAATCAAATAACTAATCAAACCAATCAAATCAAAATTTCTCAGCCAAAAGCATGAGCTAATAATTGTATTAGCTCATGGATTCCTTATTTTCAATCTACATAATGTTTCGTGGGAATATAAGAGAAATCTGAGACAGGTTGTGAGAATCTTACAAGGGAAAGACTACGCAAAATTTGTAGTTTTGTGGGGATCAGGAAGCAAGTTTGTGGTAGTCTTTATAAACTTTTAAAACTTTTCATTGCTTACATATGCTACCAACATCAACACCATTGTCATTCCACTGCAAAGGATCAGTTCAATCACTTGTAGCACCAACAAATCATCAGTATAATGTGAAAAACCTCCATAGTCATTGACATAATTGCAGAACATGATCTATATCCCAATGGTTTACATCAATGGAAACACCATGCTTCCAAAAATACCCCCCTTTGGAATTGACGGAAACCTACAACCACACTACCAAACAAATTTCCATACACTTTGACTAGATGGCCTCACTCTCTAGTAGTAGTTGGTCACATGCTCCCCCTTTGAAATAAATTGAAAAGGGTTGTTCAATATCAATGAATCACCATGTATAAACTAATATGGTAATATGAATGTTCTATGATGAAACATGCTCAACTATAACAACCTGCCAATAAACATTAGAAACCAATGAAATCTATTTCTCACATTGTATCTCCTGCAATCGAGCGACATCAATGAAAACAAGGAAAATAGTGACCTTCTTCTTGCTGAAAATTATTCCCTTGAGCATGTTCTAGCGTATCGAAGACCAAATTTCAAGATTTTTGTCCACGCAAATTTCTTGTTGTTATGCATGTCCACATGTCACATGCAAGAGACAACTCAACTTTAACCAATGACTCCACATAACCGATTATAATGACACAATGATATATATGGCCTGGTAATGATAATACATGGATACATCAATACATTGAAGGGTGCATACAAGGATAGAATAAACATTATCTTCCTGGACTAAGTAAATCAACCAAGAGACCCAATGATGAATACAACAATAACAAAAGGCTAGGTATTGCACTCAACAATGAATACATGTTTTATATAAGTGACTCACTAATATGCATGCCAAAATATATTTATATATCTTATGAATGGTTAAAAAAAAGTATAATTCAACTCATAGACCAAATGATGAACATGTACATGCATGCCTAACATAACCAATGCTCTTCTATGCATAGTTGTTATAAGGAACTTTCAACCAATTTTTCAAAGGATAAACAAATACATACAAGGTTGATTCACATGTATTTTCACCCACGATTACAAAATATGCATTTTCTAATAAAAAATGAGTGAAATCAAGATGAAGGAAAGATATAATACTTCAAACCATAATCTTCATGCATACATTCCCCTGAGCTCACATACCTTTTCACCATATTGTTCATCCTGTGGACTTGATCATGCATTTAGGCTCAATAAAAGACCATGAACCTCCTATATGTCATTTTCATGCTTTATTCATGCAACTATGCTACTTCCATACACTCCCCATGATACCATGTGGCCCTCACATTTGCATTCTATAGCCTTTTTCGAATATCCAATATGTAACAATGGACTCATTAAAGGAAATTTCAGCCTAAAAGTGGCCTCGTAAGGAAAAATAATAAAATAATAGTTAAAATAATAAAATAGGAGTTATGAATTTTGGAGGGAAAAGAATAAAACTACTTTTTAAATTGTGTTTTTGGGTTATCTCCATATAGATTTACTCAAATTTTAAGTGTAAACACTCATTGGATGCAGAATTAAATTTCGCATCCAATGAGTACCCGTTATGAATACTTTTGAGAAGACCCACATTGAGAGAAATTGCAGATACATTAAAAAATGTGTCCAGCACATTTTTAATGTATCTGGAAATTTGATCATTGTGGGTCTTCTCAAAAGTATGCATAATGGGCACTCGTTGGATGTGTAATTTAATTCCACATCCAACAAGTGTCCACACTTGAAATGTGAATAAAACTCTAAAGAGATAAGCCAAAAATACACTTAAGAAAAGTAGTTTTCATCTTTTCCCTCCAAAATATTTACATGTACCTCTTTTTTAATTTAAATTATTTTGATTGGTTTACATATTATGACATGGAAATTACTTGAAATTTTAATGGGAACTTTCAAGCTAAAATTTCCTCTAATGAAAATGTGGGATAGGCTTCTCCTACTTCACTTGTTGCTACTTCTTCTCCAACACTTTTGTAGGATACTTTTTGATATGTGCATTCTCCTGTAGATTTATACTAGCCCACCTTGGTTTTGTTACTCCTTTTCCCTCTTTTTACTTTATAAACGAAAAAAATTGCAATATCTATCCATGTGACCAATATTGTCACAAGTGTAACACCTCATATGACCAAGATATGAGGCTAGAGGATCATATATTTTTCTTCTGATTCTAGATCTCTTCTTTACATTAAACATGCTCGAACTTGGCACATGAGTTATACAATCAATCGCCTTGTGGCCAAACTTGTTACTTCAAAAAAAAATTAGAAATGAACTAGTATATATGCCTAATGGCTATTTCTCTTATTATTTTCCCATGTTTTTACATGCTTTGATGATTAAATATGTACAATATGCTTCTTCTTTACCACCATAAGTGGGTGACAACTAGGGGAAACCTTTCACCTATTCATCTCTTTGAGTCAACGGATAGCAACCCTTGAAAACCACCTTATAGTTGACGTGATTTTCCATTCATATATCCACCACATGTATCAATCATATGTCACATTGACCATTTTCTAATAACACATATTGGAAGGTGGGATTCTGATTAAAAAAAATATTATTCATTATGTAATGGGGTGCTTCTGCTTGATTGTATTTAGGAATTCCAACATGGATTATGGGGTAGTTTGGAAGAAAGAAGAGTCTTGGTTGTACACATTTTCCTGCACCTTAAATTAGGGGTTAATTTTCAATCCTAGTCCGATGGGACCTCCCCTATTGGCCCACGGATTTAGAAAGGGACATTAGTTGGGAAACCATGATTGAGATATTATATCCCCATCTCTCCCTATTCCATACTTTCCACCATCCATCTTACATCATGAGCCCCTATTGAACATCATTTCTTCGGTTCAACTCATCATTGTTTCATTGGGTTTTGGAGCTTCCACATCCCCATACCTTGGGTAGGGCCCATAAATGCACCTTGGGATGTCGATATAGCTGAAAGAAAAATAAAGAGTATATGATGGCCACAACCAAAATAAAAGAAAAAGAAATGAAAAACATAGTTGTGACTTACATAGCACGTGGGAAAAATCAAAGCATGAGCTCTACCTCAATCATATGGCCACCGCCCAATTCTTGGGCTAATGTTTCCCTATATCATAGTATAAAAGGAACCCTTGCATGACCCAAACCCTAATTAACTATGAATTACCGCATCCCAAAAGTGGGGTTATAATTTTATTACATCACACAAAGTAATCTCTCATTCCTCAATCTATGAGCAACAATATAAGGAAAAATCAAGAAAAAGTAAAATCCAATATAGAGGGGTAGAAAAAAAATTGAGGTAGCTCATTCATCCATGAATTCTCCCTCCTAACCTCCATACACCCAGCATGAGATATTCCATTGTAGTCAGTACCTTTGACAATGACACTTGGTCTTCGATTTTATTTACCCTTCATTTCATCATTATTCACATGGAACCTATCAATTTAAGGGTGGAACAAGGAATTGTAAGTCCCCTTTGGGTGTAGATAACACATAATAGGGTCATTTATTAACCACTCCTACTTAAGTATGAAACCATTAGAAGCCATGACATTAGACAGAGGGTGGATTAATGAGTACTGTGACAAAATTATACAAACTATTGACAAAATATTTTTTTCAAGATATTTGACAACCATTCATATAAGAAACATCATAAATCAACCATGTGAATCACATAGTAACATAATCATTAGCATATACATATGTACCATGTAAATGAAATGATCTTATTCTTTATTCCTTTTGAATAAAAATGATACAACTTGTTATTACACCATTTCCTTGCAAGATTCTACAGGTGGGTTTCTCAAGCTACCACTTGAAGGAAGCTACCACTCCCCAAATTATGAGTTACCATTGAAAGGAGATACCATCCCTGATTTTTCTTCTTCTACTGAAATTTGCTACTAACACTACTTTATCAGCTTCCAATGAAAGGGGATACTACCCCTAGTTTATCGGCATCTACTGAAAGGAGCTACCACCTGTGATTTTTTACCAGTCACTACTGGAAGGTGATGTAACCTTTAAATGCAAGTTCCAACTTGTTGGCCATGTTGATCTACCTTTCAAACAATTTTCAAACTTAGATAAACAAGAATCTCTTGCCTCAAACATAATTTCCCCTCTCTATAATGCACCTCAATCACCTATCTCAACATCTCTTTCACCATAAAAACACCTTCAAAAAATATTATTCATTGATTTCTTATCTCTATTGAACACACACAAAAAACATTCTATTCATTCCTGTACACCTTTGTGACACAAAATTTGATGCATCCTAGACCCTAATGTATCTCTTATTCACATTCGATGCATACTACAATATGCATATCATTGGCCCAATAACTGTGATATTGTTTTTGAATTCTTCTTATAAAGAATTTCTAAATAATATTCATATATTTTGAACTTTAGATATCCTCAACTCATAATTTACACTTAAGTAAGGTTTCATCTCAATTTATTCCTAATTTTCACTTGAATTCCTATTTTTTCAACTAGTATTGATGTGTACTAATGATATTCAGTTGCTTATCTACTTTCCTAATCTCAATCTCTAAGTAAAAATACTAATTTTAATAATTTTATAATTTTTATAGGGTTTGGAAAATATTTTATCTAAAGTACCAAATCTAGTGAAGTTCCAGATTTGGCCAAGACATCCATACATATCATACTATGCCAAACATTCTTCCCACTCATTCATGTTCCTATTCCAAATTTAGCACGCTACTAGTTTAGTGGACTAGCACCAAATATCTCCCATAACACCAAAGATACTCATTTTCTCAAGTTAAGTGCTCATGCATCGACCCCTTCAATCATATAACCATAATTCTCGACTCGTTCAATACCATAAGTACTAAGGCCTCATCTCTCACACTCACCTTTTAATAAAGACTTTATATTAGTCATAGGCATGATGGCTTATCCAATATACATAGAAAAACATAATTATTGTTTCCTCGGTTACAAAACCTTTACATAGAACGAAGTCTTAGTCACTCCTTTAAACCCCTGCCTTGTTTGTTTAGAAAAAAAACTTGGACGTGTGGGGGATACTACCAAGTTCAATCATATGGGATTATGTGTCATGTTGGGATGTTCAGCTATGAACTTGCACCACTATGATTGCGATATCGCTCGCCATCTTGTATGCCACCTCATCCTTCCACCCCATTACCCCAAGAACAAATATTACAACTCTTTTCAATCCAATGAGGTTTAATGGTAGGGGTGATATGTCCCTTTGGGACCATCCACTGCACACATGGTCCAATAGGAAAATTATTGGGATTACCTATCACTTCCAATGTAATGTTATGACGTCCCATTAGTTTTTTCCTAACATTGTCAGGGTTATTCATCTTCCACAATTGACCTTTCTGCTACATTTTCTACCACTTGTACTCGTCTTCCTTGTGTCACTCCATTATAGGGGACATGTGTCACCTAATTTTGGCAAAATTTTCCACCCAAAGATGCCAGAATTATGTATCATGTACCATCCTTTGATAGTTCCACATCATGTTGAGATCATGCTACCACTATTTCTCCTTTTTTTCTTCGAGGCTTGGTTTATTCATAATTATATTATAAAAATTAGTGCCTAGACGAATTTTTTGTTGTTGCAACCAACAGAACTTTCTCATCTCTCTAAAATTGTTTCCCCAGGAATAGAAATTTGAGCTACCTTGGATCCTTTTGGGGACAAACCACTGATGTTACATGTTCATCACCCACCCCCCGCTTGGTTGACATTTGTTAATTTTTTTTTTGTCTTCCGACGATCTTGTCCACCTCATCACAACAGAATGTAGATTTGCGCTCTTTCGATGATAATTAGGGTGATTTTCCTCCTGGTGGATCCACATGATTTCCATCCTTATATTACCATTGGTGCTTGTAAATTATCACATGGTTGTGCTTACGAATTGTATGATGCCTTAGCTACAGGGGCCCATGGCTAAAAACACCAAAATCTTGAACTTTTTCCTTCGAACTTTTACTAGCCATATCTTCCACTCTAGGGGGTATTTTTATAACGTTGATATACTGTTGGAATTTTTTTTTCTACCTTTATTCATTTATGTAACTTTCACAAACACTTGAGCTAATTGTCTAAGTAAAAGTAGTTCAAAATATAAGGCTCCATAAAATCGCTTGTTCACCATTCTTCTTGCCACCACCTGAGCTACACCACTTCATTGAGATTCCTTCTCCATAATTATCCATGGACAATAAAATCACTTTCTAATAGTCTCCATGATACTACCTTTGACATGAATGCCATCTTCAAACATTATTAATGAGATTACTCATCCAATGAAAACACCTTTGATATCGCCACCTTTGACATCATTTCCTTTGATAACAATACTTTCACATCAATGCCAAAAATTTCTAACAATATCCCCCTTTCTCATTTATGAAAAAAATAAAAAATAAATTCTGCTAAACAAGAGAGTTTCATTAATTGCAAAATTTTATTTGAGCACCGCCATGTTTGGTCTCATCATTTCACATAGTATCTCTCCCTTCTAACTCACCAAAGTGTATTATTTGTACTTTCTCTCCCCCTTAAACATCAATGGAAAAGGGAAACATATTCAACCAAAAAGTGTTTGGTCAAGCTTATAATATATGTAATCTTTTTAATTTATCTATGCTCCTATCTCCCTCCTTTTGTTTAATAAAACCCTACATGTCACCAGTCAAATCAACACATCAATTGCAAAGGTAATCCCCCTGAAACTAATCTCCCCATGTTATTTTCATTCTTCGGACATATCATCTTCTTATTTTTATTGCTTCAACAATATATCTATTTCTTTTTATATATATATATATATATTCTGATCTAAACGACTACATTATTTCCCAGAGAGAAGATCTGGTTGAGAGAAAAGCTGAGGAATCACTTCCAATCTCTGCCATAGACATTCAACCACCTCTTACTAGGATTTTTAAGATGTTTAAAGCTTTGTATCAATTATACAATACCATTTTCATGCATTTTGGTCTAGTTCTCAACCAATCTTGAATTTATAATTGTGTTGCTCAACTTTTCAACTAATGGACATGACTTATAATTTCAACAAACATCTCTCCTATGCAAGACAAACACAAATAATGTTCTTATACAAGGGCTTCTCAACCATATACCAACTAGTTCCAACATAATCTGACTCAATGACACCATTTCTTAGTGATACATCAATACATCATCTCAACATGACACTTCACTCTAACGAAAACCCTGATGAAAGTAGACTCCTACCTTCCTTACCATATAGATTTTGACTCAAAATAAAGATTAGAAACATGTAAATGAATACTCTCTCAAACCTACAACAACATACATACTCACTTGGATAGAAAATATCACTCAGCCTTAAAGTAAACAAATTGATTATGCTCAACTCTCATGACATTCTCCTAGTAACAATATGGATACCAATTATTAATACCTCAATGATCAATTGCTAGGAAATTGTTAATTGAGTATTCTCCACTTATGAATATGCTCCTCTTTTGACATTAAGAATTTGAAACTAATGATTGTCTCATATTGTCACCAATGGTTTTTATTTTCACAAATTTGTTACCAATTGTAAATGAAATAGTTCGGAAGAGACAAAACAATCATACAACTCATCATATCTTCAACATAAATTTTGATTATTAAAGAAACATCAATATGCAACAACAACACGACCATCCTCTGTTTACCACACTTATTCTTAGAAAAAATATATTTTGAATTAGTATATGGTCATATGATTACAAAATAGTAGCACACTAGTAACAAAAATAAATAGCCTTCCTGTAATCATTTAGATGCATTACTTCATTATATTTTCTTCTTATACTTGGAGATGGAATGTTTTACTTGAATTGAAGACAAAATCTTCTTTTCAATTAAGATGGACGAGGGATCTACTCCCCCTTAAAAAAAATATCTCGCTTTTTCTTCCACACTTTAGTATGCCGAATTCTTATACGAATTACACCAACTTCTGATAGCCTACTCTAGACCCGTTCTCTTGGATTTTTGAGTAACATTCTAGCACAATATGAGCATATGAACCCATTTTCCTCCTTTTTATTACCAGTTAAATTTGGTCTGCATATATTGTGTAGTTCTCCTTTATCATTGTTTATGCTTTTGTTCCATAATTGAGAACTAGAATAGTTGTTTCTCCTTCTCTACAATTGAAATCCTTGTTTTTTACAACTGATATAAGAAAGATCAAATGCAATAATTGCATAATTAATTTCCTTATTTTATTTGAGAAAGAAATAAAATTATTGTTTCATTCTCACTTCTTTCATCATGGTACTCATATTGTAGATGCATATTTCAACTCACTAATCATCCACTTAAATTGTGTCTCTTTTTAATTCCCATAATTTCTAAACCTGTAGTGTTCAAAATTAGTTAAGGGGGAAAACAAGTTATTATTACCATAACCTCTACTATAACATCCATTTCTTTGAATTTTATAGGCTCTTATACACCCTTGAATATTGTTTCCTTGGGGGGAAATGGACCTCTGCATGTCACTATTCAAAATCCTTCTCTTAGAAATTCGTGGTTGTAGCTAAAAAAATTTGTTTCTTATATTTTGTTGCAGCTTTTTCCTCTTCTATATACCTTTATAGGCATAATGTATTATTTCACCATAATTAAAACACCTGAGGGCATTATTTTCCTTGTCATTTTTTCTAGTAGTTTCATAATTGTTTTCTCGTTGCGTTAAATTTTGTATGAATAAAAATTTGTTAGGTATACCTTTAACAAAGATGATGGGTTCCTTTCAATTCAGAGTTGTTGTTGAATGGCCTTGATAATCCAAACATGTGTTATCTGGAGGGGGGATTTTACTTCTTCGAATCTCATCCAAAGCATATAAAATATGATATATGGACAAATGATCTTTTAATACAACAATATTTTCTTCAAGATTTTGATTTGAGGTTGTATGCTTCTTAGCTTCCTCAAATGTTGACATAATTTTCCTTCTGAAATAGACCAATTCCACAAGAATTATAACTCATTAGAATAGATACTAGATTCAAAATAGTGTCTACTTTACTTACAATTTCTTCAATATCTTATTTCATTTTTGGATATAGGGTTTCTTCTATGGTAGAAACATGAGATACTCTATATTCCTCTCTATCAGAGATGCACATATTAACTTCTATACAAGTATATAGATCTATTATTTCTACCAACGTACTTCCTTCTTTACTACTGCTAGATGAACAACTATCACTTTCATAAAAAATTCTTGTGAGCATCTAGATGACAGACGACCCACTATTCCACAAAAAAAATAGAATGTAAACTTAGTTGTAGATTGCATCTACTTTGAATATTCTGGGTGCTAATCATTAAGGTAAAAAAATTGTATAGCGAAAATGTCTTCTTATTATGATTGATGATATTCAATAATCTTTGAATATTTTTCAATTCCATTCTTTCAAAGATGCCCCATGATATCACATTCATATTTAGTGCCTTTATCATAATTTTCTTGCAACTCATTCCATGTCTCCTTCGCAGTCTCACAACATATTAATTTTTCAACATATGACCTAAGAACCTTTCAATATTTCCTCCTTCTCTTGTACATTAAACTCATTTTATTTTATTCCACTCTATAGACAACCATATATCAAACTCAAAATCTTGTAAGTAGATTTTATTTCTCACCTTCCAAGTTGTATAATTTGACCCATTTAAATATGAAACTCCATTTGAGGTAATCCAGTCCTGGTTTGCCATGATCCTCGATCTTCCTTCAAACTATTAGATTACTCCTGAAGTAACTTTGAGCTCAGATACAAAATTTTAGAAACCGTGGCACTATTGGAAAATTAAACTTTCCAAGCTATTTGAGAACCATACATGTAAGAAGCATCATAAATCAATGATGTGAAACACATAATGAAATAATAATTAACATACACATATGCACCATGTAAATACATAAACCTTATTATTTATTTCTTTTGCAAAGACAAGCTACAACTTGTTATTACATTGCTACCCTACAATCTTCTACTTGTAGGTTTCTTAGGTTGCCACCTGAAGGAATATTCCATTCCCATTCTATCATATACCAATGAAAGGAGCTACAAACCCTGATTTATCATATTCTACTAAAAGGAACTACAATCCATGTTTTTTCATTTTCTAATAAAAGGAGATACCACCCCTGACTTTTTACCAACTACAACTAGAAGGAGATACAACCTTGAAATGCAAGGTCCAACTTATTGGCCATGTTCATGCATCTTTCGTACAACTTTAAAACTCATATAAATAATACTTTCTTTCATAAAAAATAATTTCCTCTCTCTCTTAAACATGCATCAATCACCTATCTCAACACCTATACCACCATCAAAGCACATTCAACAAATAGTATTCATTGATTTCTTATATTTGTTAAAAACAAACCAAAAACACCATTATCACCAATATCACCAAAACATTATTTGCATTCTTACATAACTCTCTGACACCAAATATTATGCATTCATCACCCTAATATATCTCTAATTCACCCGTAATCAATACTAAAATATGCATATTTTTGTGCCAAAAACCACCAACTTAGCTATTCAGTTCTACCTATATATAATTTCTAGCAAGTATTTTTCAATTTAGAATTTTAGCTATCATCAAATCATATTATACACTTAAATGAGGTTTGAGCTTCATTTCTTATTTTTTTTTACTTAATTTTCTATTTCATTAATTGTTGTTGACATATAATAATGGTCTTCAGTCTTTGATATGATTTCCTCATCTAAAGTTGTGAGTCAAACTACCAATTTTAATCATTCTCAATTTTTTATAGGGTTTATAAGAGGTTTTATTTGCAATCCCAAATATAGTGAACATACATTAGCCAACACTTTCAAATATGTCACATTGTTCCAACTATAAACCAACTCATTCATGCCACTATTCCTACTTTAGTGCACTGCTATTTTACTGGAATAACATCAAATATGTATCGACTTGTTCTAGTTATGTCATCACACAAATGCCCTTTTCTTCATATAATCATACCTATGCAATTGTTAATTACCACAAGATCTAAGCTCTAACTGCTTACACTCATATTTAAATCAATATTTTAGATTAGTTTTAGGCCCGATGGATTATCCACTTTACATATAAAAATATATTTATCATGCCTCTTGTCATCAAACCTTTACATAGAACCAAGTCACGATTGTTTTGTTATCCTTGGCATTTTATCCCCAGAAATAATACTTGGAGTTGTGCGGGAAACCATCGGGGTCAATCATCTAGGATTACATATGATGGGGAAACCTACTTACTAACTTACACCATTCCAAATGGGGATAAATGGTTGCGGTGATGTGTTCATGTGGGACCATCAACTACACACACACGAAACAATAGGGAAACTATCAAGATTACCTATCACTACCAATATGTTGCCTCATCGATTGAATGCTTTGTGATTGATATTGTCTAAGGTGACATGTCTCGAAATGTTGACCTATCTTACACATGTAGTTCCCTTCCATGTTTCTCTCACTAATAGGTGCAACGTGTCGCATTTTTTTGTCCCAGTTCGCCACTAAAAAATGCCATAAATGTGTTCCTTGTGGTATCCTCCGATATATCCACGTCATGTATATGTCATGATAATGTCATGCTAGAACTATTTCGTGTTCATCTAGTAAAATCACACAAAGTTTCCAATTCCGTAGTGAAATGAGGGGGGTATGAGCCTTTCTTTCTTCACGAATTTTATTAAAAAAATTAGGGAATTGACATGAATTTTTTTTTGCAACCAATAGAAAATTTTCCATCACCCCAGGAATAAAAATTCTAACTTCCTTTGATCCCATTTGGAATAAAACATGCTCATGGGGTCACCCCACTTGGTTGAGATATGCTAATCACCGATGCATCCATCGGCCATACTCTCTGCCTCATCACCTCGAAACATAGATTTGTGCTCTTTGAAAGACAACTAAGTTGATGTGTCCCGTGATGGGTCCATGTTATTTCCCTCCTCACCATATCATTGGTCCACCTACATGCCCACGTGGTTCTTTCCACTTGTATATTTAGTCAATTTTAGGGGCCCATGTCCAAGAACACAAAAATTTTGACTTTTTCTCTGTGATATTTGACCAGCCATATCTTCTACTCGAAAGGATATTTTTTTTACTTTCGTATATTGTTGGAAAATTGTTTTTGAACAATATGTATCTATGTCACGTGCATGAACATCAAATATCATTATCTAAGGGAAAAGTAGGTCAAATATAAGGGTCCATAAAATCACTTGTTCGCCAATTTACTTACCACCACTTGAGATGTGCCACTCCTTTGGGATTCCTTTGACATGCTTGTCCATCCGTAATAAAATTTTTTTTAACAAACTCCATGATACTACCTTTGACATGATTGCCATCTTTAAACATTCTCAATGAGCTTATTCATCCAATGATAATCCTTTGACATCAATACATTTGACTTCAATGCCTTTGACAACAATGCCTTTGACATCAATGAAAATACTTTCTAACAGTAGCACCATTATGTGTCCAAGGACTCAATTTCTAAAGAGAGGCCACATATGAAGTATTATTATGCCCATTTATTTCAAGCTTCGTTCACTTAGATGCAATAATGATTAATGTAACTAATGAATAATGTTGCATCACTGGATACTACGTAAGTGGCAGGTGGTTCGATTTATATGATTAGGAAACTTAACTAGGGTCTAGGTCCTATAGATAGACATGTTCATACCCACAGGTGATGCGTTGAGAGCCATTGGACTACAAAAAATTATAGAGAATAATTCATAGCCATGGGAACTTTCAACACCGCCAACATTCCTGAATTTTCCTTTTTATTCATGGGATGATACACCTATACTAGTATGCCCCCATCGAACTTAACAATATACACGATGTGGAAAATTGATCTAAGTCCCATATGAGGTTTAGGGCATGCCTCGATACAGGGGAGGACTAGCACCATATTCAATTGTCTCAACATTGTAGAAAATTTAGGCTTATTCAACACTTGGAGAACCTTGAGACCTAGTTTTATGACCCAAACTCACTTTTGGTAGCTGTAAGATGATTTTTAGAAAGATTGAGGGGCCAACCAATAGAAATTGATTTTAAAATTCCTCTACATTTTTTTAGCACTATAGGGGCTCAGCACATACCCTATAAGGGCCTACAACAACCTGGCATTAGAATTTTGAGCCTCCTTTTCAAGATTTATTTTGTTTTTAAATTCTCTACAAGGTCATCTTATGACCTTGATTAGTTTTTTTAACATTATTTTATGATTGTTTGTGATTATGGGCTAAAATTAGAGTTATTAGCACATTTATATATTACGATCATTTCATTTTATCTCTCATCATCATCGCGCCTAGAAATTCAACCTATCTAGTGAATTCACACTCGTTCTCTTTTGGAAGCGTTGGATCTATTGGATGCATTTTGACATTTTGAGGTTATTATTGGATGCTTATTACAGATATTATTTGGATAATGGAAGGAATTCTTGCATGTTATCTTGTAATTTCTCTTTATTTTAGAATATCTATTTTTGTATGTATAATGTATGGAATTCTTAATTCTAGGTTATAATAAAAATTTTATAATAAAATGTTTTCCTAACTTGTTGAAGATTAAATTAATTATTAATTTAAATGAATATTGAATACATTACTCGTATATAACATGTGAAGAATATTTATAGCAGAGAAATCAATGAGGCTCTTCCATGAAAATCCATTTTTAATTGAGTGGGTAAATGCTTGAAATTTTCTTACTATGGCATCAACTTTCAGCCTCCTTGAAATATTTTTTAGCTAACCTAGATCATCATAGACTCTGTTCTACCAAGGAGCAAGGCACTAGTCCAATTTTTTGGTGATAAATCTCATATTTTATCCATGTTTTATGTCTCTTAATTTTAGCCCTTTTGAGTTTAGAGAAGAAATATAGGGCCTGGTGTGAATTTCTAGGAAGGTAATATTTTGGTCGTTGGAGAGTCTAAACATATAACATGTATGGTTTTCCTCAAAATTATAAATTTTTTGGGAATCCACTTCAATTTCATCCATAAATTATCTTATCCTAGGTGATTTCTCTAGTAGGGAAACCCTAGTTTTTCTTCTCTCAAATTAAGGACTTTCTTAAAGGTTTCATGAGCCTTGGCCTAACTAATATACATTGTAAGAAACATTTTCTCTGTGTGATGACCCTGAGTTACTCCAACACTCATCAAATCAAACAAACCATGTGTATATTTCCTTAATTTATAGTTATCTTCATAGAAAGTGAATTGATTCCATGTCAAGGCTTGAAACAAAATTGTATCTTTCTGGAAGACTTCCTAGTGAGATCATTTCATAATTTAACCCCAGAAAACCTATCATAAGTAATATTTTTCCTACAAAGGTTCTTCCCATTGGTGAAAGTCCATAAAGAGCATGGGGTTTTGGTTGTGGTGATACTGGGCCACTACCCCATTGTTGCTTATAGGTCTATTTTATATTTTTTAGGGTTTCCCTCTTCAAGTCCTACTAGACTTTGAGGAAAATTTTCTACAATTTCCTACAACATGTTTGAAGTAGTGATGGTTATAACACTCGATCTCATCCATCAGGGGAGGAAAGGGGTTATTTCTTCCTTTGAAATATATCATATATACCATAGTATTCTCTTGGAGTGAATAGTATTTTAGTCACAGTTTCTCATTTTCGTATGCTTCTTAGCTACTAAATATGCTACTTCCTTTCTCTTTTTCTACTCATCTTGGATCCATTATTTGCTACAGTATTTTTAGGTTTTGCATCATTTTTTGCATGTGCCTGTAAGCTAGACTCTCCCTTTTAAAATCCAAGAGTAGATATGATAAAGGGAGATATTTGAATGCTAAGCATGTTTTCCCAGAGCCATGTACTCTTTTGATGTTTGAGTTGATTTTCTTTCTCTACATGTTGCTTCTTCATAAAAATATCTCATCCTTAAGCTCTTCAACTTGTCCCTCTCTATATTTCAATTTTCTTCCCATAATATCTTCAACTCATTTGAATTCTTCAATCTTGGTCTTCAAACAAATAATTTATTCTTTGGAATCACCCTTGTTGGAATCAATTATATACAACAAATTTTCTTGATAATAACGCATTATTGTTAACCTACTTACTTCAACAAATAACTTATCTATTACAATCATATTTGACTCAAGTTCAACTTAAGAACCATTGTATCATCCTCATATTCACTAATTGTATTTGAATGGCTATCATCACAACTATGTAATGCATAAATCATAAAAATCTCATTAACAACTTACCGTTAGATCTACCTTGTTGTAATACACTTGGTTAGTGATTTTCTAATTTTTTCACCTGAAAAAATGTTGAACTCACAATAAGGGGCTGAGTCTCATTATACTGATACTATTTCTTCTCAGATCCCTTCTTCTTCTATCTATGTTTGTTATTCTTCTCTTCATTGCTACTCCGATTGTTACCTCAATACAAGATCTTCATTTTATTCGATATGTCCTTTGTAGATGTGAGATCCACTACCTTCTCCAAGTATGCATTCTAAAGGTTTTCATAGATGACACATTCTCTTTGCGAAGTTTTTTGCATCACTTTCAATGGGTGAGAATATTTACCATAACCTTCACACATTAACTTCCACACATTAGATCCATAAGTAGACAACTTATATTTAACCTTTTATTTAAAAACCTAAAGGTTTGCATCACTAAGTAGGGACACTACTTGATGATCCATCAGAAAAATAAGAAAAAAAAATCACGAAATTTTCTTTCTAATGGTTAATATAACCTCTTTGAAAGATAACCTCTTTGAAAGCTTTTTTTGGGAGCTTGAAAATACTAAGAGCAGGAGATGATTTAGTATCGTTTAATTTGGATAATTAATTACCATTTTTTACCTTTTATTTCAAATCATAGAACAAATATAATTAATGAACAAAACATATATACTCAACACATATCATATGCAAAAGAAAAGCATGAAAGCAACAATACTCATGAACAACACATAAGAAATCAAACATATCAAGAGACGAGATGTTAGGTGGAAACCCTTTAGAAAGAAAAAAACATCATACTATGTTCTCTTCTTCTTATTTATTATTTAAAATATTATTTACATCATATTACTAGCGACCACAAATGCACAAACACCAACTTGCGATTCATGTCATCAAACACTTTCTCAAAGCCACTACCTAATAGAATCCAACACTTCCTCAATTATACCCCGGACCCATCGTGCTTGAGTACCCAATCCAATACTTTCTTTAGCCACAAATCGATGGAAGTCACCACTCCCAATTTTCTAAGTAAAAACCCGAAGGAATCAACCACTCCCTAAATCAATAGGCCACCACTTTCTCTTCGAGGGCCCCAACCTTCAAATCCTTATGAAACACATTTCATGTTTTTCAAACTAGGGCCCACTCTCTGAACTCAAATAATTGTAGGATATGCTTCATTTATTTTCATACTGGACCTACTTAAAACTCTATGCTCATCGACTGAATAAAAAATCACTGCAACACAACTCTCTCTACAACATACAATCCATCTATGTTCATAAAATACTCCTCACTCAAAAAAAAAAAATTTCTTAACATAATATCCAACAATCTCTCTTACACTCAGCTCCACCAGGAAATGACATGAAATCAAAAACATCAACATACTAGATACATGGTTCCTCTCACTTAGACAACTTATGCTCACTCATCATCTACAACACCATTTTCTCAACATAATCTCCAACAACCTCCCATACAGTTAGCTCCCCGAGGAAATGATATGACTTCACATACATCAACATACTAGATACATGGTTCCTATCACTTACCTAACTTATACTCACTCATTATCTACAACACCCAGTCTTACACATAATACATTTTTCATAACAATCTAGAACAATACATAGTAGAAATACAAGTTATCGGATATACATAACTCAACCATATATAAAGTCAATGGAAGACCCAGACTCAACATGCATCATCATACTAGACAACAATAAATAAATACCCTACACAAGCTTGCAGCCTCAAACATTAACCCCTACAATGATGAATACACCAACCACACTAAACTTTGTCTCTACACCACACTCATTTAAATACATCTCTCAATTACAATAAAAAAGAAAGGGATATATAACAATAATATATCCTATTATTGTAATACTAACACATAAATGTCTTTCCCTATGCACTTCATATTTGATCTCATTAACAATAACTTTATCTCTTCATCACTCTATTTCAAGACACATTCGCATACAATCGACCTTATGAACAAGATTCTTGTTTTTTGGTTTTCATTTCATTTTAACACTTACAGGCATACATTAGGAATATGATTCTCTTGATCCATTCTTCGATTTCACAATGCATAAATTATGGCCAAACATTCCATATGTACATAATCTCTCCCAATTCCTTCGCTTATCTCCCACATTATGCAAAATCTAAATAATGCACTTTTTTTAGACATATGAGTGTTGGGTTTGAGGGGTCGAAATCAAGCCATGTGGGAGGAGGTATCTTCAGTTTTATAACAGGCTGGACTATGATTAAATCAGACAGGGGATATCATATTTTGGTCTGGCTAAATGAAATGTGACTCTGTTGAGGTAGCAGATCTATATAATTCAATCATTTCCTCCTCCACAGGGGTGCAAGACCAACCTTTCCTCCTTTACTTTTGGAAGTGCGACGTCCCAATAATGATTCTACTATTTTCTTAGTTAGCTTGGTGAAATCAAATTCTCACATGGGACAATTTGAGCAAGAGGGGATTTCAGGGGCCTGGAGTTTGTCCTTTTTACAGGAGGGAGGAAAAATGTGTTTCTCATATATTTTTTTAGTGCAATTTTATTCTTGAAATATGGTTTTGGTTTTTTGATCTGTTATAGGACCGAAGCTGACACCCTCTTCAGTTGCTTCATTGTATCCTCATTTGGACTCCTTTGGATCAGAAATTTATATATCTTACATTTTTCCTTTTGTGGGAGGTATGGCTTGATAGGAACAATATCATCTTTGATGATGCTTTATTTTCTGCTCACAAGGTCTATGGAGAGATCATGGGTTACATGGATCTCCAGGTTGTTTCAGACTTGATCACCATTGATATTTCTCATCGCCTCCTACCTCATCCAATACTCCTCCCTATTGGTTTCATTGATGGAGTCGAGCAATAGGGGTATTGTGGTTGTGGTGGATGGATCAAAATGGATAATGGTGATAATTACTCTATTTTCTGGAACGGTGGACCTAGATCTAACACAAAAGCTGAACTTCTTGCTCTCTGGAGTGTGCTCTTGGTTTCATACAATTTTCAATTGTCTCAAGTTCACATCTACGAGGACTCTGAAATGGTTGTTGACGGGATTAAAGTTTTATGTGACGTTTAGTACTCGGGTCTCCTAAAATGGATCAAACATATCGGATTCTTATTGCAACAACTAATGTGAAAATTATATTGTAGTATCATGGTTTATTTCTCCTACTTGATTTAAATTAATACAAGTTATTTTCAGAAATTAGATTTAGAAATACCGAAATAAACACAACTACAACCTACACATGCAAATTATTTACTGAATAATATGCTCATCCAACAAAGTGACACATGGATTTTTGGACATAAGTCCCCGGAAAAACCCAAAGAGGGGAAATCGGTGCAGTAGATATGAGGGTTTATTTTATTAAGTAGATTCTAAGTACAATAAATATGGGTTATATATCTGGTAAACTCGACAGAGAATAAAAGAAATCAAATTTGCAACTAACATGACTTTCTAGTGCCAAATATCTGACTGATCCACACCCTCAAATAGGATTTACAAGACTTAGCCCAGATCTGGCCCTAGAAACCCTAACGTTGCCCCTGAATCCCCAACATCAACCCTGCTAGCCTCAAAATGCCACTGTGCTACCCAAAGAGCGACTGTGTAACCCCTAAGCAGGTGACATAGGCCTTACACTGGCCCTAGAGACCCTCTACGTAATTTTTGAATCCCCATGGCGCCTCTGCGTTGTCTTGTATAGCACGCGTGTAGCAGCTGTGCAACACCTACGTAGTTGATGCTCTGCTTCTCTTCATTGTCCTTGTTTTTTCTCCTCTACCTCTTATAGAATCTTGGCTCCACGATCATATCATCCCATTACACAATACTACCCCTTGCTACAGAAAATTCCTCTAGAAATTCTTAGGAAACCCACCATTGAATTCAAGATCTATTTCTTAGCTATGCAAGTGTATGTCTATTCCAACTGACCCACAAGCCTTTCTCTTATACTTTTTCATTCATCTCATCAATGGATGAGATTAAAACATTCATCAACGGATGATATTAAAAGACTTCTTGATCTGTGTCTTTAGAACATTTCAGCACATGTGTTAATTAATTCACTTTAATTATTTAATTTTCCTAGGTTTAGACTTAGGAAATCCATTAAAATAATCAATTATTTGAATAAATTGAACACCAACTGAAATTTCTCAAAAACATTTCTGGGTTCTGGAGTTCAAGTGTGTCTTAGCCCCTCCACAAAATTTCAGGGCTAGAGCACAAACGATGCTACACCAACTATACAAAATCTCAACACTCCCTCTTAGCACAGAGTGTGCTCTAGCAATGCATCCACACTATGCACTAAAAGATATTGTAGGTGGATTATGTGCTCCTAATGCTTGCCTTGATTTCCTCCATCCACTGGACTTCTGATCTCTATACTACTGCCCATGCCACTGCCTCATCTGTATTGCATCTCCCTCTCAAATTGTTGCATCATGCTACCCATAGCATTGTTGCTGCTAACTGTTGCACTACAACTCATTTGCTGAGAAGTAAGCAACTAAAAGACTTTTGCCCAAATTTTTGACAGATAAGTCAATTTTCCTTCCATCAATGAATCTCCCTCGATGTTTATTTACGTTTTCCTCCTCGATGCGCTGTTATGTTGCAACATTGCATTGCGTGAGAACAACCTCTATGGACTACTGAAGTCCCATGAACCCCTTTGTGTTGTTTCCTTTATGCCATTGTTACCTCTACATTACGCTTCTCCCTCTTCATCTGTTCAGCTCCTTCTTCTGCTTCAATTTGACCTTCTTCTCGACTAATCCCGCTACTGTCTTAAGGATCTCGTAGCTTGTATGTGATCCAAGAGTATGGCTGACTGAAGGATCCTGCCACAGTCTATAGATTTTATACAGATCCATTTCACCCCACCTCTTCTATGGAGGTACATGAGAAATCATGGTTGCATCATCATGAGATCCATCATCCTTTGCTGCTGCAGCCTTGGAATCAGAATATCCTTTGTCCTTCTTCTTAGGAAAAGTGTCGGTGAAGTGTCCAAGATCGCCATAGTTAAAGCATGAGACCTTGGAAAGGTCCTTCTTCTTCTTCCCTTGCTACTTATTTTCACTTGATGCAAGGGTGGTATCATCCTCCTCTTCTTTTAATTTGGATTTTCCGCTTCCTCCACTGATATTCTACCTCTTGGTGACCCTCTTGATCTCCTCTTGGCACAGGATAGCCCACATGTAAGCCCAAGATGGTAACACTGCCCTTCCTAGAATGCTCTGAACAAATGTTTGCTAATATTCTGAGACTGCATTTATGGTATTCCTCACTAAGATCCCATCATCTATAGTAGCACCTATTCCAACCAACTGATCTCAGATATCTTGAAGTTAGAAGAGGAATGGATCTATCTCTTCACCCTTCATCATTTGGAACAACCACATCTAGTTCTCCAGAAGCATTCTTCTTTAGATGGAGCCTCCTTGAACTACCCACATGTCATTTGTTGTAGTCTTTCCAGAAATATGAGGAATAACGTTTTCGTTTACTCCATGTATGATAATGCTTAGTTTGTGCTTGATTTTATTCATATTTCTTCAAAGGATCTGCATCATTTGGTACAATAAGAGCCTTCTCGACATGATCTTTGAGACCATACTCATCTAGAACTGAAAGGATTTTGGCCCTCTAGATAACATAGTTGGACATGCCATCCAATCTATCCTAATTCCTCAGTCCATAGAAAGCCATCTTGCTCAGATATGACAAAAACAATAATTATTCTCCTTTTGGGTCGGGTTTTCTTGCTGACTACAAACCCTCTAGTAGTTTCTTTTGTTGAAAACAGATTTCTCTCATGGAAATATTTCATGTAAACACAAGTGTACAACAGTCTGTGATCCTCCTAATCAAATCTAAGATCTGTTTGGCTCAGATCTGCTGAGTAATGTTTGTCCTCTCGCCTTTGTTAACTTTGCTAGGCATAATTCTGCACCTGCAAAATTTCTACCCCACCAGCACTACTGAATATCTGAAGCACTGCTTTCAGATCATGGAAAATATTTTCTGTAGCTGAAGAAATGACTAGATTTTGTCTCACTGACTGGCCCAACATAGCCTCGGCGCTTCTCAGAAGTGAATTGTGTAACCCCAGACTCGGTGACGCAGTCCTTACGAAGCACTGGGAAGGGTCTGCATAAGGCTGATGGCGTTATGCAGCTTTAGTGTTGTCCTCTTCTTGATTTTTGTTCTCTTGCTGTCAAGATTCCCTTTCCGGATCTGCTGCTTCTTTTGCCACCCTACAGAAAAATATTTCTTCATTTGATTGCTAGAGATTCAACTTGATCTAATATCGCTCTATACCATGTGAAAATTGTACTGTAGTATCATGATTTATTTCTCCTACTTGATTTAAATTAACGCAAGTTATTTTCATAAATTAGATTTAGAAAATACCGAAATAAACACGACTACAGCCTACACATGTAGATCATTTACTGAATAATACGCTCATCCAACCAAATGACACATGGATTTTAAGGCATGAGTCCCAAAAAAAACCCAAAGAGAAAAAATAGGTGCAGCAAATATGAGGGTTTATTTTATTAAGTAGATTATAAGTACAGTAAATATGGATTCCAGCTCTAGAAAACCCAAAAAAGAGTAAAATAAATCAAATCCTCACCTAACCTATTGTTCTAGTGCCAAATATCTGAGTGATCCACAACCTCAAATGGGATTTAAAATACTCAGCTCGGATCTGGCCCTATAAACCCCAGCACTGCTGCTGAAGCCCTAGCGTCAGCCCTGCTAGCCTCAGAATGCAACTGCGCTACCCAGAGGGGGACTACGTAACCCTTGAGAGGGTGACGTAGGCCTTACGCTGGCCCTAGATACCCTATGCATATTTTATGAAGCCCCATGGAGCCTCTGCGTTGTCTTGTGTAGTGGTTGCGCAACACATGCGTAGCTACTGCTCTTCTTCTTTGCGATGTCCTTGTTGCTGCTCCTCTGCCTGTTACTAACTCTTGGCTCCGGGATCAGCTCATCCCCTTATCCAATACTACCCCTCACTACAGAAAATTCCTCTAGAAAATCTTAGCAAACTCACCCTTGAATTCCAGATCTATTCCTCAACTCTACAACTATGTGTCTATTCCAACTGATCCTCAAGCCTTTCTCTTATACTTTTTCATTCATCTCATCAATGATCGAGATTAAAGCATTCATCAATGGCTGAGATTAAAATACTGCTTGATCCATGTCTTTCAGAACATTTCAACACATGTGTTAACTAAATAACTTTAATTAGTTAATTTTCCTAAGTTTAGACTTAGGAAACCTTTTAAAATAATTAATTATTTGAATAACTTGAACAGCAACTGAAATTTCTCAAAACACTTTCGGGGTTTCGGAGTTCATGTGTGCCCTAGCCCATCCATAAAATTTTTGGGCTAGAGCACACCTGATGCTACACCAACTATACAAAATCTCAACAACTAAGAGTCTCATCTCTCGAGCACATCTATAGGGAGGCAAACACGCGAACTGATGGAGTGTACAAAATGTGCCTTCTTGAACCTTTCGGCCTTGTCCAAATTCGTTGTTATCCAAACAATGAATGATCGAGTCCTTTTCTATCCCTATTCCCTAATTGTTTTTTTAGTGTCAAGGTGTTTTTATATATTTTCTCAACCGAGGTTGTTATCCTTCAAGCGAGTATGTTTTCATTTTACATCTGGATCATCTTTTTTTTTTTGTTCTTGTCGCGGTGCTTTCTATGTTCTCTCTCGAGGGGTTGATTCTTCTCAAGCGAGCCTGTTTCTCTTTTGGGACGAGGCGACCCTTTTTGCATCCATGCTTATGGACCCTCTATTATTGATCTTATATCTCTTAATCTTGTCAAGAGGCGTCTCTCCTTTGATGCGGTTCTTTTTATTTCAATTCATTTTTGTGGATCGTCTCTGGTTTTCATAGATTTTGTAATGCACTTCGTTATGTTGCAATTCTTTGGATTTATGATTTTCCTTTTGCAAATTTGGACAACATGTTAATATGAAGCACAATTACTTTTGTAATGTAATATTTGTTTTTAATACAAATCACCTTTTTTTCCTCTCTAAAAAAAGGGTATGGGCACATTGATAACCAATAACTAACCTCTGCATTGTCCATCAGAGGGAATTTAAACTATTCACCCAATTTCTATGTTATATGAAATGAATGTTAACCTCTTAGAGAATATCAACGATTACTTAGCCTTTTTAATGCATTTAAACATATGGCTTTGGAGATTCAACTTTGACGAGATAAACTAATTTCTTAGACCAATTAGATTTAATGTTTGCAACCAATACCATCAAAAAATCACCTAATTAGCTCATGGTTTTCCTTTTGGAAACCTACAAGTAGTGTCGCAGACATATAATGGACGCCTCCACAAATTCAACAGTGCCATGGACATCAAGAAGTAAGCCTATGATAGTCTTTTTAAACATAGAAAACTCAATAGTTCATGGTCGAGGTATGTTTCCATCTTCAAAAGCACCATCACTACACTACAAAGGATATGTTCAATCACCTGTAGCGCTAGCAACTCATTAGTATTATGCACAAACTCTATGTATATATTGACATTAATGTACAATTAGCTCGTTAATCTTATGTTTGACATCATTGCCAACACCATGGTGCCAATAATATTTTTCTGTTGATCTCATAGAAATTAGCATCGATTGTTTACCAATTTTATTTTTTAATAATGTTAATATTCATAATATTAAAAATGGCCTGCTTAGAACAATTTTACATCAGCCTAAATTCATCTTCACTTCACACTAGATCTATCAGATGTCAAGAGGGATCAAATCTATCAATATGCAAACATTTCCTCAATTTTTACAACAAAAAAAATAAAAGTTCGCGCCTTTAGAAATTTGATCACTCTTAGCTCCTCATAACTCTAGAATTAAAATGGATCTATGATGGTATTTAATAAAATAAATAATTAACACTAAATACCAAATACCAAATTTTAAAATTGAACTTTGGATAAATAATATTTTATTAATTTTAATTTTTCAATCTATATAGCTATTTAAATTTTAATTATTAAACAATATAAGAATACAATAGAATGAAACATAACTTAAGATTAAAATTAATTTTAATTTTCATAATATTATTCTTTCAAGGGAATACTAAAGCTTCTTCACATTACATCTGTGACAGTTAAGATTTAAAAAAAAAATTACATTATATATTTTTAAAATTATTATCACTCCTTATAAAATAACCTAACTAGAAGATTTGAATTAATGATAAATGAATGTACTATTAAGATTCTCATTGTTAAAAGATCGATATCACTAATTCAAATGCCTTGTTGGTATCTTTAAAAAATTATTATTAAATTATTATTATTATTATTAATGATAAAAATAATAAATAAATTAAACATTTATACCTTTGAAAAAAGGATACAACAAAATTCTTAATAATTGAGATTCACTTCTAATTTATCATGAAGATTATTAATAGGTTGAAGAATTTGTTACAATAAAATAGGTCAATACTACGATAATCAATACAACATGCCAAAAACACCATAATCTATTTAATATGGCACTTGTTGATATTACATTTTTGTAAAATTTAACTATGTTAAATTAAACAAAATAATTAAAAAAGAAGAAAAGAACATAGGTACTTTAGTGACGCATCTCAATCTTTAATTTGTAAATAGTGTTTAAAATATTCTATAATTCTTTGTAATGGTTAAATCCTACTATCCATCTAATTATTATTACTGATTAATTTTAAAAATTTAAAACCATATTTAAAATAAAGACACGTATTAATGTAATTACCTATAATTTAATTAAAATTTCAAAATATCCATTTCAAAATAAACACACCTATATTTATATATAATTAATAAATAAATAAAATAGTTAAATTAATATTAACTTTTTTTAAAAATAATTATCATGTTATTAGAAATACACTTTAACAAAATCTATAACATATTTTTTATCATAATAATTTTATATTCGCGACCATAGTAGTGGTTAATAATTTTATAAAACTAAATAGAGATATTTTAAAATCATGATGATGCTATAAAGTCGATTTAATACGGATCTATTTTTAAATTTATAAAATATAAATTAAAAAATTGTGAATACCGACATAACATTATCTCGTAACAATAAAAATATTTAGTAACATTGAATCTGTCTTTGAAAAATTTATTATTTTTAAATCATAATTTGAAAACATAAAAATTATGATTTAAAAATAATAATTTTATAGGTGTTGTTTGAAGCACCCCATACCAATATGGTCTGTATACAGGCCTGAGAAAGGTTCCCCAGAAAACCAGAAAAACGCTACCAAATAGCAAGTGAGAAGTTACAGGAAAACAAAATGTGTGAACGAGTCTCTTCATGATGAAGGCATAATGGGCATCTTCCGGGGCCGCAAAACCCCCGCTTTTTAAGAACCTTCCATGTAAGAACTTTGTTTTTCCAAAATAACCACCCACCCGAATAACAAGATCTTAGTTGGGATATTTAATTTCCAAGCTGCATAGAATGGAGACAGTGATGAATCGGGTGCCAAATCTTTAATTTGATACTCATAAATATCCTTAACAAGTAATCCATCTTCCTGGAACTTCCCACCCCAATCCAATACATTGCCATCCCCTTTGAAAAATAAACCCATGGACTGTAAACAGTTTCTCAGACTCTCCGAACTGTCAGCCTTGCTGCTCTGCAATCCCAACATAGGTTTTCCACATGGGAGCCCCTAAATTCTAGCATGATATGAGTTGGAAGAGAAAGAAGATACCTCTATGATGAAGTCGGTGCAGAAGTCGAAGATCAAAATGAAGAGTTCCTTCCTGTCCCAAGAGTCTATCAACGCCAATTAAAATTTTATATCTGTTCCCAAAATTCCAAACCAACCTCTCCCAGAATATACTTCACTTTTTGGAAGCTGCGCCAGATCAAAGACGCATTATTAACAGTCCACGAGCTTCCTAGGTATAGAGAATGAATAGGATCTCCAACCACGTATTTGTGTAATATAATTTTAGACGAAACCCCATCTCCCTTCAAAGCCCTCCATAAAGATTTAACTAACAACGCATTTATAAAAACTCTTAGGTTCAAAAGACCCCATCCCCCAAATCTTTTCGGAATGTAGATGTATGCTAGTTTGAAAAGATGCATTTTCCTCTGATCCGTGGCTCCCCCCTACGAAGTTTTCAATGATAGCATTGATTTTGTCCACCGTGCACACCGGGAAATAATACAAGTGAGTCCAATAGACCATAAATGGAGATAAAACAACTTGTACCAAAATGTATCTGCTATCCAGTGATAACCACTTGTTTGTCCACTTAAAGATCTTATTTTTAAATTTATCAATTAGCCAGGTCCAATCTCTATTCTTATATGAACATGGTTTGAGTCTAAACCCAAGATATGTAAAACCCATCATGATATGAATCTTGTGAGCCCCATAAATTCAGCAATGTAGTTGATTTCATCCTCATCACCCGTGTCATATAATATGTTCAACTACTCTAATATGTTCAACTACCACAACCAGATCATCCTCCAGCATTTCAGAGAAGTGAATATAAAATTAGGTTGGCCAGCCATCCAGGCCAGGACTTCTATCATGAGAAAACGATTTTATAACAGCTTCTATTTCCCCATTTGTTACTTTTGCCTCCAAGATATTGTTTGCTTCTTGGTCGAACATGTGGGGGCATATCCTCCAGGACCCAAATTTGGCATTGATGATCCATCTCCATATATGCTTTATAAAAATCAGATAAATATTTGAGGGTCTCAAGCTGTATGTCCTTCAAGATTTAATTAACATAGTGCACTCAAATTACTAGCCAGAGGAATATATTCGATATCGAATGAATACAGAATTCGATGTAGTCTACCTAATGTTATATATAATTATACATAAAGCTTCAAAAGATAAGTTCAAGATTTAATTAACACAGTGCACTCAAATTACTAGCCGGAGGAATATATTCGATATGGAACGAATACAGAATTCGATGTAGTCGCTAGACGAGATTCGAGCTAAAGCCTACTGCCGCCTGTATGAATGTCTACTTGACTTATTTTTTATAAAAATTTAGATGTTTTTTTGTGAAAATAAAGCGTGGATTTCAATACAGTTAGTGCTATAAATAAAAAAATCTATACAGAATATTGTATTCAATTTACAAGATGGATGCGATAGTCTCTAACTAAATGCATGCTACAATATCCATTTTAATCTCTTCATTAATGTGTTTAATGTGTTTACATATGACCATCTCGTGTATTCCAAAAGTCGATAAGAACATAAGGAAGGTAATGCAAACGTTAACAGAACATTGGTTAACACTAACACCTATTTTGAAAATTGCACATTCAGAAAAGGAATTATATGTATGTACACATGCTTTTTTAGAGGGTTTACGTTGGCCTACGTATTTAGAAAATTAAAACAGCTTGAAAAGAAATATACAATGTTAGCTCTTGTGATGAATGCTTTAAAAATGTGGAGACATTAATTGTTGGAAAAAAAATAATCTAAAAAAAATAATCTTGGTAACAAATCACATTAGCTTAAAATAATTTTTCACCCAATGAGATCTTAACGCTACACACAATAGGTGGATGGCAAGTTTCCTTAATGAATTTGATTTCATACAAAACATATTAAGGGTAAAGAAAAAGTAGCATGCATACTCTCTTCTTTATCTTTGAATTTCATTTTGAGATAAAACATATTAAAGGTATAGAAAATAAAATAGAATATTCTTTAAGTAGACACGCACATTCCCTTCTAGAAATTTATGTTCTTAGTGTCACTACAAAATTTGTGAAGCGAATCAAGAATCC
Organism: Pinus albicaulis; assembly: GCA_034641835.2. NCBI lineage: Eukaryota > Viridiplantae > Streptophyta > Pinopsida > Pinales > Pinaceae > Pinus > Pinus albicaulis. The sequence goes on along the minus strand of CM076572.1, from coordinate 248,063,966 downwards.
AATACATGAAAATAATAATTATATGATAATTCAATAAAAATTGCAATATCTAGATATTCTAGGTATGGTGCAAATTTAAAAAAAATGTTAACTTACAAACTATATGTTCCAAATGTAAGTTCCTTAATACACATGATATTAGATGAACATTATCATAAATTGTATCCAAGAAACCATGAATATCAAAAGATGACAACTACAATCACAAAGAAGTTTTATTTCCGAGGTATGAAAATGGAATTAGCAAAATATTTATCTAAATGTTTAGAATGTTAGCATGTAAATGTTTAGAATGTTAGCATGTGAAGGTAGAGCACTAACACCCATATCGAATGTTAAGTGATTTTGTTAGACTTTATTACAGGACCACCAAAAATGCACCACCAAAAATGAGAAAACAAAATGATTTTGTCATGGTGATTGTGAACACCCTAAGTAAGGTAAAAAAATTTAATATAGTTTATATATGGAATAGTTCATATTGTGATTTTTTTATGATGGAGATCTTTCAATTGCATCGAACACCAAGTATGGTAGTAAATGACATGGATGCCAAATTCACTTCCAAATTTTCGAAAGATTTGTTTGGAGGGATAGGGACCCAACTTAACTTTAGTACCGCTTATGACTCCCAAAATTATTGATAGACAGAGGAGACCAATCAGATTTTAGAGGACATGCTAAAAATGTATCTCATGGACAAACATGCTAAATGGGGTTATTTCCTACACTTAGTGCATTTTTCCTACAAAAACAGTTATGAAGCCTTTATAAATATGAGTCCCTTTGAAGCCTTATATGGCATAAAAGAACACACACCTATCACTTGGATTTATGCAGAAGACATGAAACTATTGGGAAAAAACGCATTAAAAGAAATGGAACAAGTGGTGCGAAAATTCAAATAGAACATAAAAACTCCAGATGATAGAAAAAAAAATTGTAAATCTAAAAAGAACCCACAACGAATTTAAGGTCAAATAACATGTATATCTAAGAGTTAAACCAAAGAAAATCACCTTAAGGATGAGAACCTATGCCAAATTTGCACCACTATTTTGTGGGCCTTTTGAAATTTTGGATAAGGTTGGACTAGTAGCGTATCATATCGCATTGCCAAGACATATAAAAGTATACAATCATTTTCACATATATTTGTTAAAAAATATGTCCATGATAATTCTCATATAATTGATTGGAACTTACTAGAGGTAGAAAGAAAAAAATATTTCCTCACGGAACCACTTCACATATTATATTAGAGAGAAATCATTCTTTGAAATCTAGCCAATGCTCAGGTTAAAGTGAAATGAAAGCACTTTACACCTTAGGATGCGAAGTGGGAGATGGAGAAAAAAATGTAGGAGGCATTTCCATCATTGTTCCAGAAAGAAAGAAATTATACATTGAACACCAATGATGGTGTTCAATAAAAACGGGGGAAGTTGTAATACCCTCTATTTTATAGGTTAATGATTTACAATTTTTAGACATGGAATATCTTTAGACCGAATGGCTAGGGAAGCCATGTTAGAGTTGTGAAATGATGTGATCAATAAAATTATTCTGATGTAATTAATAAATTAATATTAATAAATAAAATGATGGAAATTACTGAGAAAATAAGCACTAGAGTACGTATATTCTTACCAATTTGGAAACATTTATTGGTGGTTAAATTTAAGATAAATATTCCTCTAAATATCTCCTAAAAATATCACAAAGAGGAAACGTACAAAATTTAATATGATGGGATATAAATATCTAAAAACTTTAAGGAAAAATGAAAAGAACATTTTTCGACAAAGAAAAAATAAAATAAAAAGGCCTAGAAAAGTGGGTTGGCATATCCAAAGAGCAGTAGGCTGCTAAAATCTGTTTTGGGGGGATTATAAATATACGCCATTCAAGAATCAATGGGGTCGCTGGTTCCAATTGCAAGCATATCTTAGCTCGAGACAAACTAGTGGATCCAGTTTGTGGTCACGAGGAATGTGCTCAATTCCGGAGTAATTTTCCAAGCAGTGATTACTGCAGTGATTCTAGTTAGGATTATGGTTACTTTTTCTTTCAGTTATAGTGCGTTTTAAATTATAATAGAATGATTTTGTCCATTTTTGGATTACATAGGATTGTTTCACTAATTGGTAAGTTGTTTCACTAGTGATAAAAGAGGCTAAAGAGTCTCTCATAGGAAACTAATTTAACTCTTCATGTGTTGCGTATGTGTATGCGTAGTAGTGATGATGATATTTTTTTGTTGTGAAAGTGCACAAATGGTTTTCTTTAAAGTATTATGGATTCACGAGGAATACTTACGGAAGGAAATACGTGATGAGCGACATAGATATTTATATTGCTATGGATATGCAGAGAAATTAATTGGAAAGAAATGAACTTTATATATTTTTATTTAAGGTAATGAGAAGTAACAAATTTATGTCGTTATCTATATTTGTTGAATGATTTTATTATAGTGAATTCATTTAAGTCTCCTAAATTGAAATACGCTAACACAAAGACCCTTAAACCTAAAAAGTGCAGAGTTACTCATAAAATATGATGGTGGGCGAACTATTTCTGTGTAAGGAGCTAGATGTTTCGGGTCGTGTATGTTGCTGGGTATTAATAATGGAATACATACATGGTTTTCCCTGAACATGAAGAGAAATTGACAAGTTTTTGGAAAATAATAATTTTCTAATTAGTGAATTTTTTTAAAGGAATTAACAAGTTTCAAGTGTAATATTAATGACAAAGAAAAAAAATCAAGTTGTCTTTACCCTATAGGTATGGAATCATGGTCACATAGTCTGAAGACTCGCAGAGTGCGAGAAAAAATAGTTTGTAGCCTTATAGTTTTCAATAAAACATAATAAAAGAAAATTGAAAACGACACACCCAATATCAATTAATTAAACATTAAATGACTAAGATAATTGGAGGATGGAGCTATTGATTAGGTGGTTAATAGGGAAAATATTAGGGGATAATCTTAACGAGTGGGCTAATTTTCTATGCTTTTTCTAAAAAAAAATTGTTAATTTCAATTTTTTCAAAAAATTATTCGCCCAAATTTTAATTTTTTTTTTTTTTTTTATCTTAACAATGGCCAAAAGTTTATATAGATACTATATTAAATTATTATAAATTTGAATAAATTTTTTTACCTTAACAATAGCCAAAAATTTATATAGAGACTATATTAAATTATTATAAATTTGAATACTTTTACAAAAAAAATCTCGGAATTTTACAAATTTCATATTATGTACTAGTTCTCCAATGTTTCTAAACTTTAAAATAAATTTCCATCCTTAAAACTTTTCAGTGTGGTTAAATTTTAGCAAGCCCTTACCACACATGGAAAGCCAAAGATATGGAGTCTTCACTAGTAGAAAATTAAATGACAAGTCTCTACCAAATAAAAATTGAAAAGACGTGAATCATCCTATAGGAATATAGTTGGAAAACCATACACAATTAATAGCTTGTAAAAATCAGCGGTCTCTTATGAAGAAATCTATCCCATTTTAGATACAGTAGTTTGGAACTAGAAATAACCAGTGAAATGAAACGTGGTTACAGTGTATTATAAATCTACCCAAAAAAAATTATAAATTCTAGTGGAAGCGAAATCCATTGACTAGCAAAACCATTATTCTATTTCCTTGTTTAAAAAAAACAATCATACATACAACATAGAGCAAGAGTATTAATAACATGGAATATGCAATGAAATAATCAATAGAGTCAACTAGAAGAATAAAAACCCTTAACGTACAATGTTCATCATGATTATGTAATTAATCTCAGAACGATATAATATTCCAAGTGAAAAACCCTCGAAGGCTTCCAATGCATAGTATATTGGATATAAAATACCAAAGTACAAGTGTCATGCCACGAAAAACACAAAATTTAACATGAAATGTCCCTGTAAGTCATATACATAAGAAGGACATAGGTCACACAATTAAATTCTACACGAGTAGCAGCACAATTTTTTCCTAAATCAGTTTCCCTCATATCAAAGGGCTAATAGCAGTTACTATACACTGAGAGATTCAAAAGAGAACTATAAAAAATTTCCACTACGTCTTGAGGAAAAAAATTAGAATCCCGAAAGGAAATATAATGAAAACCTACCTGTACCATAGTGATAGGAATCAGAGGTGGGAGGTGATGGAAATTTCGATAAATTCCAAACAAAACAGAGGAAGCAAAGTTCCTCAACTCAACACAAATAAATGAGAGAAATCTGACAAAGAAGACATGGAGAAAAGCCTGTTTTTATTAACCATAAAAATGACTATAAAAATTACAAACTTCTTCGAACTACGCTCCGGAATAAACAAAAACTCCATACTCGTTTTTACAAACTCGTTTTTTGAACACAGATTCGTGTTTCAAATGAACAGCAGACAAATGTTTGAAACACCACACACCGTTGTCGAAACACGTACACATTCTTTCGAAACAACTTCGTAGAATGCACGCGCTCCAAAACACAGCGACTCTGTTTTCTTGCTGTTTTCTTGCTCGTCTTCTTCTCTACCTTTTTCAATTTCTCAAACTCTCTTCTAACCTCAAACCGAACTCGTTGTTCATTATATTTATAAGTGAAAAACATATTTGACTTATAATATTTAAAAAATACAAAATATCTTCTAAAGCTTATCTCGTGTATTGAATGCACAGGGAAGCGGTGGGAGTTAACGTGTTGGCTTTTGAAAAATGAAGTCGGCTATTCATGAGGACATAAATTCAGTAAATTTAATGCACAGAATGTGCAAAATATCAAGCACGACTTTCGTGCATCGGTATTTATTAAATATCCACGACGGATCTGATTTCTCGTCCACTATTTATGTTGCGTGTTAGAATTAAATTCCAACACTCCCCTTAATTTCAACTGCTAGGTTTTTCTCGCATACCCTAGGCATTTTCGAAATGATCAAAACATTTCTTTGCCAATGGTTTTGTCAAGATGTCGACTAGTCGATCCTCTCGTTCAGCAGTCTTTCGCAAAACAATCTCACCATTGTTAACCAATTCACGTATGAAGTGAAATTTGATGTCTATGTGCTTTGTCCTTTTTATGACAAATGCAGAGTTTTTAGACAATGCTATTGCCGAGCTATTGTCACAAGAATGGTTGTGCTCTTTTTCTTGTTCATGACACAAATCTCTCGAGAACTCTTCTCGACCACATTGCTTGGCATGCCGTCGTTGTGGTCGCCACGTACTCACGCTCCTCGCTCGTTGACAAAGCCACAATTGGTTGCTTCTTGAAGCCCATGAGATGGCTCCCTATCCCATATGAAACACATATCCCGATGTGCTCTTCCTATCATCAACACTTCCAGCCCCAATCACTCACAAGTGTAACTCGTCAACATGAAACTTTCGTAAGAGGAGTAAAGTATACCAAACCCCTTCGTTCCATTCACATACCTTAGAATCCTCTTGGCTGCCCGCCAATGAGTCTCTTTCGGTCTTTCCATAAACCCGAGATTAAACTCACAGCGTGCATAATGTCCGGCCTAGTTGCAGTCAAGTACATGAGGCCGCCAACTATGCTTTTGTACAATTTTGGATCAAAATCCTTGTCGTTGTCTTCTTTGGTCAATTTCAACCCCATTACAATTGGAGTCACAAATGCCTTGTTGTTCCGCATGTTAAATCTCTTCAACACTCGCTTCTACATATTTACCTTGGGAAATGAAAACACCATTTTCACTCTTTTGGTCTACTTCAATTCCAAGAAAATATCTTAAGAAGCCCAAGTCGACTCATTTAAAATTCACTTTTTCATGACTCGCTTTTAAAATCAGCAATGAGAGAAGCATCATTGCTACTAAATATTAAATCATCTACATACAAAACAACAATAAGTATCTTACCGTCATTCTCCTTTATGTAGAGTGTGGGTTCACCATCACACTTCTCAAACCCATTCTCAATCGGATAATCATCTATTCTGTTGTACCATGCTCTTGGAGCTTGCTTGAGCCCATAAAGAGCCTTCTTCGCCTTGCGGACCTTATGCTCTTGGCCTTCAACTTCATAGCACTGAGGTTGTTCAACATAAACCTCTTCTTTTAACACTCCATTCGGGAATGCAGATTTAACATCCATCTCGATAAATCTTCCATTTGTGCCGTGCCGCAAGAGACAACACTCGTTTCCGATCTGCTTTCCATCCTTGCTATTGGTGCAAAGGTTTCATCATAGTCTCCGCCTTGTTGCTCGCTTGTAGCCTTTCACAACAAGTCTTGCTTTTATGCCTCGTCAATCTTGCCTTCAAGCATTGCTTTTGGTCTTATAGACCCACTTAACTCCAATGACATCTTTGCCTTCGAGGAGGTCCACTAACTCCCATGTTTTACTCTTCTCAATTGCACCAATTTCTTCATTCATTGCTTCAATCCATTTATCTTCATTTACAAGATCTTCAAAATGAATTGGGTCATCAACATGACAATATAAAGCGAATAATGAATTCATACCGTATTGTTACTTACCTCTCCTTGTTCATAAATCTCATTCAGATTTTTTTTAATCTTGGTCTTCTTGGTGTGCTTGGAGTTCCATCCGAACTTGAGGGTATTTCGATTCTGCGGTGTGCTTGGAGAAGCACTTCCTTGACTTCTCAAGGTCGTTCAAATTCAAAGCTTTTGCTCGTGGTTTGTTGTACTTGTCGTGGTGGAGGAGGAGCCACCAAGGAAGGATTATTTGCTGCTGTCCCCTTCCTCTTCTTCTTCGTGAGACACAATTGTCTTCACATTCACTCGTCTTCTCTAAGCTTCCATCCCAAGCTTCATCTTCAATGAACTCGCACATCTCTCGCTTACTATCAACTTCTTGGTGGATGGATGATAGATTTTGTATGCTTTTGACTCATCACAATAGCCAATAAAGACACACTTCTCCTCATCGTCAAGCTTCTTCCTTAGCCGATTCGGTACATGTGCATAAGCTACACAGCCGAATACTCTCATGTGAGTGACAGCTTGCTTTTGACCACTCCATGCTTCTTCTCGGTATGTTTTTCATGACAGCTTTAGTTGGGCATCTATTCAAGATGTAAACCGCGCAAGTGATGCCTTCTCGCCCAATACTCATGGGCAAGTGTTTTTCCTTCAAAGATACTTCCGACCATGTCCGTAATGGTCCTATTCTTCCTTTTCGCAACACCGTTTGTCGAGGTGTATACCTCACGGTGAACTCGCTTTGTATGCCATTCTCTCTCGCAAAAAACGTTAAAGTCTTTGGAGATGTACTCTCCAACTCTATCTGCTTCCGAGCACTTTGATGTAATGCCCACACTCGTTTTTCAACAAGAGTTTTGAAGTGGCGGAATTTCTCAAACACTTCACTCTTCTCGTTTCAGGACATACACCCATGTCTTTCTCGGTGTAATCATCAATGAAAGTTAAAACATATTTATTTCCGCAAATGATGGTATTTGCATCGGTCCACACACATTAGAGTGAACAATTTCCAAGGGTGCTTTTTCCCTTATACTCTTTCCCTCGTTGGAAAGCTTTCTTTGTGTTGTTTGCCCAAGATGCAGCCTTCACAAAGGTCGTCCGGTTTCTCGATCAATGGCAATCCCTTTACCATTCCCTTTCGTGGCAAATGCATTCAAGCCTCCGAAATTGAGATGTCCAAATCTCAAGTGCCACAACCAATTTTCATCTTTCACTTGTTCTCCCGAAAGACTTCTTGAGTTACGTGATGCAATAGTTCTTCCTTCCTTCAAATCGCCCCGAGTTTGAGAGGAAACATTCTATTATCGGTCATCTCGCACCGTGCAATGATCTTCTTACTTGGAGGTATGTTCTCGATTGTACACATATCATCTTTGAAGAACACATTGTAACCTTTGTCAATGAGTTTTCCAATGCTCAAAAGATTACATTTCAGACATGTACATAGTATACCTCGGGCACAATCATCTCTGCTCTCCATTTCTTGCTCTGATACCGACTCGCCCTTACCCTCGATGGATATCTTGCTATCGTTCTCGTTGTTACCTCGTATTTCACATTTTCATCCGGATTGGCAAACATTTCAATATTTCCAGTCATGTGATTACTACAACCCGAGTCTAAGAACCAAAAATCTTCTTGTTTGTCTTGTGCAACGTTACATGTTAACGAGCACAATCTTTGGATTCTTATCTTCTTCATTTGCAAAATTAGCATTCTCGCCTACTATTCATGTCATTTTTCTTTTTCCTACATTCATTGGCATAGTGCCCATATTTCTTACAATAATGACATTGGACTTGGGATTTTTCATACCTTTGTCCATGAGCTTGCCGTTTTCTTCAACCTTCGTCTTGGTTCGATTGCGCCTCCTTCCGCTTGTGCTTGCGGGATTATTTCCGCCTTTGTTTTGGCTTCTTCCACGATCTATTTTATTTTCTCTCGCCTCGACCTTTTCCTTGGCGAAAGACATCCGAGTCTTGAATGCTTGCTAAAAAGAGGAATTTGTTCCTCTACTTAGTCTCGTGTTCATGAGACATAAGAGAAGCACTCAGCTCATCTACCGTGAACTCGTGAGAGATCCTTTGTTTCTTCTATTGCTACCACGACGTACTTCAAACCTTGAGGGTAAACTTCTCAAGATCTTCTCTACAATCCTTCTTTCTTCAAGAATTTCACCATGAGATCTAATCGGGTTACCAACCCGTAACCCGAGTGAAGAATGAATCTATTGTATCAGATTACTTCATGCTTCGAGTGTTTCAAAGTTTCTCCTCAACATCCGCAACTTTGCGCCTTCACCTTCTCCATGCCTTGATAGGTAGTTTTGAGAATATCTCATGCTTCCTTGGATTTTTTTGTTGCTTTCGCAATCCGTGGAAAAACACTCTCATGTACTCGATTGGAAGAGAAAAAAGAGGGCTTTGGCATCCTTCTTCCCCGTCACTCTTCAACCGGTCTCTTTCTACGCATCGTCAAAGAAGCCAATGTTGTTGCATCTCGCAGTTCAGACAGCTAGCCGTTTCAACCTGCCTCCCATATTCCTTGAGAAGTAAACAATTCTTTCATTGTTATGGACCAATAACTGTGATTTTTTCCCATTAAACTCGTGGCAAGCTTGGGAATTTGTCAAACCGGTCTCCGACGATCCGCCATCTTAACTCAGTATAAGTAAAGAAGAGATACCGACTTTATAATAAAACAAACAAGAACTTTCTCTCACTGAGAAATCGCTCAAATAAGCTTCTTACAAATCTCGCAGTGGAAAAAACAAACTCTATTTTTTGACTCACCGAGTGCCCTAGACCAGCTCGATACCATGATGGAAATTTCGATAATTTCAAATGAAAAACAGAGGAACCAAAGTTCCTCAACTCAACACAAAGAAATGAGAGAAATCTGACAAAGAAGATATGGAGAAAAGCTCTGTTTTTATTAACCATCAAAATGACTATAAAAAATTACAAACTTCTTCGAACTACGCTACTGAATAAACAAAAACTCCATACTCGCTTTTTACAAACTCGTTTTTTAACACGATTTGTGTTTCAGCAAATGAGCAGAGACGATTTGCTGAAACACCACACAATCTGTTGTCGAAACACATACACAAATTTGCTTTAAACACTGTAGAATGCATGCTCGCTCCAAAACACAAATGACTCGCTTTTCTTGCTATTTTCTCTCACTGTCTTCTTCTCTCGCCTTTTTTCAATTTCTCAAACTCTCTTCTATCCTCAAAACGAAAGTGTCGTTGATTATATTTATAAGTGAAAAACATATTTGACTTATAATATTTAAAAATAAAAAATATCTTCTAAAGCTTATCTCGTGTATTGAATGCACAGAAGCGGTGGGAGTTAACGTGTTGGCTTTTTGAAAAATGAAGTTGGTTGTCCGGGTGCATGGGACATAACTGCAAATTTAATGCACGAGCAATGTGCAAAATATCAAGCACGACTTTCGGGCATCGGTATTTATTAAATATCACAATGGATCTCGATTTCATCTCACTGTTTATGTTGCAGCTTGGAATTAAATTCCAAAAGGAGGCACGTCTTTTGTCTTCAAATTTTTTTGAGATAACCCTAGTTTCATGCATACCTACAATTAGGTTCATCAAAGGAGTGAGTCCAAGTATAGCTTAGGATAGCCAAGTCGAATCAAATCCATAAATCACCATCCACAGGCGAAAGTACAATTGTTGTGGAGACGACCCCCACATTTTTCCCTAAATATTTCAATACAACCACTATTAGCGTACTGAGAATTCTCATAAATGTATACCCATCATATGAATACATGATAGTGTCTCAAAAACAATGAAATGGAAATTGCAATAAGAAAATGGAAAGCAGGACAACATGATACCTCTCCTGAGCCTAATTGAATCTCACCGAACCATAACAACGCATTTGAAAAAATAAAATAAAGTAAACTATCAAAATCCTATTGAGATAAATAAATGAAACCCCTATACGATGATTACATGCGCCATTTCCAAAGGGAAGATCACTCGAGGGGAAACTATCAAAACCTGCATGGTAAGAATAAACATCCCAAGTTAATGGAATGAGTGAGAAAGTGGAGGTAAAGCACCCCAATAGAGAAAATTACTATTAGATTTTAAATTCAAGCATGAAATTTCCATAAAAGAGAAAAATAAATAGTTACCTATATGAATTTTTGTAGAAGGCTTCTTATGGAGGTTGCAGGGACAACCCAAAAGTGGAGTCAAATTCACCTTAGAAATGTTGTTTTGAGAGCAACCTTGAAATGTCATATAAAGAAAAATAGTCAATATAAACAAAACAAAACCAAATTTATCTTAATCTAGCGTTGTGACAACAAAGAGGAAAGGTCTGAATTACGTATTTGTGTTAATAAAAAACAAGTTTAAAAACAAAGAGGAATATACATCTGCAAAAAAACCTCGGTAAGCAAACACAAATACCAGCACAAAGAGACCTTCCATGGCGGTGCTTTGTAAGCACGAAACTGTTTAGCAATACATAAAAGCCAAATTAAATGGAACCGCTTTGATTTGATAGGTTTAGGGTTTGGGTAAATGAATCTCCGCAATTTAATTTAAAATCAAATTTCATCTATCCAGATAAGTAAAGTACTCACAACTTCATGGTTTTCACATGGGTTGTGGGTTTGCGGCAACTGCCGGGCTGCCCCACACATCTCTATGTTTGCTTACCCATCGTATCACTCAAATCCCACATGATTAATTTTGACAGAATAACCATATAATATAAATTATAAATAATTAGTTTCCTAATAACGGTCATGTAAACCGACGAAACCAAACTTTTGGGTTAAATATACGCAAGGTATGAAAAATTATATAGATACCATACATATATATCATATATGTGCCATAATGATATTACGATAGCGACCATTTATTATTTTCTATATGTTTAAAGTGAATTAGTCCTAGCGATGAGGGAAATAAGTGATTATTAAAGAGTAACAACATTCATTGGGTAAACCATAAGCGAAAACAAAAAATAACCCACCTTCATCTTTACATCAACATGTATAGAGTGAGCCATTAGTGAACCATTAAATATTATTAAATATTAGGAAATGGTATAAAAACAAAGAAAATCTGGTTAAAAAATCTAGGTACGTGACACGGTTGCATGTTCGGTTATGTCACTTTTTCTTTGTACATTGGCATTTAAATATTTATATGATTTAATATTGCTGCAGTAGAAATAGATGGTTAGACAAGTACCTCCCATCAAACAACCTTCGAGTACTTGTGAGTGTTTCATCTTGGCAAAGCAACATCATGAATTTTTTTCGAAAGGAGTTGCATACAGAGCAAAGAAACCAGTTCTAATGATTGTTGGTTATGGCACTTTTGCTTTTTACATTGGCATTTAAATATTTATATGATTTAATATTGTTACAGTAGAAATAGATGGTTAGACGAGTACCTCCCATCGAAGAACCTTCGAGTACTTGTGAGTGTTTCATCTTGGGAAAGCAACATCATGAATTTTTTCCGAAAGGAGTTGCATACAGAGCAAAGAAACCACTAGAGATGGTTGATACAAACTTGTGTAGGCCTACGAGGAAAAATTCAATTGGTGGAAGTTGTTAATTCCTCATTTTCATTGATGATTTCAGAAAAAAGACTTATGTTTACTTCTTGAAGCAGAAGTTTGAAACTTTTTCAAAGTTCAAAGAATTCAAATCCTTAGCAAAGAAATAGAGTGATTGTTAGATCATGGTGGAGAATATGACCTGAAGGAATTCCATGGCTCGTGGAAAAAATATGCAATCAGAAATAATTTTACAATGAACCACACACCACAAAAAAATGGTGTAGCAGAGAGAAATAATAGAATGATTATGAACATAGCAAGGATCATGCTGAAAAGGAGAAAATTGTCTAATGAGTATTTGGAATAAGCAGTTGCATGTGATGTTTATATGTTAAATATATCTCATATAAATATCATGATGAATAGAGCGCCCAAAGAAGAATGGTCGTATATTTTTGCAGTGTATCTCATCTTTCGGTGTTTGGATGTGTAGCTTAGGCACATGTGGCTAAAGAGCTAAGAGGAAAGTTGGATGATAAAAGTAAAAAATTCATATTATTGGTTATAGTGGGAAATCAAAAGCTTACAAATTGTATATGCTTGTCACCAACAAGACCATAATTAGCAGAGATATTTTGTTCAAAGAAAAGAGTCATGCAATGGAAGTATAGAAAAATAATTGATGTAAGAGAAGGAAAAAGAGGATGTAGCAAAGTGTCGTTCATGGAATAAGAGGATGTAGGAAAAAAGGATCAATAAGAATCTGAAGAGAAGACACCAATCAAAGTCATATGAGTAAGGTGATCCAGGTGGATATTTGTGGCCACCCACCTATTCCACTTGGGGCCCCACCATTGTTTCTTTTAGTTTCTCAGTTTAGCATGACTTCTATTTTTAGCATTTTTTAGGGTCCTGAACTTCCGGAGCCGTTTTGAGGCCCTAAACGATGATTTTTAGGAAGACCGGGAGTAGCATGGGTCCATGGACTGATGTTTCTCACATCAAAAGTTGTAGTCATCGGATAGATATTTCTAACGAGGTATGGTGCACATAAAAGAGAGATTGTATGCCAAAGTTACGTCCCCGGGAAGTTGAAACAGTAATTTACCCAAACGAGGCCCATAGTTTTGGGGCTTCATCTCCTAGGGTTAGGGTTTTGGATGTCTAGGGTTTTCCATTGTTTCTAAATAATAAATACACCCTCGCGCCTCATTGTAACACAGTTATGAGGCCTGTAGCTGCCACATCTCTTCTCATAGATAAGCTACCAGTGTCCTAGATAGTTTATTTCCATTTTGTCTCAAAGAAAATAACACTTCATTTCATTAATATTAAAGCACTGAAATTTTCTTACAGAGAAAAAGGAAATAAACTAGCTAGGGCAATGGGAGCTTATCTCTGAGAATATATGTGGCGGCTACATGCCTCTGAACTATGTTACAATGAGGCTCGAGGGCCTATTTATTATTTAGAAACAATGCAAAACCATAAACATCCAAAACCCTAACCCTAGGAGATGAAGCGCCAAAACTATGGGCCCCGTTTGGGTAAATTGGTGTTTCGACTTTTTGAGGATGTAACTTTGGCATATGATCTCAGTTTGACGCATACCATACCTCGTTATAAAGATCCATTTGAGGACTACAACTTTTTATGTGAGAAACATCGGTCCATGGACCCATGTTGCTGTTGGTTTTCCCAAAAACACGTCATTTAGGGCCTCAAAATGGCTCTGGAAGTTGAGGACTCGAAAAAATATTAAAAATAGTAAGTCATGCCAAAACTGAAAAACTGAAAGACACAATGGTGGGGCCCCAAGTGGAATAGGTGGGTGGCCATCAATATCCACCTGGTTAAAGAACTGAAATTTGCTTACAGACAGAATGGAAATAAACTAGCTAGAGCACTCGTAGCTTATCTCTGAGAAGAGATGTGGCGGATAGAGGCCTATGAACTATGTTACAATGAGGCTCCAGGGCCTATTTATTATTTAGAAACAATGGAAAACCACAAACATCAAAAACCCTAACTGTAGGAGATGAAGAGCCAAAACTATGGGCATCGTTTGCTATGGGCAACTTCCGGGGGACGTAACTTTGGCATACAATCTCCATTTCACGCATACCATACCTCGTTAGAAATATCTATCTGAGGACTACAGCTTTTGATATGACAAAAATTACTCCATGTACCGATGTTTCTCTGGATTTTCCCAAAAAAATTCCTTTAGGGCCTCAAAACGGCCCCAGAAGTTCAGGATCCGAAAAACTGCTAAAAATAGTAAGTCATGCTGAAACTAAAAAACTGAAAGAGACAATGGTGGGGCCACAAGTGGAATAGGTAGGTGGCCACAAATATCCACCTGGATCATAAGGACTCCATGATATTCTGAACAACATGTATCTTAAAGCGTATCAATGGATCAAAATTCTCCTAAAAATCAGTGATGTGTTGAATCAAGTAATGGTAAGAGAAAAATGACAAGTATGCCAAAGATTTATGATGATTAAGATATTAGTTCAAATTATGCATTGTTGTCATTTAAACCTTAATCATTTCAGGAATCTATCGTAGATGAAAACTGGGTGCAAGTTATGGATGAATAAACAAAATCTATTTAAAATAATGATACATGAGAGTTGTTTTCTTTTCCAAAGGATAAAAACCTCATTGGTGTGAAATGGGTGTACAAGATAAAGTTGAATTATAAAGGTGAAAATGACAAATTTAATGAAAGACTTGTAGCAAAAGGATGCTAAAAAAAAAGAGGAATAGACTTTGGAGAAAAAAAAAAATTGGTATTGAGATTGGATACTATAAGAACATTCTTAGCCAGAACAACTCAGAAAAAGTGGAAAGTGTATTAGATGGATGCGAAATAAAAAATCCGAAATGTAATTCTAGAAGAATAAATGTATGTGAAAAAACCTCTATAGGTAGAAGATAAATTTTATAGGTAGAAGAAAGAGCTCTATAGAATCAAGCAAGCACCAAGAGCCTAGTATAGTGGAATTGACAACTATATGATTAAGAATAGATTTTGCAGAAGTAAAATTGAACCTACCATGTATAGAAAAGTAGATTATCATTGACATATTTGGATTATTTTATTGGATGTGGATGACATGATTTATATTGGGGATATTGAATTCTATGAATTTCAAGCAACCATGAAGAAAAAATTTGAGATGACAGATATTGGTTTTATGATATATTTTCTTGGTATAGAAGTTGAGAAATCTCACAAGGATATTTTTATTTTCCAAACTAAATATGCTAAATATTTGTTGCAAAGATTCACGATGGAAAATTGTAAACACACCCCTGCACCAGTTGCAACATGTACAAAGTTAAGCAAGGATGATGAATGATCATATGTCAATCCAACTTGATTAAAAATATTTGTTGGAAGCCTTATGTATCTCTTACCTACAAGACCAGATATTATTCAAGGAGATATTTTATTTCTAGATTTATGGATTCCAAAATAGAGTCACATTGGAGAGAAGGAAAAATAATTCTAAGATACATAGAAGATACACAAAAAACATGCCAATAAATATGGTTACGAATATTTTTGAATGGGCTTCAACACAAAAAATAAGGATCAACAACAATATACTGTCACAACACCTCATCCATTGCACTATCCAACCATAATGTGTTTCATCAAAAGAGAAAAAATATTGGTACAAGATATCATTTCATTAGAGAACTTGTGAGCAATGGAGAAGTTTATTTGTAGCCTTGTAAATCGAGTGATCAATTGGATGGTATATTCACTAAGACATTAGCGAAATATGTATTTGAGTTTCACAAAGAAAACGAGGGTGTTGTAAGCATAACTAAGACTTATACGAACATGCATGTTTGAGTTCTCATTGAGTCATGTCATAGTTTAGCGGTAATAATTAATCAAGGTGTTAAAACATAGAGATACTTTTGAATCATAGAGATACTTTTGATCATATAGATGCTTTTGATCTTCATAAAGATACTTTTGAATCATAGATGCTTTTGAATCTTTGAGCTTAGTATATTTTTCTTTGATATTGTTAGGAATTTGAATCATATTTGAAATTAAAAAATTAACGAATTAAGGAATATATTTCACAAATTCATACTTAAAAATCACATCTAAGAAATTTCTTGTTCGGTCCTTGTCTATTCATTTATAACTTTATAAAAAATTAATCTCGTCATTCATCTTACATAATATGAAATCCTTATACTCTCATTAAGGGCCTCTCTTTGGCTTTAGTGAAGTGTCTCATGACCTAGCACAACCAACACTTGGAGTCAAATAAAATAATATCATCACATAGAAGGGATATTAATATTAATACAATGTACTTTAAAACTAAATTTTATAACTTCAAGTGGACATAGAAATTTAAATTTATTTTAACTGTTTTTAAGTTTTTATTTATTTAGTTAAATTAAAACATTTTAATATATTTTATAATTAATATTTTTTTGGTAAAGTTGGAAATTTTATAGTTACGATGAAGGAAGGATAAATGGAAGTCTTCCTTCCATGCTATTTTTATGAAGACCAGTATGATATATTCCTGTATCTAGCTTTATTAGATTAGGGGGAATAGCCCCCTCGAATGACAAGTGGTTGTACTTTCCTTAAGGAGCATGAGGGGGGAATGCTACTTGAGAAATAAAAAGAAAAACCAATCCTATCGCATTTTTGAACCGAACTTGGTGGCCTTACCCACCTATGTGAGTATATGTGGAAAAACAACCTCCGAGGCTATTGATCAATATAACCACCCTTTCCCAACTTGACTGGATTTTTTTCCCAATAGAATATATAAGCTACCAATACAACATGTCATCCCCGACCATATACTTACCTTTCACCCTACATTATGAGAGCCGACAAACAATTCATATGCTATCTTCCTTTTTGGGGCACCTGAGAAATTGTCCCTGAAACCTTAATTGGGTAGTGGGCTAGCTATTCCACTGTGAATCAACTATGTAGTGGAAGGAAACAAATTTATGGGTTACTAATTGTTTAATTAGGAAACTAGACCATCCGTATAAATTCAAAATATATATATTACACATCTCGTATGAGATAAGTTTTCATGATCATGTTAGCATGAGGGAGAGCCCGCTTATTTTGGTGGAGAAGAATAAGTTTCTTTATGAGAAGAGAATAAGACATTATTTGCTAATTTTTGGGGAAAGAAAAAGGCCTTTCTGCTTGTCCTATCAATTTTATCCTTCAAGTTCGCCACGTGCACTAGAATTTCTTACTAAGTGTCTAAATAATTTGTAAGAATCATAACCATGGGAGTTTGAATGTGTTAGTACAAATTATCTATTTTCATGTAAGAAGTTTGCTGAAGATAATTAGAGTTTCCAACAAAACAGATTCAAATCTAGATGTCTCTATTACTATGATGTTGTGACATGAATATGCATGTCTAACAAACTTAGTCCTTCACTTCCAATATGGTTTTGCAAAGTTATTGAGGGATAAATTCCATATATTTATCCATTGAATGATGAACCATAATGTATTCTCAAGTTTTAGGAATTGAGGGAAGAAAATAATAGGGATCAATGGTTGTGTCTCTTGCATCTCCCGTATGGCTTGAGGAAATACATTGCATAGAATTAGATATGGGAGGGTAAAGATGGGTCAATAAAGAAGTAATGAGCAAGGGAGTGAGAAAAAAATAAGCACGCGCGGGAGAGCACCAATTATAAAAATAGATAACTTAATATAGAAAAATGTCTAGATGGAAAAATAAGACTAGGGATGGATTTGCAAGTCGACACGCTAAGCCGAAAACCAACATACAAAGACAGAGAAAGGTTAGAGACAAACAATAAGACAAGCTAAGGAAAGTGAGCTAGTGAGAAGGAACGAAAAATGGACTAATACATAAACTAAAAGAAGTGAATAAAATACCAAAATTGGTATAATAGAGCCATATGAAAAGGATTAAAATGAGGTAACCTAAAATTGAAAGGCCAAAGAACAAATAAAATACCAATTAGCTAGACATCACACCTAATCTTGGAGCATTTCTTAAGTCGAATACAATTAGCCTAATTATTTCTACCTTAAAAACCATGTGTCACAATTGAGCCTAAGAATAGGGGCATTGCCACTCAAACTCCTACATTAAACCAACATTCCATCTGGTGTATAGAACTAGACCACCAAGTAAAGGAAATGTCTATAAAAGAACCCGGATATAACTAAATGATAAATTCAATTACCACACTGTAAAATAAGGGAAAAATAAGCATCAAACCAACACATGTAACTTGACAAGAAATAAACCAAACAACATCACTGATATGCCACCCTATGTGATGATAAGCCACCATATTCATGGTATTATCCATTATTATGCTTTTAGTTGGATTGAATGTGGGTGTAAGACTACATGTTCTTCCTTGTTCTCCCACAAAGTTAACTCCATCATTCCATCAACCTCTTATGATCCAACCTCGAACTCCCTTGATCGTTTAGACAAATTCATGGATCTAACTAACACCCTTCATTAAAATCTTATTGCACATCACAAGAAGGTAGTGTGCATGCTTTGGTTGGGTACCCTCTATGGAGGAGCATAGTCCTGCACTACAATTTCCTTACATATTATAATGTACATCATTCCCACATTTTCTTTTTAATAATTTTTTTTAGCAATTAGATATGTGCATAATTCCATATCTTAAGGATCAATGATTCAAAATTTACCGAAGTCCCTTAAACAAACACCATTATATTATTATAACTTCGAAAGACACATCTTACGCAAGACTTCATAGGATTCTTATGTTAGGGTAAGTACTTTATTAAAACGATGGCGGTTTAAGACTTAGAAATAGTCTCGGCATGGTGTCACATGAATATGTTTTATATAAGAAATAATTCCTTATGGTCTAGCACAAGAATTTAACATCGGTCTATAGATCTGCCTTGCTTAAAGTCTTTTCATGGGTAATGTTATGATCAAACTCCTTTCAGTATAATATTCATCACTACGCTTAGGTAATCGTTCAAAATATATATACGGCCTTCATCACATCTTAATAGCCATGTTAACATTATTATGTGGGCCGGTGGAAAAATGACAACTCACCTTTCCTCATGTGATTTAGCAAGGGAAGAATGTTTTTTATTTCGAATGGAAATATAATGGTGGTTATATATTGTCTAGGATGGTTAGGGTAACTACTTCTCCACTCCTCTTCCCATGACACCATTCACTTAAAGAGCTCTACTGTCATAGCTCTGCAACCCCGAGCTAAGGAAAACCGGAACCACTTGTTTCCTTGGGATTCAAGAATCACTTTTGATGAATTTCCTACAGGTTTTTCTTCATATATTTCATTTACAATTATATCTCACTAGATTTATCACTTTTCACTTTTTGAAAAATACTTTTCCTTCGTAAGTAAATGCTTTGCTAATAATTATTTCCATGGTTTCCACGTGATATTCACTTGGGTTTTTCGTTGTTAATTGTATCCTTGAATGGAAATTACTGAGTTTTCATTCTTCCATGGTGATACCCATAATTTTCAGAGTTCGTCCTATACTCTTCACTAAGAATTCGATAGGTTTTGGCCTTGGCTAAGGAATTAAGTGGAGAAAAATGATGATTAGGTTTGGTTTTCTCACCCTCATCGTTTTTATCCTTTTAAAACTTGGGGCTTATGAGCAATTTGTTCTTATTATTCTCATAGTATATGCGGTTCTGATGCTGAACAGGTGTTTCGATGTCCGTGAGGTTTTCGGATTGGGGCCTTTGAGGCGGCTATCTTCCCGAAGTGGTCACTATTTTCAAGTTTCACTCTTTCGGTAGAGATTCTTTTATTTCTTCTATTTCCTATCCTCAATTTCAGATCTTTTTGAAACTGAGAGTTAAACCTTTGTCATAGGACGAATTACTAACCTCTATTCTACTTCTTTCACATAAATTTTAGTGTCTTAGCCTGCTGCTAAAACTTTATGTAAATCTTTATTTGGTTTGCTATATTGTTCCTTCACCACTAATAGGTGCAACTGAAATTGTTATCGATAGGTTAGTGGTGGATCCAATTGGAAGTTTTTGCTGAACGATCTTTAGGTTTTTGTATTTTGTAAGTGACTTTAGGTGCTCTGAAATTTACACTTTTCTTCTCTATGGTTGTCTGCTGCATGTTTTTAATTTAGAATGGAAGGAGAAGATCATTAATCATATTCTTGGCTTAGGCTTCCTTTTTGCCTATGCATGCATAGAATCTCGAAGTAAATATTTTCATTTACTCAGTGAGGATTTGGTCCAGCATTACTTAACCTCCGTGTTTTCATTTCTTTATTAATCAGTTATAAAGTTTTCAAGTCTCCATCAATTGTAACTCTTTAAAGCTTATTAAAGCTAGGCATGATTAAAAATTAAGTCTATAATTTTAATATATTTATACCACTACTCTATGGGGTTATATTCTCAATTAAAATTTATGAAGTTTCTTTGTAATGTTATTTCTCATAATAGAAATCAATTCTGAAAAGTGTTATGCATAGTTTTCTATCAGTTTTCAATTTGATATTGATAACACCACATACTGTTTCCACTATTTGTTATTTATCATTGCACAATTTTAATGTATTTTGGCTTCAACCATTTAATTTTTCATGCTCGGTATACAATACCTCAAGATATTTCTTTCAAGTTATTTTGTTTCAATTAATTCTATGTATTTTTTGTTGAGATTTTCTGTTCTAAATAAAATAGGAAAAATCTCAGTAGGTGACAAAAATTAGGAATTAGTTCCTAGATTAGCTCCAGGTTGTTGGGAGGGAGTTAATGCATGCTAAATTTGAGTTGAGAGGATTTATGAGGCTGTTAGATTCTCCTGCTATATAACAGGTATCCATACGTTTGTTTTGGAGAGTGTGTGTGAATTGTAATCTCCTGTTTGAATTAATAAAGACTGCCAATGCCCTGTTGTGTGGACGTAGCCCAGGAGGTTTGGGTGAACCACGTTAACGCTGTGTGTCTTTCCTGTGCATGATTAATTTGCTGTTGTTATGTTTGATAAATTGCTGCGCTCCAACAATTGGTATCGGAGCATGTTGGAGGTTTGAAGAAGCTGAATGGTGCGCAGAACTGTTGGACTGGTGAGATTGCCGCACAGAGAACTGTTGGCCTGAGCTTGTGAAGCCGTGGCCTGTTGAGAAGCACTTTGATGGACCGTGCACACCATTTGCCTGCTGCTGAGAGGCCGTGCTGCTGAGCGCAATTTGAAGGCGGCCAAAGTAAACGTTGAACGTGCGTGAAGAATCGGCGCATCGTTAATGCAATTGTTAGTGGCGTAGGCGTTGAACAGAGCAACACGTTGAACGGCGTTGATGACCAGAGCCGAGAGTCCGTTGACTGTGATTGCTGTGCGGATCAAATTGTTTGCTGGTGCGTATTGATTGAAAGTGACTGCAGAGGCAACGTTGGCAGCGTGTCAGATTTCATCGTTTAACACAACACGGTTTCAAAAAAAAACGTGAGTCATTGTTTTTTTTTTTTTTTTTTTAATTAAAATCGTTGCAAGTGGCCAGAAATCGTATGTCACCCAAACCATTTAAAGTTCGTGGCTGGAAATAGTCGATTTAAAAAGAAAAAGTCGATTTTTACATCATGAATCATGGTATGAAGAAGTTCCATTCAAATCGATGTTTTAAATTGCAATCTTGGCAATAACAAATCGGTTATATTGAGTTTTTAAAAAAAAAAAGAAAAAGGGTTTTTTAAAATCGATATGTAAAATCGATGATTCGATTTGAGTGGTGGGATTTTAAAATTAAATCGATTTTATTTAAAATATTTGAGTAGTGGACTTTTTTTTTTAAATCGATATGTAAAGAATTTTGAAAAATAAGGTGAAGTATAAGGTGGGCTTTTTTATGCCATTATATTTAAAAGGGTGAAGTATAAGGTGCACTTTTTTTTGTAAAAGTGTTTTTAAATCGATTTGAAATTTGTTTTTTTTTTAATACCATTTGGATATGGTATGAAAGAAAGGTGAAAGTTTTTTTTTAAAAGGCAGTGAGAGGCACTTAAAGGAAGGCAAGGGCAATTTTTTTTAAAAGGCATTTTTTAATTAAAAGGGCATTCTTTTGAAAATTGGTTCTGGAGATTACTGTGTTTTTTGCTGAAACAAGATGGCAAAAACTCAAAATGCCCGGTTTGAAATTGAGAAATTCAATGGCAAGAACAACTTCGAGATCTGGAAGCTTAAGATGCACGATATGCTGGTTCAACAAGGCGTGGCGAAAGCGCTGTTGGGGAGGAGCAAAAGGCCTTCTTCCATGACGGAGGATGAATGGGATGAGTTGGATAACAGAGCTCTGAGCGCAATTCGGTTATGTCTCGCAAATGACGTTCTGTTCAACATTGTGTCAGAGAAGACCGCTGCAGGCTTGTGGATCAAGCTTGAGAAGCTCTACATGACGAAATCCTTGACAAATCGGATTCTCCTGAAGCGGCAGCTATACAGTTTGCGGATGAAGGAAGGTACCTCGGTTACTGACCATCTGAATGTTTTCAATACTTTATTGGTACAATTACAAAGTCTAGATGTAAAATTTGATTCAGAGGATAAGGCAATAACTTTATTGTGTACATTGCCTGAATCGTGGGATCACTTTGTTACTTCCATAAGCTTCAGTAATGCAGCTGTCCTTGAGTTTGACGATGTGGTTGGAGCCATGTTGTCTGAGGAGACGAGGAAGAAGTCGAATGATGACACCTCTACATCAGAGGCAATGATGGCTAGAGGTTGTTCTAGAGAAAGACGCTCAGGTAAGCGCAGCGATTCGCGTTCAAAGTCGAAAGGGAAGAAGAGCAAAGTGAAGTGCTGGTTTTGTGGCAAATCGGGGCACTTGAAGAAAGACTGCTGGAAGAGACAGCAAACAGAGAAGAAAGGAGACTCTTCGACAGAAAAGAGGGAGGCAAATGCGACAGATACAGGTTCGGCATCTGGTTCAGGTATGAGCGACGAAGTGTTGTCTGTTAATATGTCAAATCATGATCAACATTGGTTGTTAGATTCCGGTGCATCAAACCACATGTGTATTCATAGAGAATGGTTTAAGACGTATAGATCGGTTAATGATGGAGTCGTGTACATGGGTAATGATGTCACATCTAATATTGTTGGGATAGGAAGCATACAACTGCAAATGTTTGATGGCACAACTAGAATATTAACAGATGTGAGACATGTTCCAGACTTAAGAAAAAATCTAATTTCTTTAGGAGCATTGGATACGAATGGATATAAAACTGTAATTCAAGGTGGAGTTATGAAAATCTATAAAGGTATTTTACTAGTAATGAAAGCTAAGAAAGTAGTAAATCTGTTTCAGTTAGAAGGAAGAACAGGGTCAGTTCATGTGTCTACGGTGTCTGAACATGACAGTAGTTCCATTTGCCTATGGCATCAAAGGTTGGGCCATATGAGCGAAAGAGGGTTGAAAATTTTGGTTGATCGCAAGTTACTTCCTAATCTAAGGTCTGGAAAGTTAGATTTCTGTAAACATTGCTTGTTTGGAAAACAAAGTAAACAAAAATTTAAAACAGGCAAACATACTAGTAAAGGGATACTTGATTATATTCATTCAGATGTTTGGGGTCCAGCCCCTACTACTTCATATGGTGGTTCGTCATATTTTGTGTCGTTCATTGATGACTTTTCTAGGAAGGTGTGGGTCTACATGATGAAAAAGAAGTCTGATGTTTTTCATTTTTCAAGCAGTTTAGAGCATTGGTAGAAAACATCACTGGTAGAACAATAAAGTGTTTAAGAACTGACAATGGTGGTGAGTTTACTTCCAAGGAGTTTGACAGCTATTGCAAGGATGCAGGGATCGAGAGACATAAGACCACGGTTTATACTCCTCAGCAAAATGGAGTTGCTGAACGCATGAACAAGACTCTTCTAGAGAGAGCAAGGAGTATGTTGAGTAACGCCGGGTTGCAAAAGGAGTTGTGGACGGAAGCTGTGGCTACAGCTTGTTATGTGATAAATTGGTCGCCATCAACAGCGATAGACTGCAAAATTCCGCAAGAGGTATGGAAAGGACACCCTTGTGATTATTCTAAACTCAGAGTGTTTGGTTGTGATGCATATGCTCTAGTGCCTAAACATCAGCGAACTAAGTTAGATCCAAAGTCTAAAAGGTATGTCTTTGTTGGGTATGGTGTTGGAACAAAGGGATATAGATTTTGGGATCCTACTACCCGCAAAATCATCATCAACAGAGATGTAAAGTTTGATGAATCCTCTCTTGTACAGTTAGATGTAGATAATAAATTGAAACAGGATGATGTATTTGATTTTCAGCACATTCAGTTTGACAGCACTTCTAATGATAGTCATGATGACCATAGTTCAGATACTAGTCATGAACAGGTTTCAGAACATGAACAGGGTTCAGGTTTAGATCATGAACAGGTCTTAGATACTGATCGGCAAGAAGTTCCTACAGATGGTAGTCAGCCAGAAACATCCTTAAGGAGGTCGATAAGAATCAAACGGCCACCGAGAAGGTATGATGATTATGTTACTTCAGTTGCTTTGACCGCTAATGACAATGAACCTCTGTGCTATCAGGAAGCAATAGAAGGTTCGAATAGTGACAAGTGGAAAGCAGCCATGAAGGACGAAATGATGGCCTTGAGTAAGAATGGCACATGGGATCTGGTTGAGCTTCCGAAAGACAGGAAAACTGTGGGGTGTAAATGGGTTTACAAGCTGAAACGGGGTGTGAATGATTCGGAGGATAGGTACAAAGCGCGGCTGGTTGCAAAAGGGTTTTCTCAGAAAGCAGGCATAGACTTTCATGAGATTTTTTCACCAGTTGTTAAATAGTTTCAATTCGAATTGTGTTAGCTTTAGTTGCTTTGTTTGATTTAGAGTTACAGCAACTAGATGTTAAGACTGCTTTTCTACATGGAGATCTAGATGAGGAAATTTATATGGAACAACCGGAAGGGTTTGTTCAACATCGCAATGAGAAATTTGTCTGCAGGCTCAAGAAGTCATTATATGGCCTGAAGCAGTCGCTTCGGCAGTGGTATAAGAAGTTTGATTCTTTCATGTTGAGTCAGAAATATGTTAGAAGTGAATATGATCATTGTGTGTATTTCAAGCAATTGAAAAATGGCATGTTCATTATCTTAGTGTTGTATGTTGACGATATGCTTTTAGCAAGCAAAATCATTGATGAAATCAACAGGTTGAAGACTCAGATGGCAAGGACATTCGATATGAAAGATCTAGGAGCAGCAAGACAGATTTTGGGCATGGAGATTTTCAGAGACAGGAGCAATGGTAAGCTGTGGCAATCACAACAGAAGTATGTTGAGAAGATACTTTTGAGGTTTGGTATGAATAATGTGAAGCCTGTGTGAGTCCCTTTCGCTTCCCATTTCAAGCTTTCTTCGGGTTTATGTCCTAATACAGATGAAGAAAAGGATTATATGTCTCAAATTCCATATGCTAATGTAGTAGGATGTTTGATGTATGCGATGGTTTGTACTCGACCAGATATTTCACATGCAGTTGGGGTTGTCAGCAGGTACATGGCAAATCCAGGAAAAGAACACTGGTCAGCAGTGAAATGGGTGCTTCGATATCTGAGAGGCACAAGTGATTATTGTATCACTTATAACAGGAGCAGTGAATATGTTTGTGGATATGTTGATTCTGATTTTGCAGGTGATTTGGATAAGAGAAGGTCAACTTCAGTGTATGTCTTTACTCTTGCAGGTGGAGCTATTAGCTGGATGTCAAAGCTACAGAACATTTTTGCTTTATCCACTACAGAAGCAGAATACATAGCTGCTTCACATGCTTGCAAAGAAGCAGTTTGGTTGAAAGGTTTGTTTGGTGAGTTTGGTAGGTTGCAGGACAACATCAAGTTATTTTGTGATAGTCAAAGTGCAATTCACTTGGCTAAAAATCCCGCCTATCATAGTAAATCAAAGCATATACCTATCAAGTACCATTTTGTAAGACAAGTTATCACTGAAAGGGGAGTCTCTCTTGAAAAGGTGCATACAAAGGAAAACTGTGCAGACATGTTCACGAAACCAGTTTTGTTAGAGAAGCTGCGTTGGTGTTTGGCTTCTCTTGGCTTGCAGAAAAGATAAAATAATAATAACAGGGCATCAGGCTAATTGTTGTCAAGGTGGAGATTGTTGAGATTTTCTGTTCTAAATAAAATAGGAAAAATCTCAGTAGGTGACAAAAATTAGGAATTAGTTCCTAGATTAGCTCCAGTTTGTTGGGAGGGAGTTAATGCATGCTAAATTTGAGTTGATGGCTGTTAGATTCTCCTGCTATATAACAGGTATCCATACGTTTGTTTTGGAGAGTGTGTGAGAATTGTAATCTCCTGTTTGAATTAATAAAGACTGCCAATGCCCTGTTGTGTGGACGTAGCCCAGGAGGTTTGGGTGAACCACGTTAAAGCTGTGTGTCTTTCCTGTGCATGATTAATTTGATGTTGTTATGTTTGATAAATTGTTGCGCTCCAACATTTTTTAACATTACATATCTGATATAATAATTATGGAAAATCCTAAGAACAAAAGATAGACTCACAAACTCCTAGTTTCTGGGTTTCCGGACTTCTAAATTGTTTTTTTAATGACTTGTTCTTTCATAGGGATTGCATAATGGTTGAGTATAACCTGAGTATTTTTTCTCAAATATGGCCATAACCTTGATAACTATAACATCCCTCCAAAATCGCTTAGAAAAATAATTAAGAATTACCAACCATTTCCCAGTAATTTGTTTTTTATTTCTATAACCCACTCATGCGTTAATTCTCACATTAAGTGGATGACTCTTGTGTTTTCCTTCGCATAGGTAACATCTTTTTTTTATTTATGCATTCTTTTTTCCTCTTCGAAAACTAAGTACACTACATAATTCTCTGCATTTGTAATTTGACTTGTGATGCAGCTTGGATGCACATGGTATTGAAGTTTATTATATATTTTGTTACTTAGGGATATATTTATGCCTATAGGTGTATCCGTGTTGGAAGTGGTTACTTTAATGATTTTTTCGTCACCACTCCATAAATAAATGGAATTAAAAGTCATAACTTCCTTACATATCTAAGTCACATATTTAAACCATACTTAAATAAATTTTTTACTGATTAAAATTTTTTGTGCCTATTGTTGATAACCACGTATGCTAATTAGTTATAAATTAAATTCAAAAAAAATATCTTAGAAATGAAATTAAAAAGAAAAACTTATAAAAGATGCATTGCAATGTGGATTGATTTTGAAACTTATAACTGTTCACATTATCAAAAGTATACCACTTGGAAGTGAAACTTATAACTGTTCACATTATGAAAAGTATACCACTTGGAAAGTGTGTGTTTAAACACTTTTCATACACACTTTTCATCCACTCTACCAAAGTGGTTCATGCCATTCAAATGTATTCTCACTCACATGTTACTATAAAGAACAAAATATTATTTTATTAAATTATTCTTGTTGTTGATTTTTTATTACTTTAAAAAAATTTATTGTTGTAAAATATTCAAGTCTCCATGCTACTCATTTCAACTTACTTCCTTAATGTATCCATTTGAATAATTAAATCTAGAATGATTAATGGGGTTGACACGATGTATGATAATAAAAAATAATTAGAGTTTCATATTATTTAAACAATACAATGAATAAATAATAAATGGTTGGTTTAAATTATAATATACTTTTAGCTTTCATAATGTAAAGTAAAAACAAAATTGTGACTATCATGTGATAATCTATCACTTAACTATTGCAATCATACTTGTTGTATTCACCATCTGTGTTAATTTTTGGTGTATTGGAAGCTCTCATTAATAATAAGATCTCATTATCTCACAATTACCATAATTGCAATATAGGGATAAACCCTAATATTAAATTATATAAAATTATTTTAATACAATAATAAATTGTAAGATTAAATTATAATAATTATTTTAATATAACTGTATTATTAATAAAGTGTAAGATTAAATTATAATAGTTATTTTAATACAATTATATTATAATATTATATTATTAAATCATTATAAGGTTTATGGAGTAGTGGTCTCCTATGCATGCCATTCAAATGTATGACCACTCACAATTAAGTATGAAGAACAAAATATTATTTTATTAAATTATTCTTACTCCTCTAGATTTATTTTTTATTAATTAAAAACAAATGTTGTTTCTCTCTCTATCCATGCTACCTATTTGGACTTCCTTAATGTTGAATTACTTTACTTAATATGATGTTTTATATTATTTCAACAATATAATGAATAACTAATAAATTGTAGGTTTAGATTATAATATAGTTTTAGTTTTATAAATTAGTTGTAAAAAAAATTGTTAGTATCATGTGATCATATATCACTTAACTAATGCAATTATACTTCTTGTTTTATTCAACATTTGTATTAAAGTTTGGTGTATTGAAAGGTTTTCTTAATAATAAGGTTTCATTAACACATAATTGCTATATATAAGGAATAAAACTTAAGGTTAAATTTTAATGAAATTATTTTAATACAATAATAAATTATAAGATTAAATTATAATAATTATTTAATACAATTATATTATAATATTGTATTATTAAATTATTTTTATTATATAAAATAATAATAATAATAATAATAATAAATTGTTATAAATTTAGAATCTATTTTAATAATATTTTAATCTTGTAAGCATAAAAAAATTCTAGTTGATCACTAGATGAGTAAATTGTATTTTAACGAAATTCATAATTAATATACATTAATTAATTAATTAATTAATTAAAACATGAAAACATTAATAAATTGGAGCATTAAACATCATTAATTAAAATATTAATTAATAGCATTAATTAAAACATTTTACAATATGTAATTAAAACTTTTATATAAAAAAAGTTTTGTAACATTAAAAATTAATTCAAAAATTTGTAAAAAAATATATTAATATTAATTAATAATAAAGTGAAATAATTATTATATTACCATTATTACATTGACATATTAACTAAATCATTAATACATAATTATTATACTTAACTATATTATTCAAATATATCAAGCATGCTCAACCATGTTGCGGTTTAAATCAAGCATGCTCAACCATGTTTATTTTACTGTTTATAGTATTTATTTATAATTTTTATATATTTGAGGTTTATAATATTTATCTAAAGGTTTTTATATACTTGAGTTTTATAATATTAATATCTTAGATTTAATATTATTCCCTTCAGTTTATTATAGTAATAATCATGTGAGTTTATCAAACCTTTTTGTTTAAGATATTAGTGTTTAGGTTTCATTAATCTCTTATATTTTTCATATTGA
Source organism: Pinus albicaulis (assembly GCA_034641835.2). NCBI lineage: Eukaryota > Viridiplantae > Streptophyta > Pinopsida > Pinales > Pinaceae > Pinus > Pinus albicaulis. The sequence continues at coordinate 248,034,498 of CM076572.1, read as the reverse complement.
TCCGTTCACCTTATTTATCCTTTAGGTTCTTAATATTTATCCTTTGTGTTCACCAATTCTTGTGCTTTATAATATAAAACCCTTGGGTTTATTAGTTCTTTTCGTTTATAATATTAAACCACCCTTGGGTCTTAGAATCTCTTGAGTTAAAAATATTAATTTATAGGGTTTATTAATTTCTTAGGTTTTTGAGATAAAAATATTAATTCTTAGGCTTTATTAATCTCTTATGTTTTTAATATTGATCTTGATCCCTTGACCTTACTGATCCCTTAGGTTTTTAATATTTATCCCTTAGGTTCACCAATTCCTTTGGTTTGTAATATCAAACCCTTGGTGTTATTAGTTCTTTACGTTTATAATATTAATAACTCCTTGGGTTTATTAGTATCTTGAGTTTCAAATATTAGTTATTAGGGTTTGTTAATCTCTTGAGTTTAAAATATGATCCCTTGACCTTATTTATCCCTTAGGTTTTTAATATTTATCCTTCCAGTTCACCAATTCCTTTGGTTTGTAATATGAAACCCTTGGTGTTATTAGTTTTTTATGTTTATAATATTAATAACCCCTTGGGTTTATCATTATCTTGAGTTTAAAATATTAATTAGTAAGGTGTAGTAATTTCTTGGTTTATAATATTAATATTTATCTCTTGGGTTCACCAATTACTTTGGTTTATAATACTAAACCCTTGAGTTTATTACTTCTTTTAGTTTATAATATTAATAATATCTTCGGTTTATTAATCGATTTAATTTAAAATATTTATTATTAGGGTTTATTAATTTCTTAGGTTTTTGAGTTTAAAAATTTTATTTTTAGGGTTTAATAATATTTTTTGTTTTTAATATTAATCCCTTGGTCTCATTGATCATGTAGGTTTTTAATATTTATCTCCTTGGTTCACCGATTCATTTGGTTTATAGTATTAAACCTTTGCGTTTATTAGTTCTTTTGGTTTATAATATTAATAATACGTTGGGTTTATTAATATTTTGAGTTTTAATATTATGATTTACATTATGGCCTAATATGTTGGGTTATAATATAGATTATAATATATATAGTTTATAATTAGGGGTTAGTATTGGGCTTATAATATTTGGTTTTAATATTAGGGTTTATAATATTGTGTTTAATATTCAGAGTTTATAACATTGGGGATTATAATATTTCAGTTCATAATATTGATTCTTAGGGTTTATTGATATCTTGTGTTTCTAATATTGATCCCGTGTCCTTATTGATCTCTTAGGTCTTTAATATTTATTCGTTGGGTTCACCAATTCCTTTGGTTTGTAATATTAAACCATTGGTTTTATTATGTTGGTTTATAATATTAATAACACATTGGGTTTATAAATCTCTTAAGTTTAAAATATTAAGTCTTAGGGTTTATTAATCTCTTTAGATTAAAATATTAATTCTTATGCATATTTAGAGTTTATAACACTGGGGATTAAAATGTTTCGGTTAATAATATTGATCCCTTGGCCTTATTAATCCCTTAGGTCTTTTATATTTATCCGTTGGGTTCACCAATTCCTTTGGTTTGTAATATTAAACCACTAGTTTTATTATGTTGGTTTATAATATTAATAACCCCTTGGTTTTATTAATATGTTAAGTTTAAAATATTAAGTCTTAGGGTTTATTAATCTCTTGTTTTAAAATATTAATTATTATTCTTTATTAATTTCTTGGTTTATAATATTAATATTTATCCCTTGGGTTCACCAATTCCTTTGGTTTATAATATTAAAACCTTGGTTCTTTAGTTCTTTTGGTTTATAATATTGATAATCCATTTGGCTTATTAGTCTCTTCACTTTAAATTATTAATTCTTAGGGTTTATTCATTTCTTAAATTTTAAGTTAAATATATTAATTATAAGGGTTTATTAATCCCTTGAGTTTTTTAATTCTTTGGGTTGGTAATATTAGGTGTTAAATATTAGTCTTACACCTTAATATTAATGCATGGTCCAATTTCACATTATGAAAAATGTTGTCTCAATATTAAAATCACCCATCGGCTACCATTGTTAATCATATTTAGTCGTAGTCAATGAAGGTCGTCCATGGTCGAATGTCACATTGTGACAAAGATTGTCTCAATATGAAAATCAACAATGTCAAACCATGGTCATTTTTCATCCAACATCGCATTGTGACAACAATTGTTTCAATGTTTAAGTCAAACATGCTCAACAATGTTTATTTTATGGTTTATAGTATTTATCTAAATATTTTTATATACTTAAGGTTTATAATATTTATCTAAAGATTTTATATACTTGAAGTTTATAATATTAATATCTTAGGTTTAATATTATTCCCTTCAGTTTATAATATTAATAATCATGTGCGTTTATCAAACCATTTTGTTTAAGATATTTATTTTTAAGCTTTATTAATCTCTTATGTTCTTCATATTGATCCCTGTGCCTTATTGATCACTTAGGTTTTTAATATTTATCCCTTGGGTTCACCAATTCCTTGGGTTTATAATATAAATCCCTTGGGTTTATTAATTTTTTTCATTTATAATATTAAAGTACCCTTCGATCTAAGAATCTCTTGAGTTAAAAGTATTAATTCTTAGGGTTTATTAATTTCTTATGTTTTTGAGATAAAAATATTAATGCTTAGGCTTTATTAATCTCTTGTGTTTTCAATATTGATCCCTTCAGTTTTTAATATTGATCCCTCTGGTTCACCAATTCCTTTGGTTTGTAATATCAAATCCTTGGTGTTGTAGAAATTTATGTTCCCAACCCCGGTTTTCAATTTATCCTTATTTCTCCGATAAAGTTAAATGCCCATTCCCATAGCCATACATTCAACAAGCTAGAAAAATAAATATTTTCTGGAAACACAAATTCTAGAAATTTCACAGTGCTGAAATGCAAAAATAAAAACTCAGAAAATTAAATCAGCCACACACAAAAAGTAGACATTCTGATTTTTGGTCAACTTGACCCTGGAAAAACCCCCTAGAACTCTTGGGGAAAACCAGTTCGAAAGCTTCTTCTTATTTATGATAAATAATTTTATAGTTAAGAGAAATACACAGTAAAAATTACAACAAACACTAAAAACCACTTATCTCGATTTTCGTGCCACCTTCCACATTGAAAATCGTGCCAAACAACAAACAAAAAATTACAGGAAAATTTATAGTAATAAATGATGTCCTTGGTGCCTCAAAAAACATGCTAGAAACTGCTTGTATGGAACTGTAAAGAACTGTATAGATAGGATAGCAGTCCCTTCTTCGATTTCCGTGCCCAGGAAATCTGCCTCGAAAATCATGCCCTTAACTATCGTTTCTGCTCCTCGAAAACAACACTATATTTTCCTTGAAATGCGTGCGAACTGCTATATGGATTTTGTGCCTTGGTAACCATGCCAATAAATGTTGTTGTACATATTTTCTGCCTTGGGAAGTGTGCCCTCCTGCTGTACGGATTTGTTGTGTGTCTTTTGATGCTCTCGCTCCACTCATAAGTTTCTCTTCAACCTTCTCTCCTCCTCTCTCAATCTGCTCATGAAGGAATGAATGACCTTTTCGCTCCTTTTCCTCCTTTAACCTAACCCTAAGTGACTTTTGGGGAACCCCTAAATCCAATGGTTGAGATAGCTTTAGATCTCGGGCTAAGATTAAATGCTCATTTAAATCTCACTTTCTATTTTTTTAATTCACCCCACTTTAATAAAGACCCACTTAGTCATTTATTTCCAAAGTCACTTTTCCCTTTCTAATTTCACATTGACTTTATTAAAGTCACTTTAAAATTAGACTTAGTAACTTTATCACTTAAAGTCACTTTTAAATTAGATTTGACTTTATAACTTTATAAAGTCACTTTAGGAGAAAAATTAAATTATTTTGGACACTTTTCCCTAGGCTAAGGATCAAAGCCTTAGGGAACCACCTGCCCTCCAGTAACCAAATTTCAACACTCCCTCTTACTAAGGAAGGTGTTCCTCACCACACCCATCTTGTCTCTGAAGTAGACATGCTTTCCCCGCGGTAAGGCTTTTGTAAGAATATCTGCAACTTGCTCATCAGTGGGAATATACTCAAGCTTCACAGCTCCCTTCTGAACATAGTCTCTGATGAAATGATATTTGATCCCAATATGCTTTGACCTGTCATGAAATACTGGATTCTACGTGAGTTTAATGGAACTATGATTATCATAGTATATCAGTGAAGGTCTCAACGACTGACCAAATAAGCCAAACAACATCCTGCGAAGCAATATGGAAAACCCAAAACAAAACAGCACCCTAAAGTGCTCTTCCTATCAAAAGCACAACCTTCCCAATCAGAATCAGTGTAACCTGCCAATCTCACTCCATCCCCCTGCTTATAATCCATACCATAATCCACTGTTCCTTGCAAGTACCGCAAAATGTGTTTTGTAGCAACCTAGTGCACCCTCTTGGGCTCACACATGAACTGGCTCATTGTGTTGACTGAAAATAAATATCTGGTCTAGTGTTGACCAAATACATCAAGGAACCAATCAGCTATCTATACAATGTGGGATCCACCAACTCGGAATCTGAAGCGTGAAGCTTCTTCCAGTTGGTGATCATTGGTGTCGACATGGGTCTACAATCCTCAATGTGGAATCTACCAAGGATGTCCACAATATACTTACCCTACCCCAGGAAGAAACGCCCCTCCTCCTGCCACACCTCCAAATCCAAAAAGTAATGCATCAAGCCAATGTCCTTCATCTCAAACTCCGATGCAATATCTCTCTTGCATTGCTCTATGAGTCTCTTAGCACCCATAATGACTAAGTCATCCATATACAACACCTGAATGAGAGGCTCCTCACCTACCACAATAAAGGAAATGTTTGGATCTGAATCACTCTTTGTGAAACCCATCTCCTGCAAGTATGTATCTATCCTGGAGTGCCAAGCTCTAAGAGCTTGCTTCAGGCCATAAAGGTTCTTCTTTAGTCTGCACACATGGGACTCCATCCCATGCACCTCAAAGCCCTGTGGCTACTCAATGTACAACTCATCTTGTATGAATCCATTGAGAAATGTGGTCTTCACATCCATCGGGTGGATCTTCCAACCCATCTCTGCTGCTATCGATATGATGGATCGAATCGAAGTATATCGAGCCATGAGAGTGAAGGTCTCCTCATAATCTACTCCCTCTACCTAGGAGAACCCTCTAGCCACAAACATTGCTTTGAATTTCTCAATGCTGCCATCTGCAGCATGCTTTACCTTGTAAAGCCATCTGGATGTAACCACGGATTTTCCCTCAGGCCTTGGCACCACCTCCCAAACATCATTATTCATGATAGAAGAATACTCCTCCTACATGGCCTCTCTCCAAAGCTGTTGACTAGCTTCCTCCTCATAGCTAGAAGGATTAGAGTCAATTATGTTGGCAACCATTGCCATATAGCTACATAACCTCTCAGGTGGTCTGCTCTCTCTGACCAACCTCTTTGGCCCAACAACATATGTGGCCTCTCTCAAGGTATCCTGAAGTCACTTGGGCTTCCTCTTCCCTAAGCACACTTCTCCCACCGGAGAATGAAACTCCTCCTCCTCATCATCAGGAGCCTGAACTCCTGACTATTTTTTTGTTGACCTCTTGCCTGAACCTGAACCTGTAGACGCTAAAGTACCGTGTGAACTTTCCATTAGTGGAATCCCTAGTGAAATTTTATGTTGACTACTTTGCATGCTACGTGAATCACCACCTATCTGACTCTATGAGCCACTCCTCACTGATGGACATGACATCGTAATCGATGTACCTCCGGATCCTCCTAGTCCCTACCCACTTGATCCCTATGCCTGACTCAGCTGCTCCTAAGGGTTTTGCTGATCTAGATACTCTAACTCTTGTGACCTCCTGAAAGCCCTATCCTCCTCGAATTTCACATCCTGTCTGATGAAAACTCTCCTATGTGTGGGAATATAAATCAGAACGACTTTTGAGGTCTCACTGTGGCACACAAAGATACCCTTATCTACGGTGGGCTATAGCTTGGTCCTCTTCTCCTTGGGTACGTAGGAGTATGGAATACACCCAAACATACGGAAGTGACCAACATCAAGATTTTTCCCAAAAAAAGCCTCCTCCAGAGTCACATGCCCCAAGGCACAATGAAAACTCCTGTTCTCCAAATAAACAACAGTGTTGTAGGCTTCTGGCCACAAAAAAAATGGTAGCCCCTAATCATGTAACATGGCTTTAGAAGCCCCAATGATGGATCTGTTCTTCCTCTCTGCAACCCCGTTCTGCTGGGGGTTGTAAGGAACTGTGGACTCCCTCCTAATGCCTGCCTCTGCACAATACTCAAAAAACTCACCAAGGGTGTACTCTCCTCCATTGTCCAACCTCAGGGACTTGATCTTCCGACCTGTCTGAGTCTCCACAAGAGCTTTGAACTCCTGAAACTGCTTGAAGACCTCACTCTTGGTCTTCAAGAAATAAAACTAGGTCCTCCTCGAGTGACCATCAATGAATAAAACATAATACTCATATCCACTAAAGGAAACATGAGACATCCGACTGCCCACATCAGAATGAGTCAAATCAAGTATCCTAGTCAATCTGATGTCACTGCTGGGAAAAGGGGATTTAGAAAAATTGTCCATAGCACATCCTCTACATGTATCAAAGTTATCAGTACTGAAATATGGCACACCTGTAGTGATCTCCCACAATGTCCTCAAGGCTCCATGAAACATGTGCCCCATCCCGCGATGCCATATCTCGCATAGCTCTGAACTTCTAGCTCTGTTGTGGGTACTACTGATCAATGCCAAAAGGGGCTGAAATGCGAACTTGTACACCTTTGCATGGCGTAGACCAATCACTCTAGCTGAATCAACTGGAGCGCCCCTGGGATATATAAGCACATTTCCTCTCCTGAACAATATCTCATACCCTCTGTCCTCCAATGCTGAGATGCATATGAGGTTCTTCCTCATCCCTGGCACATATAGAACATCTGACACCTTCAAGGGAGGTTTGGGTTCCCTATCAAATGTCAATGTCCCCACACCGACTGCTCTAACAACGCTGTCATCTCCAAGTACTATCTCTATATCAATGCCACTCTCTGAAAGCTCTGAGAAGTACTCATGGACTGCTGTCATATGACGTGAAGGCCCACTATCAACATACCAGATACCTAAAGATGTTTTTCTAGTGGAGGGAAATGCACACTCCCTCTCAACCTCCATGGATGGTGATCCTACACTAGTGGACTCATAAGAAATTAACCCAAACTCCCGGTCAAAGCTGCCATGCTCTGGTTCTTCCCCTTCTTCTTCTTCTCTGGACACACAAGTGCATAGTGTCCCATCTCCTGAAAATTCCAACACTTCACCTTGGAATAGTCCTTCTGCATGTTCCCCTGTTTACTTTTACCTTTGCCTTTTCCCCCACCAACACTTGTGGAAGCTTACTTCTTTCCCTTGCCTTTCTTGACTCCTACTAACAGTGCTACATCCTCATCCTTCTCGACTGGTTTTCCTACCCCAAGCTGGCTCTTTCTAATTTTTTTCTGTATGAAATCATCCCAGAACCTCTCCCAAGTGGGAAGGGTCTCACGTGCACAAACCCCATCAGAAAAGTTTAGCCATGAACTGGGAAGGCCATTCACTGCAATCCTCACCAACTCAGTGGGTGGAATTACCTCTCCAACTTCTACCAATGCATCTCTCACATTAGTAATATTTGTGAGATATCTAGCTGCACTATCAGTGTTACCCATCTTAATGGTCTTCAGCTTTGCCCTTAGGATCATTTTACTGTTTTCATTGGTACTCTCGTAGAGATTGGTCAATGTTTTCCACACCTCATGAGCATATGGTCCCACATGAGGAATGAAATGGTGTTTGATTCCATCCAAAATTAGTCTCTTACCCTTGTTATCCTTCTTATTAAAATTTTCCAACTGAACAACATTAGTAGGCACATTAACAGGGTTGTCTGCGGTATGCACCATGATATCCCAGACTTCTGCTTCCTCAAAGATGCTCTGCATTCTTTCCTTCCAAACATTGTAGTTACTATGCCCATCCAACCTATCCTCCACCCTCAAGCCCAAAGACATGCTTGATGTCCTAAATAAGCTGAAAATAACACTCCTATAGTAACAGTACTTTTTTCTGTGTGAAAAATCAGCTTGCTGTAATTTTTCTTCTTGTTGTCCGAAACAGCACTTTTCAGCAAAATAGCTCTGATACCATGTAGAAATTTCTGTTCTCAACCTTGGTTTTCAGTTTCTCCTTATTTCTCCCATAAATTTAAATGCTCATTCCCATAGACATACATTCAACAAGCTAGAAAAATAAATATTTTCTGAAAACAAAAATTTTGGAAATTTCAGAGTGCTGAAATGTAGAAATAAAAACTCATAAAATTAAATCAGCCACACACAGAAAATAGACACACTGATTTTTGGTCAACTCCACCCTAGAAAAACCCCCTAAAACTCTTGGGGAAAACGAGTTTGAAAGATTCTTCTTATTTCTGATAAGTTCTTTTACAGTGAACAACAATACACAGTAAAAATTACAGCAAACACTAAAAACCACTTATCTTAATTTTCGTGCCACCTTCTACCTTGAAAACCCTGCCAAACAGAAAGCAGAAAATTACAGGAAAAATTACAGCAATAAATGTTGTACTTGTTGCCTCCAAAAACTGTTGATTATGTTCCTCGAAAACAATGATGTCCTTTCCTCGAAATGCAAGCAAACTTTTGTACGAATTTTCTGCCTTGGGAAGTATGCCCTCCTGCTGTACAGATTTGTTGTGTGTCTTTTGCTACTCTCCCTCTACTCAAAAATTTCTCTTCAGCCTTCTCTCCTCGTCTCTCAATCTGCTCATGAAATAATGAATGACATTTTCCTTCATTTTCCTCCTTTAACCTAACTCTAAGTGAGTTTTCGGGAATTCCTAAATCTAATGGCTGAGATAGGTTTAGATCTAGGGCTGAGATTAAATGCTCATTTAAATCTCACTTTCTACTTTTTAATTGACCCCACTTTAATAAAGACCCATTTAGTCATTTATTTGCAAAGTCACTTTTCCCTTTCTAATTTCACATTGACTTTATTAAAGTCGCTTTAAAATTAGACTTAGTAATTTTATCACTTAAAGTCACTTTTAAATTAGATTTGACTTTTTAACTTTATAAAGTCACTTTAGGAGAAAAATTAAATTATTTTGGACACTTTTCCCCAGGCCAAAGATCAAAGCCTGAGGAAACCACCTGTCCTCCAGTAACCAAATTTTAACAGGTATTATTATTTCTTTATGTTTAAAATATTAATAACGTCTTGGGTTTATTAATCTCTTGAGTTTAGAATATTAGTTCTTAGGGTTTGTTGATCTCTTGAGTTTAAAATATTAATTATTAGGGTGTATTAATTTATCGGTTTATAATATTAATAATTATCCATTGGGTTCACCAATTACTTTGGTTTATAATATCAAACCTTTGGGTTTATTACTTCTTTTGGTTTATAATATTAATAACGCCTCGGTTTTATTAATCTATTTAATTTAAAATATTAATTATTAGGTTTTATTAATTTCTTAGATTTTTGAGTTTAAAAATTTTATTCTTAGGGTTTAATAATCTCTTTTGTTTTTAATTTTGATCCTTATGCCTTATTTATCATGTAGGATTTTAATATTTATCCCCTCAGTTCACCGATTCTTTTGGTTTATAATATTAAACCCTTGGATATGTTTAGTTCTTTTGGTTTATAATATTAATAATCCTTTGGGTTTATTGAACTTTTGAATTTTAATATTATGATTTACATTATGGCGTAATATGTTGTCTTATAATATAGATTCTAATATATGGCATAATATGTTGTGTTATAGTATAGATTCCAATATATTGGGTTTATAATATTTGGGTTTAATATTAGGGTTTATAATATTGTGTTTAATATTTCTAGTTTATAACATTGGAGATTCTAATATTTTTGTTCATCATATGATTCTTAGGGTTTATTGATCTCTTCTGTTTTTAATATTGATCCCTTGGCCTTATTAATCCCTTTGGTATTTAATATTTGTCCCTTCGGTTTACCAAGTCCTTTGGTTTGTAATATTAAACCCTTGGTTTTATTATTTTGGTTTATAATATTAATAACCCCTTCGGTTTATTAATCTTTTAAGTTTAAAATATTAAGTCTTAGGGTTTATTAATCTATTGAGTTTAAAATATTAATTATTATGCTTTATTAATTTCTTGGTTTATAATATTAATATTTATCCCTTGGGTTCACTAATTCCTTTGGTTTATAATATTAAACCCATGGGTTCATTAGTTCTTTTGGTTTATAATATTAATAATCCCTTTGGTTTATTAATCTCTTCACTTTAAACTATTAATTCTTAGGATTTATTCATTTCTTACGTTTTGAGTTTAAAATATTAATTATTAGGGTTTATTAATCCCTTGAGTTTCCTAATTCTTTGGGTTGGTACTATTAGGCATTAAATATTAGTCATACCTTTTAATATTAATGCATGGTCCAATGTCACATTATGAAAAACATTTTCTCTATATGAAAATCAACCATGGCCTACCATTGTTAATCATAGTTTGTCACAGTCAATCAAAGTCTTCCATGGTAGAATGTCACATTGTGACAAAGATTGTCTCAATGTGAAAATCAACCATGGCAAACCATGGTCATTATTCGTTCAACGTCGCATTATGAAAATAATTGTCTTAATGTTTAAGTCGAACATGCTCAACCATGTTTATTTTACGGTTTATAGTATTTATCTAACAATTTTTATATACTTGAGATTTATAATATTAATCTCTTAGGTTTAATATTATTTGTTTGAGTTTATAATATTAATAATCATGTGAGTTTATCAAACCTTTTTGTTTAAGATATTAATTTGCAGGCTTTATTAATCTCTTTTGTTTTTCATATTGATCCCTTCACCTTATTTATCCCTTAAGTTTTTAATATTCATGCATTAGGTTCATCAATTCCTTGGGTTCATGACATAAAACCATTTGGTTTATTAGTTATTTTTGTTTATAATATTAAACCATTAGGCAGATGATCTAACGATAGAAGTTATGTTTATTTTAGGGTTTTTTTCCCTAGAAGGCAACGCCTCTCTTTGTATGAGGGTATTGTATTGCGGCTCTGTATGGTATGAGTAATTCTCGGAGCGAGAAATAGATAGGGAGACTGTGAGAGAGAATAGAGGATATTACAACGGATCTGTTGTAGGTTGTGTCTATTCATTTTGCTGGATAATAGAAAGGAAGGACTCGCTGTTCGAGGTGGACATAGCCCAAACTGAGTGAACCACGTATATCTGTGTCTCTTTGGTTTTATGTGTTTTGTGTGGTTGTGTTTTCTGCATATTTTATGTGTTTCATTGCTCTGTTATATATATAATTTTCTAACATTTTAATCTCTTATGTTTTTAATATTGATCCCTCGGCCTTATTGATCACTTGTGTCTTTAATATTTATCCCTTGCGTTCATCAATTCCTTTGGTTTGTAATGTCAAACCCTTAGATTTATTAGTTCTTTTTGTTTATAATATTAATAATCCATTGGGTTTATTAATCTCTTGAGTTTAAAATATTAATTCTCAGTGTTTAATAATCTCTTGAGTTTAAAATATGAATTAATAGGGTTTATTAATTTATTGGTTTATAATATTAATATTTATCCGTTGGGTTCACCAATTACTTTGGTTTGTAGTATTAAACGCTTGGGTTTATTAATTTCATAGGTTTTTGAATTTAAAAACTTTATTGTTAGGGTTTAGTAATATTTTGTATTTTTAATATTGATCCCTTGGCGTTATTGGTCTTGTATGTTTTTAATATTTATCCCTTGGGTTCACCTATTCCTTTGGTTTATAACATTAAACTCTTGTGTTTATTCGTTCTTTTGGATTATAATATTAATAATCCCCTCGGTTTATTAACCTTTTGAGTTTAAAATATTGATTATTATGGTATTAATATCCTAGGCTTTTGAGTTTAAAAGATTAATTCTTCGGGTTTATTCTTTTATTTTCTTTTTAATATTAATCCCTTCGTTTTATTATTTCCTTGGTTTTTTAATATCAATCCATTGGGTTGATTAATCGTTTATATTTTTAATTAATTGGGTTTATAATATTAAGATCCCGAAAGTTGATTGTTCTCTTTGGTTTATAATATTAATAATCATGTGAGTTTATCATTCATTTGTATTTAAAATATTAATTCCTAGGCTTTATTAATCTATTATCTTTTTAATATGGATCCCTTGGGCTTCTTCATCTCTTAGCCTTTTAATATTTTCCCCTTGGGTTCACCAATTCCTTGGACTTATAATATTTGACCCTTGGAATTATTAGTTATTTTCGATTATAATATTAATAATCCCTTCATATATTTGTAATACATACATACTTATTATAAATAGTAATAAAATACTAGTATTATGTTATATCTTAATTTTAGTATAGTTTGAATAAAAATTTAATAATATTTTATTATTATATATTTTATTATAAAATAATAAAATAATAAAATATTATATATTTTAATATATATATATATATATATATATATATATATATATATTAGTTTAATATATAGTATCAATATAGCTTATATTATTAATATATTATAAGTAGATATATAAGATATATTGGTAATTATACTCATAAATATATAATGATTATTTTGGTAAAATATATGTGGTGGGTGGTGGATATAGGCGTATCGGCGTTTATTTCATATACGCCTATTGACATATATCAACCACATTGGTAAATGTAATTGTGCTAGTTTAATCCTTGCTAAAAACATTGCGAAACTTTAGAAAAGATTTACATGGTTTCCCTAACTAATTTGATTGATTTGTTGGTATAATGATAAGGAATCCCGAGCTTTTTTTTTTTTTTAGATTTCGACGATGCTACATCCCATTGAAATTTTTATGGCATTTTTATGCCTTTTCAGATGCTTTCTTACCAGTAATTTCTTAGAAAAATCCAGTCTAAAATATTTAAAACCGTAACTTTGTTTTCTTCGAGAGAGTTCTTTTCTTGATAAATTATGTTTAATGAATGTGTTTTCCGTCTCAAAAGAGTATGGCAACGAGTATTTTGCTCATCTTCCTTGAAGGTAAGACATCCATTACAATGAAAAATCCATTTTTACTATATTATTATAAATATTTAATGGACCCTCCAAGGTTGGAATAAATGTTTCTTATTTATTATGCAAAAGTTAGTTCTCGACCACATTTGGGTGTTGGCTCTAAGGCTTCTCAAGTTATCGTCCATTCTAGATTAGTGTTCTCCATTTGATCCTTACAGGTACTCATTGTTATTACCCTATACAATATTTATAAGCCATCCCCGAGCTTCAGCTTGTCTGCAGCCGCATATAATTATTTCTAGTTAGTTCCATCATAACTTTGCCGCGGCTTACAATTTTCATTACATACTATCTGGTGGCCATTGTTAAGATGTATAAAACATAGATTCCTCTCACTGTGAATAGAGGACTGTGGTATTTGTTTTTTATTAAAGGTTGACGCATTATATAATCTTCAAATTTTCCTTATGATGTGGTTTTGTTTGCTACCAATACTCAGACGAGCAAAGATGTAAATTTTCTCTTTTTATAATAAATACAACTCTAATTTAATCTCCCATATATTTCTGTGTATGCTAGTATAACACAATCTTGGTTTCAACGGTAATTTTAGAGTACACCCTTTTGGATTCATGCATGTGAATCGACTTTTCCTTTGCTGGTTCAAATAATGCAATTCCATTATGTATCTATTATAAATGCATGTGTCATGAGAAATTATGGTTACATATTTATTTTCTTTTATTCTTTTGTAGGTTTAAAATAATCTCCAACTAGGCCAGAATCCGTAGGGGACTCTTATCATGTAGGGGACTCCTATCATGGGTGTTTGACTAACGTAAAAATATTTATCCCGAGATTCCAATTATACTATTAACATAATGTTACAGTGTAACTACATTGTGGCAACTAGATTGTTGTAATTTCTGGTTTCTTTTGCTACGTTGTAATTGTTATAATTAGTTAACAGTCTATGGTTTTCTTTTCATTCCCACATGTATAGTGGATACGAAGGTTAATTTTGTTCACGGTCTCGTTTTCATTTTCTCCACAATATGGGATTTTGTTTATACAACATTTAGGAAACCCTAGGTTAGATCCTATGACCTTTACTCCGCAACTCCCTTAGATCAATCCTAAATACACACATATACATATTTCTTTCACAGAATGTTAGTAGAACTTTAATCCTTCACCATTGTGAATGCACTTAAGAAAATACATAAAAATGAATTACTATTTATTTATTTCATAACTCTAAACTTCAAAAGTATTATACCTAAAACAAAATTTACCCACATATCTATATACTTATCTAAAGTTTTTCTTACAATTAGATTAAAGGTTTCCATGTGCCTCCCATCCATGAACTATGTTTCTTACTAGTTCCCTTGAATCCCTACTCCTATAGTCCATGAAAACCCCCATATGAATTCTTCTTAGTCTTCACCTCCTTAACCCCTTAGCAACATCCTACTAATTTCTTGGTTCATGTCCAGTCTTTCTCTCCCATTGGTAATTTGTTTAAATTTGACTACGTTTATCTCCGAGGATCTTCTTTTCATATTTTTTCACTCATGAAATTGATTTCCAATCATGAAATATTTGGTGGTGTGATTCAACCAATAGTTAAACTATGGAAAAACGATGGATTTTTCTTCTCTTTATTCATTTCCCCTTCTTACGGATAGCTTAACACAACAATATTTCTTGGTAGTTAGGAGTCTAATCTCACACGTAATAAAATTTAATATATTTTCAAGGATAATAATACAAAAAAGTATTTTATTTTTATGAATCAAAATAAATATTTACAATGTCACTTCGTATCACTTGTCCCACATTGAATTTTCAACCATGTGTCAATATAAAATCCATAAAAATAAATGTATGGGTATGTATCATATATCCCCTCCCCTTAGAGGGTAACACCATCCTTAGAAAAACATAGGAAAAGCTTATTTAATTTTATCTTCCATATCTTAGGTGGCCTCCTTAAGGCCCAAATTGCTTCCATGGCTCTTTAGCCTCGCTCGTGGCTTGATTTTGAAGTGTAGTGTCCCTTTGGTTCAAAATTCGTAGAGGCTGAACCTAGAACTTACGTTATGGTTCGACATATACAACAATACAAACAATTACATGATCAATATCATGGATATACTCTTTCAAAAGAGACACATTAAATATATTATGAATGTTAATATGGGCTTGTAGGGCCACCTGGTAGGCCACCAACTCTACCCTTGCTAGTATCTCAAATCACGCAAAAAATCAAGTGGCTAGGTTAGAAAAACTCCCCAGTTTTAGGGAACTCTTTTCTATTCATACATTAATATGGTCATGTTCATCCAATTAAAACTCATTGTTTCCTTTTCAACTTTGCATAACATTTTTTCATTTCCTATTCTTATTTAAAGTTATGCATGATCATTTTCACCATGTTATCCATTCCCTGTAGAATATACAGCCATAACATCAACCTTTATCTAGATCGATTCCAAATTAAGGGAATATGAGAGTTCATTGCATACAAAACCTAAAAAGGGGTCATCTTGAGTGATGCTTGATAACTATTGTTATAGGAAAACTCCACTAAGTGTAAGTAGTCCTCCCATTTCATCGGTTGGTTCACTACATATATGCATAACATGTATTCAAGGATTGATTAACCCTTATTGTTTTCCTATCCATTTATGGATGGTACAGAGTACTGAAACGTAGTTGTGTACCCATTCCAGAAAAAAATTCCTTACAAAAGCTTGAAGTGAATTTTGTGTCCCTGTGTGATATAACAGTCTTTAGTATTTTGTGAAGTCTGAAAATTTATTTGAATACTTCTGCCACAAGTGCAACTTTATAATTATACCAAACAGGTTTAAAATGAGCACCCTTAGAGATATTTTTTACCACAATCATAATAGAATTGTGTTGTTTCTGAGTCCTATGTAACCTAGTAATAAAATTTGTTGAAATCACCTCCTACTTCCAGTCTAGTATTGGTGGGGGGTTCATCAATCCTACTGAGTTTTGATGTTCTAGTATTACCTGCTTACATTCTTGCATCCTACAAAGTACTCAACTACATTCTTCATACCAAGCCAAAAAAAATCATTTTTAAGATCGGTGATCCTTTTATGATACCCTAGGTGATCTGAATGGAAATATTAGTGTTTTCTATGATAAGATACAATTCATAATTTAAATAAAGTGCTTGAAGATGATAAGGTTAATTGCAAGTTTAACATGATTTTTTATGTGAATTTCATGAGAAAATTAACATAAACAAAAAACTGAAAACAACATCTAACATACATGAACATGACCATAAACAGTAACACACCATCACATGATGAAGGATTTCACCCCGCATGGGCTACGTCTCCTTGGTATAGCTTCCAATGGCTTGAAACACTTCAATTATTCTTGAAAGTGTGATTACATGTGTTTACAATGCTTAAATAGTTCCGAAACTTGTTCTGCCAGCTCTAGAATGCCCAAAAATTCCTATGTAGCCTCTCTCTACCTCAAATATGGCCAAAAAATGACTTAGTTAAGACTTCCCCAAGTTTATGCACTATTCACTTTACATTTTCCCCAAAATTAAACATCATCCTACAAATTCGTCGAGAATCCAGCTAACTGAGCATCAATTTTCTAAAAAACCAGGTGAAATTGTTAGAGTGCTTAAATGCCGAATAACACTTAAAAATCGGATTTCAAACCATATTATATATATATATATATCCCTCGCACGGTTAGTCCTAACCGTCAATATTAAGTGGTAATTGTGGGCACATGTCTCGGTTGGTGGAAATGTTATTTGTTAACGATTAGGGGGGTCAGTTGACACCACGAATTCTGAACCAGTGGTCTCATTGTGTCACATGGTTGATGCTAACATTGTGGTTAGGATCAAGGACGGGGGTGTGTGGCTAGCCTCCCACTCCTGGTCCCGCCTTTGACACTGATGAGGTTTGGGACTTGACCTCGACCCCAACCCCAAATTCATATTTCATATGTAAATAAAAATATATGAAAACCATACATAGTAATAACTACATGCTCTGGCGCAACGATAAAGCGTTGTGCTTGGTAATTTCTGGTCGCGGCTTCAATCCCCACCCGCTCCGCTCATACTTCAACAAAAATGTTGTGGCCTCGCATGCTGCCACGTGGCTGCCTCCAGTTCGGACATGTTGTAGCATCTTGTTGGCCACATACCCAACCAATCACAAAATCGCAACAATAAATCAATACCAACGTGCCACTTGGGAGCATCCCATATGCCAGAGGAAAATCCATTTGACTGGTGAAGGCACCACGTAGGCATGCACTATCAGATTTATAGATTGTTGACTGAGTTTTCCTCCATTTAAAAAAAATAATTATATGTTTAACAAAGTGGACAGAATGCATTTCTGGGAGCACATTATGTCAGTTTTCTATGAAATGCGTTGTGCAGGATTCAGAACAACAAGATCTACGTGGTTTTTTAGGTTCCACACCATTATGAAAATTTTCATTTTTTAGCATAATTTTAAGCACCTGATCACTCCTCCACACTGGAATATTTTGGACCCCAAAAGATCACTTTCAACTTTTAGGTGGATGAATGTACAACCCCCTAACATTTCAAGTAGTTTGGCGAATATTTTTCCTTGAGCTTCACTCAAAGGTAAGCTACATTCCCTCATTTTGAGTACTCTGTTATTTTATCATGAATGGAGTCTTATTGAATCTCATTAAGGAATTCTAAAGTAAAATCGTCAAAATATGGAATCTAAATATTCTCTCCTTATTCTTCACTTTTAAGCCTCTCCTTACAAAAGTGATGCCAAACTCCATCATTGACTTTTTGCTTGTGATCGATACAATACTTCTACTTTCCTTTTATCTTTTTAAGGTGGTCTTGCACTATTTGTTGTACCATTTGGAGTCGTTCAATGAAATTATTGTGTTTTTCCATGTCGTCATTAAAAGAAACATCCTTCTCACCAAGATGATACAAAAAAATATGATGTAAATTGTAAACAAATTCCACTACTTGGTTTATTTAACTGAAGATGAATGTACACCTTGAAAGTATGTATACCGCTGAACATAACTTTCATGTAAAACATAATGATGTTTGAGTAAAATAGTTACACAAATAATAGGTCTAGAAGGCATATCAACAAACGTGTCGCTTATACCTCTCTTATACCCTTTGACCAAGTGGAATTGTTGATGAACACCCATCAAATGAAAGTGCCTTGATCACTGCAAGTTAATCATTGCACCATTAAAATTTTCTGAATGAAATGAAATGGCAAGTCACTTGTATCCACCTGAAACTCAAATTACATTTTCAAGTTTAAAAGAGAAAATAAAAGACATGAAATTATATTTTTCTTCGAAGCATCACATGCCTCTTGTTGTTTTCCTCCCCACTCGAAGAACTTTTGAACACATGTCAATGCATGCCAAGGAGCCACAATAGAATAAATATTAACAAAAATTCTCTTCCAACATTGGGGTCCTCCCAAACAAACCTCTTATCAAGATGACCCAATCCACAATGGTGTCAAAATTTGAGAGGTATACCTTCAAATTACCTCCTCCAATGTTATAGCCTAAGTACATCAAAGAAATTTTACACAAATCATCCTTTTACATCTTCAAAAACAAATTTTCATGCCTTACGAAATCAAGTGTTTTTCTCTCATACATCACATGTTCATAATGAAATTTTCTAAAATTGACAATGTCGTACAAGTGGACTATCACATCTATAAATGGCTCCAATTCATCATTATTCATATGCATGAAAGTAGTAGGAGTATGGGAAATACCATAAAACATAAAAATCCATTCAAACAAACCTTGTTTGATGTTAAATTTTGTCTACCACATACCTCCTTCAACAACTCTTATTTGATGAAATCCACCCCTATTAACCCCCACAATAAAATGTTTTCCATTATCTTGGACACCAAAACCATAGGTGCACTTCATGGCAGAAGAGATGGTCAAGTGATTCCATTGTTCAAAAAATTTTGGATATTCTTTTGTATTGCTGCACTTTGCACTTTTTACATCCGATGCATGTCAATGTCACAAAGAGAACATTCTCGCTGCAAATTTTTTTCACGTGGGATTCAATTCTTCTTGAGAGGAAATCCCTTCACATCCTGAAACACCTTATCATCATGGTTAATTAAATCAACAAAATAAGAATTAAAACTTGTATTAAAACCATAAAAAACCTCATAATAATAATCAACATTGGGTTTGATCATAAGAGGAACTAAATTATTGGTTGAATTGACTAGCCTTTTCATTTTCCCTGTATTAACTAATTATAGATTTAGTTTCTTGTGGTGATCTCTCACTATGTACTCCACACCTTATTTTAACAAGTGGTACTTGTTTTCATGGTGATAGAAGATTCCATTTCTATCATAGAGGTAATGAATTCCCGTAATAATCCCTGAAATGTCAACCGGTACAACATCTAACTCCACTTCGTCAAAGAATTTTGCGGTGATTGCAAACTAGAAAATACACTTTCTTGTAACCTATAAATTGGTGTCCTTTCATATCCAACCCATTGGATATGGCTTGGGATGTGTTATGGTTTCAATATTAAGGTTCTTGAATAATTTTTCAGTTATAAAGTATTCTTGAGACCCACTATCAAATACTATGTTTCTTTTTGTATGTTTTGAGACAACCCTCAGATGAAACAATTCAATTCTAGTTTCTTCACTTGAAGTTCTACTATAAAAATTTAAAGTGCTAGTGCTAGCAATGGATTTCTTACATTTTATCCCCGTGGTTGTGATTTTAGTTTCATCACCCGAATTAGACTGAAAATCCTTTTGAGTGATTGCAGTTTTCCTTTCCTTCCCTTTGTTATTGAATTTATTTGGCTTTATTATCGGATGAAGCTTCCAAAAATGGTATTCATCGTGACCGTCCTTGGAAAAATGCTTACATACTAGTTTTCCTACTTCATTTTTTATGGTTTCAGTTTTCTTTTCTTTCCCTTTGAAACCAATACCATTCTCACCACCCGTAAATGGATTCTTTTTAGCCTGTTCTGAAATGATTTTCCCTCTTTCCTGAAGGTGAGTGGCTCAAACCTTATATAGACTAGTGGGATTGAACATAAGCATAGTATGACCTAGGTAGCTATGTAAACCCCCTATATACATCATCAGTGTGTCTTGTGAATGCAAATAAACACCTAACATAAGAGCTCTTTTTCTAAATTCTTGGGTGTAAGCATGCACACTTTGACCTTTAAGTTGTCTAAAGTTCTGCCAATTAATGATGGTTTTTTGCATATATGTTAGAGGGTAAAATTTTATTTTAATTTAAGAAATGAAATTAGACCAAGAGAGCGATATATTACCATGTTTTTTAATCTCATCTTGTGTCATGGATTCTCACCACACTAATGTTGCACCCTCCACTCTCAAGGAAGCTAGTTGAATCTTTGTATCACCATCTTGAATTTTTTGAATCCTGCAATAAACCACCAAATAATGAACCCAATTGTCAAGATTCTCTACATTCACTTCAATATTATATATAGGAAGCTCAAATTTAATATCAATTTTTAACAATGGTTGTTTATCAATTATTTTTGAGGTAGGTTGATGAGTATGAGTAAGGGTTGTAGTAGTGGAAGACGATGAATATGCAAGTAAAGATGGTGGTGAGGATGATGGTGGAGTAGATGGTGGCTTGTCACTATTTCTAGTACCTCCTCCTCCTATATAACCATCTCCTCTTAGAGGCCTGGAGCTTTCACCCTGCAACCTTGTGTTCCTCTCTTCGTAGAGTACATTCACCATTTCTTTCATGTCAAAGAAAACTTTCCTAAAATCCTTCTCATATTTCGAGATATTACCATTTCCTCCTTCACCAGATATGTTTAATGCAACTTCAAGTGCAACTGGGGCTGAATATTGTGGTGGAAATTGTGGAAACTGTTCCCTCCTTCTCCTTGCTCCAACTAGAGAAACTCCACCCACAAGCTTGCCTTCTCCTGTCTTGAGGTTCAACCTTGCAAGAATTTTAACACTTTTAAAAGAAATTAAGTCCTCCTTGCACAAGTAAATTTGATGTTATGGTGCCAACTTGATCTGAATGGGAATTTATTAGTTTTTTTTGTGCTAAGATCCATTTTAGAATTTAAAAATGGTGTTGGAGGATGATGAGGTTAATTGAAATTTTAACATGAGTTTTTATGTGTTTTGATGTGAATTTTGTGAACAAATTAACATAAAAAAACACTGAACAATAGCATATAACATAAATGAACATCACCATAAATAGTATCACAATAACACATGATTAAGGAGTTCACCGTGCCTGGGCTACATCTCCTCGGTCCATCTTCAAATGACTTGTCCCTCTTCTATTATGCGCAAAAGTGTGTTTACATGTGTTTAAATGCTCAGTAATCTCTCGAACATTTTCCATTAGCTCGAGAATTCCAAAAACCCATGTCTAGACTCTTTCTGCCTCAAATTTGGCCAAATATTGACTTAGTTATGACTTCCCCAAGTTTTTTCACTATTCGCACCACAGTTTCCGCAAAATATACCATCCCCTTACAAATCCGCCGAGAATCCAGCTAACCGAGTGCTAATTTTGCCAAAAACTAGGCAAAATTGTCGGAGGACTTAAATAACCAATAACGCTTACAAACCATATTTCAAACCATATTAATTACGGTTTATAATTCTTTTATATATAAACTCATCGCACTGTTAATCCTTACCATCGTCATTTAGTGCTAACCATGGGTAGATGCAGCGGTTGGCGGATCATGTTAATGGTTAGGGGGAGTGATGAACACTGTAGCTTCCGAACCAACTGTCTCATGGTGTTACATGGAATATGTTAATGTTAAAGTTACGGTGAAGGATAGGGGCGGAGGGCAAGCCTCCCGTGTGTGGACCCACCTCCGGCGGTGTCGAGGGCTAGGGCTAGACCCCGACCCCCATCCCCAAATGTGTATTTTATATGCAAATAAAACTATATGAAAGCCATACATAGTAATAACTACATAGTTTGGTGCGACGATAAATCTTGGTGCCTAGTACTTGGTGGTCATGGGTTCGACTCCCACACACTCCACTAAGACTTCAACAAAAACAATTTTCACTCTCGTGCTGCCACGTGGTGGCCTCTAGTTGGGCCACATGGGAGCATGTGGTTGGCCACATGCCCAACCAGTCCAAAACTCACCACAATCAACCAACACCAATGTGCCACTTGCCACCATCCCATATGCTAAAGGAAAACCCCTTTGACTGATCAAACTACCACGTAGCCATGCCTAATCAGTTGTATGGACTACTGACTAGATTGTCCTGCATTTCTTTTAAAAGCATTATCTATTTGACAAAGTGGATAGAACACATTTCTGGGAGCATAAGGTGTCAGTTTCGCATGAAACAAGTTGCGCTAGATTTAGAACGAAGAGATCTACACGGTCACTTAGGTTCTATAACATTCTGATAACTTTCGTTTTTTACCATAATTTTGAACACTTTATCACTAGGTGAGTTGAGAAGGGTCTCTTCTGGTGGTCATCTAATATCAATTGTCTAATTTTGGCCACATCCATAAAATAAATTTAGTTCTTATATGTTAACAAACCATTTTCATTAAGTGTATAATTTGGTTGTTTTGCATGGTGAGCCTTAGTTTTCAATTTTTCACAAATCATATTATAATTTTCTATTTATTTTTCTATTTTAATATGTTCCTTAAAACTAGTTTCAACACTACTTAATATTAATTAAAAAATTTGTTTCAGACATCGACACAACGTGTCTGCCACCTTATTTTATTTTCCTTTTATATGCTTAATTTTGAAATGATATTCACTAGGAAGGCCATCCACCTAGTTTTCGTGGCATTCATGTCACGTTGGCTAAAAAATATTTTAAATTTACATGATTAGTAACTAAGGTAAAATTACTACCAATTAAGTAATGTATCCACATTTCAAGTGTGTGGATGAATGGAGTTGGCTCAAGGTCATCAATTTCATAATTCATTTCATGATCCTTTAATTTGCGGGACTCATATACCACGAGATGGTCTTCTTGGATGATCACAACCCCTAGAACTTCCAAAAAATCTCCAATACACATTACAAACTCCTTATCATGGTGTATTATTTTCAGCATAGGTACAACGTTGAGTAAATGTTTTAATTTCTTAAAGCTTTCTTGAGTTTTTTGAGTTTGCTCAAATCTCACCTCTTTCTTCTACAGGGAGGTTATGGGGTATGCTAATTTTAAAAATCCCTCAATGAATCCGTGATAGTATCCAGTGATGCCCATGAATGACCGTAAATCTACCACATACTTGGGAATTAGCCAGTTAAGAAAAGACTAAATTTTTGGGATCCAATACTATCATGTCTTTATATATCACATGTCCTATATACTATATCTTATCTTGATAGAATTCACATTTACTTAACATAGCTTATGGTTTATGTTAACCTAAAGTATAAAAAACTATTCTTAAATGTTATTTGCACTCCTCTAATGTCTTCGAATGATTCAATATATTTCCTATAAATATTAATACAAACTTGTCCAAGAAGTTTGTAAAGAAACTCTTCTTCAAACACATGAAGGTAGGAGGGGCATTCGTAAATCCAAAAGGAGCCAATGTAAACTCATAGTGTCTATATCAAGTTCAAAAGGATGTTTTTAGAATTTCCTCTTCTCTTATCCTCAATTGGTAATAGCCAAATATGAGATATATTTTAGAAAATATATTTTCTCCCCTTAAATTTTCAAATAAATCGTTAATTCTTCGAAGGATATACTTATTTTTAAATTTAAATTTATTTTTTTGTTGATACTCAATACATAATTTGAAATTCAGATCTTTATTTTTGACAAATACAACTAGTGAACCCCATAGTGGAACACTAGGTTTGATGTACCATTTATTTAACGATTCTTGTACCTGCATTTTAAACTCCATTAGTTCCGGTACACTCATATAGTAAGGTGATTTTTATATCAGTGTCCTTCCTAGTGTTATATCTATAGAAAAATATATGTCCGGCTTAGGCAAAAACACATAAATCTCATTAGGAAATAGAACTTGATAGTCCTAAATTACTTCCAATCATTCAAGGATTTAGTTGGTTTCTTTTGAGAGGGTCTTCCACTTGGATGGAAAATAACTAATATCCTTTCCTTGAACCTATCCTTAATTGTAAAGACGATATTTTCCACAGATCAATCGGCATGAGTATGCCTTTTACAATTTGAGTTTCTCTATTTTGTAGTTTGAAAGAAACCATTTTATCAGGGAAACTAAAAATTTCCCTCAACCACTCCAACTTGTCCATCCTAAGAAAAACGGCATATGAACCCAGTGGAAAAATATTTAAATTCATAGTGGTCTAATACCCATTTAACATGGATTGTCATGTCTTCACCCAATTAGTAATTTTTCATTTTGTGCGAGTATCTAACTAGATCAATCATAATTTTTTTCAGTTTTAACACTTTAAGTTGCATTATTCTACAATCTGGGGAATAATATAACACGAACTAGCACCAAGATCTATCAAAACATAAAAATATTGGCTTAAAATTATACCATATATATCATGCATGGTGGATTGTTGCACTTCCTAGAGATATTCCAAGGTCGCATTAATTCATAGAATATTCTAGGCCAAATCGTTAATGGTGGAGGCCTCTTGAGTACTATGTATAGTCATATATATCTCGTATTATAAGGAAAATTACAAAACAAATGGGGTTATCCACAGCCTCAACATTTTAAGAGTTCTTTATCCTTCCCATTAAACCCCTTATTACATAATTTTCTCTATTTGGACCCATTATGAGTCTAAGTATGCATTCATTGAGTTTGATTGGTGTTTTTGCTGTAGTTTTGACCTTGATTTCCCTGACCAAATTTCTTAAAAGATCAACATTTTCCTCCATTTTCATCCTAAGAATTTTTTTCCTTTTTATTATGACATGTTTTCATGTTTTCATTTCTATGATTGGCTTGCTCACAACATATTATTTCCTTTATAATGGCCTAATCGATTGTTTTCAGACTATCGTACTCAATTTCTTCATTTAAAGAGAGAGGGAGACAATTTATAAATAATTTTGCTTTGCATTTTTATTCTCTTATATATGGAACATATTTTAACACATGGGTAAAATTCATCACTAACTCATCAATTGACGTTTGACCAAGTTTTAAATCATGAAATTATTTATCTTTTTATTTAAAACAATGTTCAATTCAATAATTTTCTTTAAAAATTCATTGGATTTCTTCCCAATTAACATCCTTATTCTCTAAATTCTGCATTCTTCTTACTTCTTTCCACCACAAGGAAAATTTTATGTATAACTCATATGTATATAATTTAGCTTTTAATTTTGTAGAATAGCCATAAACTTGAAAATACCTATTGATATTTAGCAGCCACAATTGTGTTGATTCTTTAGATTCCCATCATAGGTTTGGGGTTTGATATTTTTTAACTCTCTTTGTAATTCCATTTTGACTTGTTTCTATGCTTTGAATGAGGTTTTTGTAAACTGCACTCATCCTCCCCCTCATATATATATTATTTTATTTTATCCACCTCTTACAAGATATTTCATTTAGGTGTATCACCATAGTCCTCTTCCCCCATTATTTTTTCCATCCTCTTGGGATTAGATTTGTCTCTTAAGTTTCTAATGAGTTTCTTTTGCTCTCCGAAATATTGTAATATCCCTTCGTTGCAGTAATACCATTTTTATTAGTTGAGCTACATTAAGAGAATGAGGAATCTATGAGGAGTATTGTAATAATTATGTAAATGAATACTTATTAATAAATAAATAAAGGTGATGTATGTGCTTAGGAATGAGATTCTCGCAAAGTAAAATTAAACAATTTTTTTTTATAAGTCAACGATATTGGAATATTCCCTCATGATAATAATTTTAGATGGAATTCTAGATAAACTTAATGGATGGGAGAGAAAAATACATTAAGTTTCTTAGTGGGAGAAATATGCTAAGCTTGAGTAAGCATAAAATAGTCATGGGAGGGAAAGGCAGGATTTTATGCAAAAACCTAGGCAAGTGGATAAAAAAGGCCCGCAAAGAGGGATGCAACAAAATAAAATATTATCATGAATGAAAGGTATTAGATACCTATTGAAGGCATCGACACGGGTTGTTGATTCCTGCGAAACAATTCTCAACTCAGGGGTGAACTAGAGGAAATCAGTTATAGGTTTGGTGGAGAAGGTGTTTGATTCCCAAGTTTCTTGATTGTAGTAAATCTAGCTAGATTGTTTGTTGTCCTAATTTCTTTTGTATTACCTAGAATTTTCTGTGAGTATTTTATTTTTTTTGAAAGATTGTCGTAATTGATTTGAGATACCCTGATATTTTTTATCCTATATATGGTATGGAAACTCTTGCTTGAAGGTCGTAGGTATATAGAGATAGTCAGTTATCTAATTTTATCCAAGCAATCCATGAAAAGTAATTCAAAGATACATTTAAATTACATTAGCATAAATCGATGTAACATTATTACAAAGGAAATTTGGTGTGAGTGAACACCACCATATACGTAGCTTAATACTATAATTTAACTCTATATGTATTTTAGGTACGATTAAAGGTATGTAGGTTATATGTGATGGATATCACTACGAGATCGATATTAACAAAAAGAGACATGTGATGTGGATATGATTAATAAAGTAATTGTTAGGAGATAAGATTCATGGGAAAGGTGTGGAGCTACCCAGTTCCCTTTATTAATTATCTAGTGCAAAGTAGTTTTAATTTTACACCTTCATTGGAACTGATTTTATGTATAGAAAGCAAATTTGAGGTTATCTATAGATTTGAAGTTAGTATCTTTAGAACAATTGGTTTATCTATAACAATATGTTCACCAATTAGAAAGGTTCGCCTATTAAGGGATGAATCTAACTACTTGTCAATTTTTGTAAGAAGGAAATATAATTAGAATAATTATTCTTTAACTAATATGATGCATGCAACCTTAACTCAGAATCAATTGGTGAATTACGATGAAGAAAATTGAGTTATCATATTATTTCATTCTAACAATAATTCTTGGTTAAGTGTATAGTTTTAAAGTTATTAACAATATAAATTTAGGCTTTCAGAAAATTGGAATTATTCAAGGAATGCCTGAAATTGGAATGTGATTGCGTATACCTAAACTTTAATTAGTTAAATTTTGACCTTACTTCGATTCTCGGAATTATGTATATTAACTTACTAAAAATTTTGAAGGGGAATTGTGCTACTGTAAGACACATAGTAGTAATTAATGGTATAATTGTAAAATATTATAGAAAAATATGGAATGATATAACTTGGAAAACTTATTTAAGAAGATAAATCAAAGTTGTGATAATTTCTTTAATTCCAAGCGGGTCTGGAAAATTTTATACAATAACATAAATGCTACGGTGGTAGCCAATTAAAGACGATAAATATCATAATTCAATAGAATTGATCTAACTGAATCCATTTAATTGATAACTATTAGTAGCATGGGAAAATAAATTTGGTCGGTTCAACCTAGAAGATAGATTGATTCCTCTAAGATAAAAATATAAATATTCTTACTACTTAGAAATGGATAAATATGATGTAATTTTCAAAGGAAATCAATAACAGAGGGATGCTCCCCCACAACATAGAAACTTCAAAATAAAATGTGGAATTAAATAGTCACATATACACAGGGAGCGTAAAAAACATAGGAGTGGAATGAAGTTCGTTTTTCTATTCAACTCTACTCTCATAATGAAATTACATTATGCTTATATCAAAATGTTCGAAGCTTGTAAAACCTAAATCTAATCAATGTTGCTTCAATGATGAACCGATGTTCAACAACATTTTGTCCTTGGGCCATCAACAAACCCATTCCTTCATTAACCAGCACAGAGGCTGTATTCTGAATTACAAAGGAAAAACACGTAAAGACGTGTTCAAAACACAAAAGGGTGGATCTGAAATTTTATGAAATGCAGTTCTGGTCCACATCACATCTGTGAAAATAAGCAAAGATAAATTTTAAATCTCGCGCTATCCTTTAAAATTTGAAAATAGTGACGTGCGATGTGACGTGGCACATCGCATCACATCCAAAATAACATAGCATGCGGCGGTTCGACGATAAACTTAAAAACTTAGTGATTGCGATATGTGATAGCGATATCGCATCGAAAAACAAAAAACATAACTTGCGGCTATAGAAAGGTAAGCAGTAAAAATTGCGATGCACAAAATGCACTGCCCTCCCGAGCTTGACACGTGGCCCCTCTTGCGATCACATCGCAAATAAAATAGAATAACTTGCGAGAGAGATAAAGTTTAAAACTTACAACTTGCAAAGTGCACTCTACGAGCGGCTTAAACAAAGGTAAGTGCAGAAATCAAAATACAAAGGATTGCGGTGGTTGGAAATAAATGCAGAGTTAAAGGCTCGGTACTCTGTTTTGTTGTTTTGCGTGGATTGCGTGAAAAAACTTCCAGTTCTCGGATCTTCTTCTGTCCTTCTCTGCTGTGAGAAATTGATGGAATTGTGGGCTGCTGCCACTTCTCATTCATGGTGATGGTTGGGAGTAAAATTCCAACACTCCCCCTTAATCATAACTACCGCCATCAGTGATTCCCAGGAATTTTTTTGAGATTCTCGTAACTCTTTTGTGCTAATGGCTTTGTGAGGATGTCAGAAAATTGTTCCTCTGTCCTGTAGTGTTTCAAAACAATCTCACCATTGTTAATCAATTATCTTATAAAATGGTATTCTCCATCAATATGCTTTGTTCTCTTATGGAAAACAGAATTCCTTGACAATGCAATTGTTGAGCTATTATCACAATAAATTGTGGTTCCCTTGTCTTGCTCATGACATAAATCTCTCAAAATCCTTCTCATCCATACTGCTTGGCATGTTGTTGATGTTTCTGCCACATATTCTACTTCTATTGTTGAGAAAGAAACTATTGGTTGCTTCTTGAAAGCCCATGAAATGGCTCCTAATCCCAAATAAAACACATAACCAGATGTTCTCTTCCTATCATGTACACTTCCATCCCAATCACTGTTAGTGTAACCAATCAACTTAAAATTATATGTTGAGGAGTATATAGGACCATATTCCTTCATTCCGTTCACATACCTCATAATTCTTCTAGTGGATTTCCAATGTGTCTCCTTTGGTCTCTCCATGAATCTAGAAATTAAATTTACAACATACATAATATCGAGCCTCGTTGCAGTCAAATACATGAAGCTACCAACTATTCTCTTGTACAATGTCAGATTGACATTCTTGTTGCAATCTTATTTTCTTAACTTTAACCCCATGATAGTTGGAGTTACTACTGCTTTGTTGTGCTGCATGTTAAACCTATTCAAAACTTCTACAACATATTTTTCTTGTGAAATAAAAAGACCCTTTTCATTTTGGTTTACTTCTATGCCCAAGAAGTATCTCACTGAACCCAAATTAGTCATTTCAAATTCACTCTTAATGATTGCTTTAAAATCAGCAATGATAGAAACTTCATTGCCAGTAATGATTAAATCATCTACATATTAAAAAACAATAAGAATCTTACCATCATTTTCTTTGATGTAGATTGTGGGTTCACTATCACATTTTTCAAACTCATCTTCTGTCAGGTAAGCATCTATCCTGTTGTACCATGCTCTTGGTGCTTGCTTCATCCCATAAAGAGCTTTCTTCAACTTGCACACTTTGTGCTCTTGGCCTTCAATGTCATAGCCTCGAGGTTGTTCAACATATACCTCCTCTTTCAACACTCCATTCAGGAATGCTGATTTGACATCCATTTGGTATAATTTCCACTTTTTTTGTGCTATTATGGAAAACATTGTCTGCACTGTCTCCATCCTTGCAATAGGTGTAAAGGTTTCTTCATAGTCTCTTCCTTGTTGTTGCTTGTATCATTTCACAACAATTCTTGCTTTCTGCCTTTCAATCTTTCCTTTAGCATTTCTCTTGGTCTTATAGACACATCTTACTACCATGACTTCTTTACCTTGTGGGAGGTCCACTAACTCCCATGTGTCATTCTTTTCAATTGCACCAATCTCTTCATTCATTGCTTCAATCCATTTTTATTCTTTTACTACATCATCAAGATGGATTGGATCATCAACATGAAAAAACAAGGCAAATAAATAATTCATACCATTATCATTATCAACTTCTTTCTCATAAATTTCACTCAAATTCTAAATCTTGGTATTCTTGGTGTGCTTGGAGTTCCACTTGAACTCGAGGGTGTTTATGATCCATGTGGTGTTCTCGAAGAAGTACTTCCTTGATTTCTCAAGGCTGTTCTATTTCCTTTTTATGGTGTTCTCTGATGTGCTTGTGTTGGTGGAGGAGGAACCACCGTGGATGAATTATTTGTAGCTGTGCATTCCTCTTACTATTCGTGAGACACACATGTCTTCATGTTCACTTTTTTCTCTAAACTTCCATCGCAAACTTCTTCTTCAATAAACTGCACATCTCTGCCAATTATAAATTTCTTGGTGGATGGATTATAGAGTTTTTATGCCTTAAAATCATCACTATATCCAACAAAGATACACTTTTCCCCTTTGATTCCCAACATCTTCCTTACTTGATCTAGGATATGTGCATAAGCCACACATCCAGATTCTTTCATGTGAGTGACAAACTTCTTTGTTCGACTCCATGCTTCTTCCGGAACTCTATTCATAATAGCTTTGGTTGGGCATCTATTCAAAATATATGATCCACAATTGACAACTTCAACCCAATACTCATTTGGAAAATGTTTTTCCTTCAACATACTTCTGACCATGTCAATGATGGTCTTATTCTTCCTTTCTGCAACATCATTTTGTTGTGGTCTGTACCTTGTGGTAGACTTCTTGTATATGCCATTTTCCCTACATAAACGTAGGAAATCTCTGGAGATATATTCTCCACCTTTGTTAGTTCTGAGCACTTTGATGTAGTGCCCACTTTGCTTCTCAACAAGAGCTTTGAAGTGGTAGAACTGTTCAAACACTTCACTCTTCTGTTTCAATAAATAAAACCATTTATTTCTGGTGTAATCATCTATAAATTTCAAAACATATTGGTTGCTAGCTAAAGATAGTGTTTGCATTGGTCTACACAAATATGAGTGGACAATCTCTAAGGGTGCCCTTGCCCTTATACTTTTCCGTGCTATAAATGCTCCTCTGTTTTGTTTGCCCAAGATCTAGCCTTTACATAGGCTATCAGGTTTCTCAATGAGTGGTAATCCTTTTACCATTCATTTTCTATGCAAGAGATTCAAACCCCCAAAATTGAGATGTCCAAATATTAAATGCCATAACCTGTTTTCGTCTTTCATTTCTTCTTGAAATACCTCTTGTGTGACTGCTGCTACCACCCCTCCTTCCTTCAAGTCTGTTCTGAGCTTGAGAGGAAACATCTTATTCTTTGTCATATGCACTTCTGTAATGACCCTTTTAGTTGGAGGTATGTCCATGATAGTACACACATTATTCTTAAAAAATACATTATAGCCCTTGTTCACGAGTAGTACAATGCTTAGAAGGTTATATTTCAGGCGAGGTACATAATATACATCTCGCACAAATTTATTTTCTCCCTTCTTTGTGAGTATCGATACTCTTCCTTTTCCTTTGACATAGAGTCTACTATCAATTCCTGTTATCACTTCAGAGTTCGCATCTTCATCCAGATTGGAAAACATTGCTATGTTTTCAATCATCTGGTTACTAAAACTGTCTAAGAACCATACATCTTCTTGTTTTTCTTCTGCTACATTACATGTTAGAAGCACATTACTCTGGTTCTGACTTTCTTTTCCAAAAATAACATTTTGCCTATTATTCATGTCATTTTGTTTCTTTCTACATTCATTGGCATAATGCCCATACTTTTTACAATAATGACATTGGACTTGGGATTTTTCATACCTTTGTCCATGTTCTCGACTCTGGCTTGAGCCTTCGCTTTGGTTTTGGTTGTTGCCACTTCCACTTGTGCTTGCAGGGCTGTTTCTTCCACCTCGCTGTGGGCTTCTTCCTCTTCCTCGATACTTTGATCTTAAATGACCTCTACCTCGACCAAAACACATTTGTGTCTTGAATGCATGCTCCAATGAGGATTTTGTTGTTCTGTTCAGTTTATTTTCATGAGATACAAGGGATGCATGAAGTTCATCCACTGAAAATATTGTCAGATCCTTTGTCTCCTCTATTTCCACTACTATGGCATCAAATCTTGAGGGTATACTTCTCAATATTTTCTCCACTATTCTTCTTTCCTCAAGTGTCTCTCCATGTGACCTTATCTGGATGACCATCCCAATCACATGTGTAAAGAATGAGTCTATGTTATCGGACTCTTTCATAAAGAGAGTTTCAAAGTCTCCCCTTATCATTTGTAGCTTTGTTGTCTTCACCTTCTCCATGCCTTGATAGGCTGTTTTGAGAATATCCCATGCCTCCTTAGACCTTCTTGTTGCTGCAATCCTTGGGAAAATACTCTCGTGCACTACTTGAATGAGATAGAAGAGGATTTTGGAGTCCTTCTTCTTATTATCTCTCAACAAGTCTCTTTTTGTTGTTGTCAAAGCAACCAACGCTGCCACGTCTGGTGGTCCTGGAAATGTTGTTCCACTAGCTCCCATATATCTTGTGAAGCAAACAGGGCTCTCATTGTAATGGCCCAATCATTATAGTTCTTCCCATTAAACTCTGGTAGTTGGGGATTTGTGAGGTTGGTGCCTGCTGCTGCCATTATGATTGTGTTAAAGAAAACAATCTTCTTTGACTGTGTAAAAGAGAAGCTTTCTCACTACTGGAGAAATTTGATTCTTCAACCAATCCTATAGCTTCCACAGCAAAGAGAGCGAGCTCATGCTTCTTTTACTGAGAGCCTAGACCTGCTTTGATACCATGATGTAGTTATTGAAGGAAATCAATAGCAGAGGGATGCTCCCCCACAACACAGAAACCTCAAAATAAAATGCAGAATTAAAATGTCATATATACATGGGCAACGTAAAAAACACAGGAGTGGAATGGAGTTATTTTTTCTATTCAACTCTACTCTCATAATGAAATTACATTCTACTTATATCAAAATGGTCGAAGCCTGTAAAACCTAAGTCTAATCAATGTTGGTTCAATGTTGAATGAATGTTCAACAACAGTTTGTCCTTGGGCCCTCAACAAACCCATTCCTTCATTAATCGGCACGAAAATTGTATCTTGAATTACATAGGAAAATCAAGTAAAGAAGTGTTCAAAACACAAAAGGGCGGATCTGAAATTTTATGCAGTGTGGTTTTGGTCCACATCGTGTCCGCACAGATCGACGAATATAACTTTTAATTCTCTCACTATCCTTTAAACTTTGCGAACAACGATGTGCGATGTGATGTGGCATATCGCATCACATCCAAAATAACATAGCCTGCGGTAGTTCGGTGGTAAACTTAAAAACTTAGTGATTGCGATAGCGATATCGCATCGCAAAACAAACAACGTAACTTGCGGCTACGGAAATGTGAGTGGAAAACCTTGCGATGTGCGAGATGCGCTGCCTTAGCTCGACACATGCTCCCTCTTGTGATTCTATTGCAAGAAAAATAAAATAACTTGCGGACGGCATAAAGTTTAAAACTTAAAACTTACGAAGTGCGCTCTGCGGGCGCCTTAAAAAAAGGTAAGTGTAGAAAGCGAAATATAAAGGATTTCGGTGGTTGGAAATAAACGCAGAGTTAAAGGCTCGTTACTTTGTTTTGTTGTTTTGCATGGATTGCGTGAAAACGCCTCCAGTTCTTGGATCTGCTCCTGCCCTTCTCTGCTATCAAAAATTGATGGAATTGTGGGCTGCTACCGCTTCTCATTCATGGTGGTGGTTGGGAGTAAAATTCCAACAAAATACAATCCAAAATTCTTGCTTCGATGAGAAGTTCATGTGCATAATCCGATCTATAACATTACAATACATTATTTTGTATTAAAAATAGTAAAAGAGCATCTAGTCCTATTCCTCACTTCATGTGAGTCATGGTATAAGAGCTACGCTTGAGAGAATATCCAACACAACTGCACTCAAGGTCATAAGAAATGTCTCAGCTTAAGTATGGAAACAATATAAATAATCCAGGATAAATAAAACAACTAGTAAAAATGAGTCTTCGAGAGATATAATACTAACATCTTGAAAACTGGTACAAACTCTTCTGGGTATTTTTACTAAAAGTTTGTTTAACCAAAAAAAATTACGAGATGGGTAAATATTAGCTATTGCGCTTGATTCTTAGCGAGATAATAGACTAACCTAAACATCATCGAAATATGTTGAGTTAATGAATCCATCATAGTTGATGTTGAGATATTTCTAATAAAGGGGCTGTACCACCTGAAAGAATCAAGGACGTACAAAATTACCTTCCAGAACATAACTCGGTAATACTGTAAACAAATTTAAGACACAAATAAAAAGAAATTTTCTGAGAGCATGTCGGCCATCGATTGACGATATGTAGAGTAATGAGTGCACGATTGGATATGTCGCTCAGGGATATACTATGAAAGTGTCTCGCACAAAGTCCTAGTTCAATCACTAATGCATGTGAGCCAACCTTCCGCTAATAAAACAGAAAAAGGTAGATCAGCTTCCAGCCTAGAGAAGAGCATCTAGAAATATTAAGTTGAAATAATGGAGGGTAATGAAGTCAGAACAAGGTAATAATAGACATAAAAGCCCCAAATTCTTATCTCGGGGAAGGTTCCACATTTAATCCTCATGGGGGCATTAAGACAATTCTATTATTTCTATATATTCATAAAGTAGTTTTCTCATTATACCTGGAGGACTTAGGAACACTGCAATAAGACTAACCTGTAAGATAGCTAACCAAGAAGCTAGTAAGATAATAATTATGTGTGGAATCAACAAGGAAAACCGTAAGAAAATCCTCAGAATCATCACGGGTTTAAGTCGAGTAGGTCGCAGGGAAAGTACGTCCCTTGTGAATATGCTCTGGGAATGTAATCGACATCCAGATGAGAGGCAATATTATTTTTAGTGTTTCATATGATGGTTAGCCATTAAGTTCGTGGAAACCAGAAATGAAATGGAAAACCCCATTTTATTTAGGAGTAAACTATTAAAATAATCAAAACCTTGGTGTCACAAATTGAGGAAATGGAACCAAAATAACAATAACATGAACAATAGATGAACCCCTAAATTCTGCTTGGCTATCACAGGGATACATCTAGTTATATTGATATGGCGAAGCGGTGAGAGGCCACATGTTGACTGGAAATAAAATGTTGCGTGGAGAGGAAACCATGCATGGTAATAGCCACCGAGAAATTAGGGAATTCCCAGATAGAGCCAAACACAAGTTAGGGTTTTCCTTGAACTACCATGACCATCCGATGAGTATATCTCATCCTATCCCTCTAACATATGGCATGGTTATCGACTGAGTTCATTCTCACTCGTGACATGGCCTTCACATGACAAGAGGCAAGGTGGCAGCATTTGGTTTAAGGAGCGCCATATTTACGCCAAACCAATTTATAGATGCACGAGAACCCACCTCATAACACCAATGTGTATTTAACCTGCTGAATCAACCATGGAAAATATCATTGAGAAAGGATGTTTGTAATGTTTAACCCCTATCCAACATTAAATTTATTAAATAAACACTCTACTGGATTAAGATTTACACCCTTAGAGTTTCGAAATGAATGGTAACCACAAATCACCATAGGGATGTATGACCATACCCTTAGATATGGTAAGAAAGAAATTACAAGGTCAACACAACTATATACCCCCTTGCAAAACATACAACTTGGTAACATGCGACTTGGTAATGAACAAGGATTGGAATGGAGTAGCTAAGATAATGTTGTATTATATTTTATGGAACAAGGATTGGAATGGAGCAGCTAAGATAATGTTGTATTATATTTTATGGAAATGGTGCATTTAATGTATGTATGTATGTATGTATGTATGTAATACAAATTCCTTTTCATGATGATTTGTATCAAGTTTGATATGTGATTCTCTCCTAAGATGATAATTGGTGGAGAGATTTTGGATTTAGCCAAATATATTTTGAATGGTACCTTATATATGTTGTGTTCGAAATGAAGATAAAAATATAGATAAGTGAAATTATTATCAACCTTATATGAACACGGTGCTTGGAGAAATTCCACTATGACAATTTACAAACATAAATAAACACATCATATAGTCCTATTCTAAAGAAAATAGCCTAAATTCAGAGGTTCATTAAAGATGGTATCAAATCTATAGGTTCAATATTGGAACCTATGGCCACTCGCAACTCCAAGATACAAATGATTAATAGTTATTTCATATTTGAAAAGAATTGATTATTCACTGGAATATCTAAATCGAAAAAGATAAAAGTCAACTTTGATATACATAATATCATAGTAAAATGTCAAGTTGTCATTAGATCAAGAAATATAAATCAATTTAATATCATTACGAAGTTGTTGAAACTTAAAAAATGTCACTTAATTTAGTATTTGACATTAAGAATAGAAGCAGGTCATGGTGTATCAAATACATGTGTGTGAAGGGGAACTATTTTATCTTTGTAAGTTTTAAACAAGTATTTATGGGAAGTCTTGAATTTCACTATTGTGATTAGAGCAAGAGTGATCATTTTCCATAACGATATTGACAACTTCTCTGTCGGGTTGTGCCATCTCCCTATATTGGGTAGGCGGAGGAAGCGCGTATGTCCGTCATATAATGTTTGTTATATAACCCATAAATAATATGAATGTTGATAATGATGAAAAAAAAAATTGTATTGTAATATAGTATCTGACATGGATTATTATAACCACATGAATAGTATCATGAACGAAAGTGTTATGGAAGTAAATAAAATTGGAATTGGGCTGGGAAAAACCAATTTTGAGGAAATCTAGAAGAAATATATCAAGAAAATAAGTCTAGGAAGCCTTAACACTAAATTATAAAGTTATAAACCCTGTTCGCCATCTCTGGGAAATTGAGTTTGCTTCTTATGTTTTGAAATTAACCTTATATAAGTACCACTCATGATTAAGAAACATGTCATTTAAGATACAACTTCACTCAAGTTATGGTGCATGGGAGGCACTCGCCTTAGAGAAGGTCACCTAAAAAAAATTTCGTTGCGGAAATATAACTTGAATCCTTAAATTATAGTAGATATATACATAAGAAGATGCACAAATAGTATTAAAATAAGTAAATCATTCGTAATTACTTTGCGTCCATTCTCTGAAAAGAAAGGAAAATAACATAGCAATTTACTTTTCTGGATCACCCATGAACTGATTGAAGGAATATAACATGGATGGGTAACCATGGACTATAGGAAGATGGGTTGGATGATATATTAAAGAATATTTTCCAAGTTAAAAATAATTGGTGAAGGGAGGAGTCAATTATAGGGTAACTTGGAGTTACCATTTCGGCATTATTTTGTTAGTTATGAAGTTACAAAATTTGGGATGTATATGTCATGGGTAAATGAAGGATGAAAAAAGGAATGTAACCATATATATTTCTAAATTGGTCTACTTCTATTATATCATACAACCTAAAAGTTTATAGTGTTCATTCTCGAGAGTTGGCAAGCCAATTTCAAAGGGAAATTTCATTTCCAAAACAAAAAAAGGGGTTGCCCCAAACGTGGAAACCAACCCAAGAGAAGAGTTTAGGAAGTTTAGAATATATTTCCCGTAGTGGTAAACTAGCCTAGCCTTGTACATTACATGTTTAAAACAAAACTAGAAAACAAGAAGCAACGAAGTATCAAGAAATTTAATGGAATGAGAAAGAAGGACCCAGAAGTTAAGTTGTTAGAGTCTTATCGTCCTGTATCGGTGGTTGGAATGGCTGCTCCAAAATTCTACACGCATACTGAGACAAATCGTCCTCGAGCTTGGACACTTGGGTAGTTGACGGAGGAAGGAGAACTACGTGGGCATTTGGCGGAGGGGAGGAAGCAGCATGAGCCTTAGTATTCGCGCTGGTCCCATCCTCATCTGAGCTCGAGCAACTATGTTCACTGTTTGAGCTCTGTTCAACTGAAAAGGCCACCATCTTGTGAGGGGACAAGGGGGAGGCGGGAGAGATGATGGACTTGCGACATTGTTTCATGGAGCGAAGACCGGAGCCAAAGGCTTCAGAGGGAGACTCAGCAAGGTGAAGAGACAGGTGAGCGGTCAGGTTAATGCGGTCCAGGACTTCCGGCTCTGCCCAGTCGACCGAGAGGTTTACTTTTTGAACAATATTGACTGGTATGGGCATCCTGGAGGGCATACCACGGCCACCGCCTCTGCGGCACCACACGCGGTGGTGATGGGGCATGGTAGAGAAACA
The DNA here is from genome assembly GCA_034641835.2 of Pinus albicaulis. NCBI lineage: Eukaryota > Viridiplantae > Streptophyta > Pinopsida > Pinales > Pinaceae > Pinus > Pinus albicaulis. The sequence continues at coordinate 247,995,798 of CM076572.1, read as the reverse complement.
AGAATCGGGCTGAGATGACATAGGGAGCACTGTGTCATAACACGACCAAACGGAGAGCTAAATGACAAAGTGAAATGAGCAGTGGAGTAGGGAATCGAGAAATGGAGCAAGGACTTGGCGGAGCGACAAGGAGCATTAGAACAAAGCCAGAGGGAGAGTCGAATGCTGAAGTGAGAAGAAGGGTGAACATATTTATGGGCCATGGAGGGCGACAAAGGCATGACACGCAGAATTAATGAACACAAGTCTGTGTTAATGGTGGAGTGGAGCGAGGATGTCGATGAGGGATGTTCAAGGGTGGCGAATAATCTCCCCACACAGTAGAATATAAGTCGGATGGAGTGGCCATGTGCGCCCCTGTGAGGAGGACGGGTGTCCCTCTTCTGCGCGGCCAGCCATATTTACTGCAAACTAACACCGGCATCCGGGGGATAACCCATATATATTATCGAACCAACATTCATTACTATTTTTCTTTGAAATATCGTCGTGGACAATCACTTTCTCTGCAATTACAAGGTATTCTCTAGCCATCAACCAATGTCTTTCCTAAAAGAATAGTATACTTCTCACCAAACAATATGAGAAAAGGAAAACGTATTAACGCTCTAGCTTGTTTCGAATGTCGTATATAGGAAAAATTTGGCCATTGTAGGATAAGGTACTTTCTCCAATTTGGAACTACCGAGGAGGAGAGCTTAGGTAAATTCGTTGGGTTAGGGGGATTTATATATATGTTTATGAATATGATATTTTGAAGTGAAATGAATTTACTAAAGGAAGAAAAAACAAAATGACAACGTGAATATGATTTCCCTTCAAATTAAGTGCACCCACATATGTTGAAAATTAGAATTATTGGTAAATTAAGATTGGATATCCAGTAATAAATAAAAGTATTAACAACTCAATAGGGAGTCCTAAATATTGAAATATTGCTGGTAAAATAAGGAAACACAAATTAATGGACATTAATTAATTATGATATATTATTAGGGTGGAATTTCCTCATAAGCTATAGAGGGGATATAGTGCGAAGAATTATAACCGATAACATTGGCTTATAGGCAGAGGTCTTGAGGAAATCTGAATTAGTCGATCATGAAATATGAAGAAACCTTATATAAGGTTTAGTCAAGACGATTTGGGAAAGGGTGATAGGAGCGCACAAAAGTAGGAAAGAGTTACCAATTATGTAGTGTATAAACGAAACCAGATGGAATGTCACTGAAAAAAAAAAGTGTGGTCCGCAGATAAAGAAGTCACAAAGCTAAGAAGGTTTATAGGCCACTTACAGACTACCAAAGTGAGAATAGTTGAACTAGTGATTATTTGAAATCCCAATGGAGCATTGCATGGGAAAAGGAACCATTAGTCATACCTTGAATTCTTAAAACAAAATGCTAGCAGATTCATGAACTATGATTAGAAGAAAAAAAAATGCAGTGCATCCAAAAGATATAAGTTGTGGGAATGTATATAAACATCGATGGTAAATGGTTAAAATATGAATTATGAGCTAGTAGCTTGCAAGTAACATATAATAAATACATAAAAAGAAAATTTCTAAAGCATAGTTGATATGAATGATAAGGAAACTAAACCATTATTATTAAAAAAAAAATTCTAATAGAAACAATATCCTAAACTCTACACCTTGAGGGGTTTAGATGTAAACTGCCCAGGATCTTTTGAATGGAAATCGTAGAACAATGAGTAAGATTTTGGAAAATGTGGTTATCATGGTAACAAATATCTACATGAGTGACCTCCTAGACTGAGGAATTAGATAATTCCTCGAAGGATAATATAAAAATATTCGCAATAATAGTAGTGTGGAGTGTAACCAATGTAAAGTACGAGCAAGAAAATAAGTGGCAGAGCTATAAGAAGAGACTGTATTGAATCACTTTGGGATTTAAATAAGAAGTACGTGTATAATATTATTCATCTACAAGTTAAAAACATCAGTATAGTGATATGAAAGTATCCAAATAAAAATTATTAATTGGATTAGTTCCTAAAAAGGGCTAAGAAACTTTGGAAATTAGTAGTGATAATAATAATGAAAGGATCCCAAAATGAAGTTCGATATTAGAAATATTTATAGTGTAATGAATATAGGAAAATGAGTAACATCATGTGAAGTAAAATATGCTAGATCAACCATGAAAAATGATGAGGAATGAAATATTTTTTTGACTACTAGCCTTGGTGATTATGAATAGTTAGGAAAAACAATCAATTGTGGACATAGCTAAGTCAAATTGAAAGTTCTCTAGCAACCATAAAAATGGCTAAAATAGTATATGTGAGATTAATGGAATTATATCCACTTTATAGCATGGTATGAAAAATACCTTGATAATGGTTACCCTTATCTGAACATTCTGAACATGTCATTATCTGTTTTGAATGTCACACATAACAATGGCCACAAAACTGAGTGAAGGATTAGATGAAAATCATTTATGGTATAGTATCGTTATATTTTTATACTATTACTAATATTTTTCAGATGTGTATGAATAGTTTTTGGGTGCAAATGAAATTCACATAGCATCTCATAACATGGGTAATTGCGTGCTAGGAGAAGCATGCCACATATGTAAAGAATATATGTGTCAGATTGGAAAGGTCGAATAAAAGAAAAATGGAGACACTTGAGACCCAAGTGAGACATGGGTAGTATTGAAAATAATACCATATAAATTCTCCTTACTATCAAGGGAATTTCACAATTTTTTGTTCCGTACCAAGAAATTGAGTACCTGTTCAAAGTATCACGAGGAGTATGTGGGGCATGTGCAATGAGTTTTAGTTTATTAACTTTATTAGTTTGCATTACCTGTCATATTATATTTATAATATTTTCATACATATATACTTAAGAATTTATGCAAATAAAAGATCTCACATATGGGATTGCTAAATGTTGGAGTGGGAACCTGACGAGGACCTGTGAACAAAACCTTTTTCTTATCCTATAGCGGAAAGAAATCAAATTCCACAACCGAACAATAGTTCAGGATCAAGTAAAATGGAAGTATATTACTTTCAAAAAGAAATACTTTGTAGGAGGATTATGAAATTCATACAATAATTATTATTCAACGAAGGTTCTAGAAAAGGAAACTATATAATGAACACGGAGGATGGTGTTAATAAAAGGGGAGGAGAATATAAAGTCCCCCTGTTGCAGTAATACCGTTTTGATTAGTTGAGCTACATTAAGAGAATGGTGGAAAAGCTACGAGGAATATTGGAATAATTATGTAAATGAATACTTATTAATAAATAAATAAAGGTGATGTATGTGTTAAGGAATGAGACCTCTATGAACAAGATTTTTGCCCAAGGAAATTAAACAAAAAAATATCATAAGTCAATGAGATTGGAATTTTCCATCATGATAAGAATTCTAGATAAAATTGAGGGATGGAACAAAAAAATCCATTAAGTTTCTTAGCTGGATAAAGATGTCAATCTTGAGCAACCATAAAAGTGCCCTTGGAGAGAAAGGTGGCATTTTATGGAAAAATTTAGGAAAGTAGATAAAATAGGTCAACAAAGTGAGACAATGCTAAAGGAAATATTATCATGAAGAAAAATTATTACATACCTACTGAAGGCATCAACAGAGGTTGTTGATTCCATGGAAAAAATTCTCAACTCAGGGGTGAACTAGAGAGGAAATCAGTTTTAGGTTAGGTGAAAAAAGTGTCTTATTCCCAAGTTGCCTACTTATTGTAAATCTGGTTAGATTGTTTGTTTTCATGATTTATTTTGTAATACTTAGATTTTTATGTGAGTATTGTATTTTGTTTGAAAGCTTTTTGTAATTGCTTTGAGCTAAATTGAGAATTGTTTTCCTAGATATGGTATGGAGTGTGTTACGAGAAGGTTTTAGGTAAATAAACATAGTAATTTAACTAATACTATGCAAGAAATCCATAAATTGGAAGTTAAAGATACATTTAAATTACATTATCAGAAATGGATGTAACTTTATTACACAGAAAATTCCGAGTGAGTTAACACCACCACATACGTATCTTAATACTGTAACTTTTATATATATATATATATATATATATATATATATATATATATATATTTATTTGAGCTACGATTAAAGGTATGTAGGTTATATGGGATGGATATCACTAACAGATCGATCTTAACAACAAGAGACATGAGATGTGGATAGGATTAATAAACTAATGTTTAGGATATACGATTCATGGGAATGGTCTGGAGCTCTAGTGAAAGGTAGTTGTAATTTTACGCTTTAATTGCAACTGATTTTATATAATGAAAGTAAGTTCGAGGCTACCTATAGATTTGATGTTAATATTTTTAGAAAAATTGGGTTATCTGTAAGAATATCTTCACTGATTATAAAGTTTCACCTATTAAGGGATGCATATAACTACTTATACATTCTCTTAAGAAGGAAACGTAATTTGAATAAGTAGTATCTTACGAATATGTTGCATGCAACCTTAATTCAGAATCGTTTGGTGAATTACAACGAAGAAAATGGAGTTATAAGATTATTTCGTTCTAACAAGCATCCTAGTTTAGGTGTATAGTTTTTATAGTTATTAACAGTAAAACTTTAGTTTTCCGAATAATTGGAATAATTAGAAGAATTCCTTAAATTGAAATGTGATTTCGTATATCTCACTTCATTTCTTGGAATTTGGTATATTAATAAAGTAAAATTAATCAAGGGGAATAGTGATATTATAAGGCACATAGTAGTAATCAATGGTATAATTGGAAACTGTTATAGAAAAAGAGGGATGATATAACTGGGAAAACGTATTTAAGAAGATAAGTCAAAGTTGAGAGAATTTCTTTAATTCCAATCGCGTCTGGAATATAGTTATACAATAACATAAATGTTATGGTAGCAGCCAATTAAAGACCATAAATAACTCCATGCAGTAGAATGGAGCTAAATCAATACATTTAATTGATAAGTATTAGTAGTGTGGGAAAATAAATATGGTCGGTTTGACCTAGAAGATAGATTTGATTCCTTTAACATAAAAATATTAATATTTTTACTATTTCAAAACAGATAAATGCAATCCAAAATTCGTGTTGTCATGAGCAGGGCATGTGTAGAATCCATTCTATAACATTACAGTACATGATATTGTATTAAAAATACTAAAAGATCATCTACTCCTATTCCGAACTTCATGTAAATCATGGTATGAGAGCTCTGCTGGAGAACATAGTCAGCAAAGTTACACTCAAGGTCATAATAAACACCTCATCTTAACCTTGGAAACAATAAAAATAAGCCAGGAAAAATAAACAGACTATTAAATATGATTCTTTGAGTGATAGAACACTAGAATATTGAAAATTTGTATTTTTTGTTATGGGTATTGATCCTAAAAGTTTGTTTAACCAAAAAAAATTACGAGATGGGTTAACATTAACTATCAGGCTTGAGTCTCAGCCAGATAATAGAATAAACTCGATGTCATGGAAATATTTTGAGTTAATGAATCCCTATTAGTTGAAGTTAGACGATTTCTAATGAAGGGTTTGTAACACATGAAAGCATCAAGGACGTCCAAACATTATCTTCCATAACATAACTCGTTAATACTGTAAGTGATTTTAAGACACAAATCCAAAAGAAATTTCTTAGAGAATGTATTCCATGGATGAACGATCTATAGATTAATGATTGCACCATTGGATATACTGTGAAAGTGTTTGGAAAAGAGGTCTAGATCAACTATGAACACATCTGAGCCAACCTCTCGCCATTAAAAAAAAATGGAGATCTACGTTGACCCCAACGAAGAGAATGTAGAAAATTTAATTTGAAATAGTAGAGGGTACTAAAGTAAAAAAAAACTAATCATAGACAAAAAATCCCCAAATTATTACCTGGAGCAGGGTTCCAAATTTAGGCCTAGTAGGGAATTAAAACAATTATGTTATTTCTATCCATTCGTAAAATACTTTTCCGACGATACCTAAAGGACTCAGGAACAGTATAGTAGGCCCAACCTCCAAGATAGTTAACCAAGAATCCAATAAGATAATAATTATATGCTAAACAAACAAGGAAGATTGCAAAATATGAAAGACAATCCTCAAAATCATCACCGCTTTTTGCTGGGCAGGCCAAAGGGAAGGTAATTATATGCTTTTGCAATGTAATCGACCTCCAGATTATTAGAAAATCATAAACACAAATATTTTTTTATTCTTCATAATTATTTGTGATGTTTCGTATTATTGCAATTTTTTATATTTTCTTTTTCTAGTTCATCAAGAAATTACCAAAGAAACATCACATAAAACAATAAAAATTAGATGTAGGCACTATACCATGGAAAAATCCCCCTCTAAGGGAAAATCCAGTCAAGATAATTCTTCCTTTGAATAGTATCCTTTCAAAATATTCACCCTAGACATATACCAGACCTTCCCTACACACCAACTCAACCTCCCAGATCTTCAACCTCTTTCCAACAAATTCGACTAAGAAGAAACTTCCAGCAGCACATGACTTACGACATCAACAAAACTTGGAAGAATTAAATATCCCAATATAGGGCACGGAAAAAAGAGAGAGGCAAAAAAAAATTATTTTTTCTTCTTATCCTTAGAGTTCCCCAAACTCACACTTATTTCAGCTTCTCGGCAACAAACTTTGAACTTTGAACTTTTCCCAGCTATAAAAGATATCGAACTTGTTGTCAGAGAGTGAATTCCAAATGGATTTGATTTCCTTCCTTTTATAATCCCCGTGTTAGGTTTAATAAGTGTCTCTTAGGCTTACATGATCCCCTTTAGGACGGCTTGGTGTGGAGGTCACATAATTCATGTTTTACTCAATATTACACCTTTTTACATGGTTCAAAAGCCCAAGAAGGGTCTCTTTAAAAATACAATTACTCTATTAACTCATAATAAATCATAGAACTCCTCAATTGGGACTTTGACCTAAAACATGGGGACCCAAACATGAAACCCATGCTTTAATAAGTCACAATAATAATAATAATAATAATTTTCTTTATCCTTTTGTCAAGTACATTACAAGATGAATCAAGTACATAAAATGAAGTCCGAAACTAGTTACATTCTACAGCACTCCCTCCTATCTAAGGATGTATTAATCATATACAAATACAATGGAATATCTCATACGATATGAACAATGAAGAACTTTAGCCACCGTAAATCCATGGACTAGATTCCTGATCAGGGAAATTTATCGATTGGTCTCTAACAATTTAGGAATTGTAATTATGTGGACTTGATTCCTAGCTAGGGAAATCTATTTGGGTGGGACTACGATGGGATCAAGATTTTAGCCCCTTTAGGTATAATAAGGCTTACTTTCTAACCATCAAATCGGGGACCTATGTGCATATTAATGGTCAAAGCTCTATGACCCACGCCACCCTTCCCTTCTTTGGGACCTAGGTATCAACACAAAGTGTCGGCCATATGTCCTCCCAGGAAGTGCTTCACTCAAGAAGCCTCCACACCCTTTGATCCAGAAGATCATGGATGACCAATCTGTGCCAATCGAACTGATTGGTAACGAGCATGCTATCAAAATCCTTTGTGAGATTTTCCTGTAAAAACACAACCTTAATCAATAATATACTTTTAGATGTACAAAAAAAAATACAAACCTCCTAGGTCTTTCAGACAACATGATATTTCTTTTCAACCTATCATAGTAGGACTATCAATTTAATATTTTATACAATATTTCTTCATCATATACTTTCCTTCTACTTTTCATTCAACAAAAAATCCTCCAAAATTTCAATCTTCAATCAAAACCAAGCTATGCCCTCCCTCTCAACAAGGGAGCATATTCATCCAAATTCCCTCTAAATATTACAAAGATATTTCCTATTCAGACTTCCTTAGGGAGATAAAAAATTTCTTCATCGAAGAATCTTTTGTGCCTTCCAATCATTTCAAAAAATTTATCATCATCCTCATCGTGCTTATCACATCAATGAGCATATTCACCATATTCAAGATTATGTACCTACACAACTTAGGTAGCAAGTATAAGATAATATAAAGAAGCATGAAGTTAGCCTTATTAGAATCATGGAAGCATTTTAAATTTATACATATTATATACCCAAAATTAATTACAAACAAGAGACATACTCTCTTCAACGTTTTGATAGGGACTTTGTCATAAACCCTAGACTACTTCATATCTTTTTTTATTTTATCTATGGTCTCAATTTTTCTTTCAAAGGTATGAAACACCCTACTAAAACATATATAAAACCCTAGAACCAATTTAAATATAAATATACAAGATATCTAACATTTTTCAGAATTCATATGTTAGACTTTCCACTAGAGATTTATACAATTCCTAGATTTCATATAGCAGAATCATTCAAATTCAATCATAGATTAGTCATTAATATGACCAAATTTCACTAGAGTTGGCTACAAACCCTAGATTTAAATCAACCATCAAATCCAATCAAAAATCATATTTTCATTAATATTACACAAATATCAATCCATCATATTCTCATTATCCATCATAGATTTTCACTTCTACTAAGGTTCAACTTCAAAATCAGAAAATTTCATTCTGAAAACCTTAAAAACTATATATAAATATATATAAGGGTGTTATATCACATTCATTAGGGAATTTAACTACTACTAGGGCTTAGCTACAAAGCCCATGATTTCCAAATATCATCCTAGAATCTCATACAATGATTTATAGTAAATCCTAAGACTTATGACTATGTATAAGTATGTCAAAACATGTATCTAGGAATTCATAATCATGCAAATTCATATCGTATATCGTATATCTGACAATATTGATACCTTATACATACACAAAACTAGACCAAGGTAGAATTTGACCCAAAAATGACATATTTTCGCATACCTATGGATTCATAATCAAGCAAAGGCATTTGATTTTATAACATATCAGTAACAAATTGGATTAGAGCATGGTTTGATGAGACAAAAACACACATTCCAAGGAAATCATTTCTAAGATATCATAAGGGTCTTACTTAAACATTCCACCAAACCCTAATGACTTGGGATTTCAATATAGGAACATAACCAACCCAATATTGTCAAAATTTACAAGGTTCAAGATTTAGAACTTATCATTCAACCCTAGCAAGTTAGGTTTTCCTGATCATACCAAAATACTAAACATTACATCATCATACATTCACATTAGCATACCTTTTGGTTGGGGTTATCCATAACCTATTTAGGTTTCTTGCAAAATAAGTTAAGAATATGAGTGGGGTGGGTAGATTTATCAAGCGATGAGTCAACCAAAATAAGAATAAATATGAGTCACTATAGCTAGACACAACATTTTTAGTAATATATTGTCAAACAAATGAACATTTATCATAAAAAAGTCAATTTTTTAACACATACCTTTGTTTCTTGAAAAACTCAGTCTTGAGAGGTCCTCCTTCATATTCATTTAGAATATAGTAGATATTTTCCTAATGAAGACAATAGAGGGATAAAGGTGATTAGTATTAATATAATAAAAAATTAAAGGAAATGAGAAATTTAACTTTAGGAGTTGTTGAGGGATCCCTCCAAGGCTTGAGGGATACCTATATATATATATATATATATATATATATATATATATATATATATATATATATATATATTCCAAAAATATGTTAGAAACCTATAAATTGTAAAAAATCAAAAACATGAAATAAGATATCTGAGGCTACAAGAAAATGACTTAGTAGTTTATGTCCGTAATGTGAAATTATTCAGGTTTGACTTTTTTGCGGTCTCCTTCTTAAGCAATGTTGGCTTCATCTCTTTATCTCTTCCTATTTCTTGGATTGTTGGGAAAATAACTCCTACAGTGACCCTTTTTATGGCATTGATATCATTCTACATTAGACATGTCAATTTTCTTTCTTGGTCCTTTTGATTTCTTTCCTTTATGTCGAGAAATGTAGGAATTTGATACTCCTTCAAAATTGGAAGCTAATGAGATAATTAATTATTCCTATGTGAAGGAAGTCCATAGTTATTTAAAGGTGTGAGCTTACCTCCTATTGTTAAGTCCTGCAACAAATTCAACCCAAGTAGGTGGAAATCTAACTAGGGAAGTGATCATGAGTTCTTTGTTTTGAACAATTTCACCAATTACCAAAATTTCATCCCTGATTCTTGCTATATTCACAAAGAAGGAGACCACTATGTATTCTTTGGTCATCTTTGTAGCTCTTAGATCATTCCTCAAAGTAGAAAATTGACCAATGCTGTTAATAGAGAATAACTTCTACAAGGCTTCATACGTTTCCTGAGCATGGTCGATGTTGGCTATGAATGGCACAAGGTTGTCGTTTATTCCTTATGCCAATAGATTCATGGAGAAAAATTCCAGTTCCCTTTATTTCACATTAGCATCATCATTGGAATCCTTTGTAGGCTTATTTAATTTTCCCTTAACCAAGTATAGTACCTTATTCTTTTCTAGGATGTGGTCAATCTTCTTCTTCCCGGAGTTGTTGCTTGAGGCTCCTTCAATTTTGTTTTCTCCCTTAATTGTGTTAGACATATTCATAGAGTGACGTACATTCCTTCCATGAGATGATGCTTTAAATGGTTCCTTTATCAAGTGTTGAAGAATGCCTTTCTCTTCCATCTTCACCAAAGCTTTGATTGCATGTTAGAAAATCATAAAGGAAGAAAAATTTTCCTATTCTCTATAATTAATTGTGATGATTATTGTTATTATGTTTATTTATATCTTCTTTCTTTTAGTTCATCAAGAAATTACCAAAGCAACATCACATAAAACAATAGACACTAGATGTAGGCACTATGACAGGGAAAAACCCCCCTCAAGGGGAGAAGCTAGTCAATATAATTCTTCCTTTCAGTAGTATTCTCTGAGACTCTTCACCCTAGACATATTCCAGAACTTCCCTCCACACCAAGTTAGCATCCTAGATCTTCGACCCCTTTCCAATGAATTCAACTAGGCAGTAACTTCAAGCACCATATGGATTCTGGCAACAAAAAAAATCAGAAGACTTCTATCTCCCAATCGTGGGGATGAAACAGAGAGAGAGACACCAAATTTTCTTTTTTTTTCTTCTTCTCATTAGACTTCCCCAAAATCACACTTCTTTTAGCTTCCCGACAATAGAATTCAAACTTTTCCCAGCTACGAGAGATATCAAAGTTGTTGTGAGAGAGTGTGTTCCAATTTAATTCTATTTCCTTCCTTTTATAGGCTCCAGGGGAGGTTAAATAGGTGTTTCTTAGGCCGACATGATCTGCTTTAGGCAGACTTGGTGTAGAGGTCACATAATTCATATTTTACTCAATATTAAACCTTTTTACATGATTCAAAAGCCAAATAAGGGTCAATTTAAATGTACACTGACTCTATTAAATCAAAATAAATCCTAGATGTCCTAAATCGAGACTTTTTCCTAAAAAACGGTGACCCAAGCATGACACCCATGCTTTAATAAGTGACAATAATAATCATAGTTTTCTTTTTCTTTATTATTTTTTCAGGTACAATAAAATATGACTCGAGTACATTAAATGAAGAATGAACCTAGTTACATTTTCCAATACAGATGAGCCCCAAAATTATTCTGAGTGCCTCTTATGATGGTTAGCTATTAAATTATCAAAAAATGCAAGATAAATGGAAAAGGCCATTTTATTTAGCAGTAAACGATTAAAATAACATTGTAAACTATGAACTGGGAATGGAAATGGGTACCCACTTTTTTAGGTAGAAAAAATTTTTCTGATTTTTAAAAGTGTTGATTGAGAATACTCTTAATTTTTTTTAGTGTGTTTTTTACACATTAAATTGTCTTATGTACCAATTATAGACATTATTTTTAAAATGTTAGTTCTTTTAAGCTAATTTTGAAAAGTGATGATGCCAACATTATCCCCCTTTTTTAGAAGACTTATTTTTGACTTAATTTTTTCTAGTATATTAAATGTTAAAAATTATTTTCTAAATTTAACAATTTTTGAGGTACTCGACTTCTTCCTCTTCACTTACATATCTTGTATAAGTGTTTTTTAGGTATTTGTTATTTTTTTTTTCTTAAAAAAAAATTGTAGTGAGATATTTGATTTTTTGCAGTGTCAAAAAAATAAAAAGGGTCAAAATCTTAAAGTGTCAATATTCTATATAATTATATATTGTTAAATAATATTTAATTTCACATGAAATAATTACCACTAAAAAAGAAAGAATTTTTAACAATTTACATAAAAACACATTTTGAATATAGAAATAACTGAAAATATACACATTTTGCATATTTTTTTGCTAAAAATGACATGTCAAATAAACCATTTTTATAGGAAAAAATTCACAAAAAAATATATAAGGTAGCGATTTTTGTGAACTTTATGTGAAAAGTTAATAATAATTACAGTCTTCTTCAAAACTTACATGATTCACATAAAAATGAAGTGAACATCACATTATACAAATATTAAACATATAATAGCGACAATTGAATATTTATTTCTTCTCATAAAATGTGAGAGTCAAAAAATTACAAGTATAACTTATGAATAGTTACAAAAAATGAGCTTCATTTGGAAGCTTAAATTAATCTTTAATCATTAATATCATGTAACCCAAACTCTTCATCTTCAAGAGTATCATTATTGTCCTCTTCCACAATATTTTCATCATTGGATTCAGTTTCATCGTTTTCCTCTTTTGATGGATCTTTGATGTTTGTGAACGTTCTGCATTATGCCTTTTGAATCATTCCATCTAATGGTGGTTGAGGTAATTTTTCTTTTTTTGCCACACTAGATTCATTAAAATCCCCTTTTCACAAACCAAATTCTTGCATTTGATCTGGAAGAAATTGAAGAGCATTGATTCTTTGATGAATAAATTTTCATTGCACTCAGTCTTTTTCAATGGAAATTCATTTTTTTCCTTTTTGTAAGCAACATGCTAGTGTTGTACCTAATCATCAAGTTCAAAAGAAAAAATTTAGTAAATTAGTATAAACACAAAAAATTTAAAAAATACAAATTGTGAAATTGATTCGTATATAATAAAATTACCTGAGCCTGAAAATAAATCCAAAACCCAATCTCCTTCATTTGAACATAAATATAAAAGATATTTAATCAATTAATATGGTTTTTGATATATGTTAACTATCTCTCCTTTTCCTTTTGTATCTTCATGTGTTAGTTTTTTACAACAGCATCATGGACCAGTACTTGGCTAGTATTCTTTCCATCTACTTGATTGAAAATAATAGTCTTGTAGCTATCATCCTTTGTCCAAATTTCAACATCAATGAACTCACAGTCACTTATAATTAGTTGATTGACGCCATAAATAAAATTTGGATTTTTCCGCTAACATGAAATAGTAAAAGTTCGATTAAGTTGTGCAAAAATGATTTTTTTAACAATAATCAAACCTACAATTTCAACGTCTTACCATGTAAGCTACATCCTTGACTTTTCTTTTCTGATGAAGCTTGATAATAACAACCCCAATTGTGTGTCTGAATGAAGTGTCACAAATCTCCAAAATGGTGACGTTGTGACTTCTAGAAATCCTGCAACCACTTCACTAAATGCTTGATAAGTATAAGGGTCACTCTCATATTCAATTTTTGGGATATTGAAGCCATGAGGAATATCTGCAATAACTAGGGAATAATCACTTTTATGTATGATTTTTGCAATGTCTTCACAATCACCTAATATTATTTGATATTGGATACTGTGGAGCCAATTCCAAATGAAATTATTAATATGGGATCGAGTTCAACATCACTAAGACATTGTTTTCTTGTCCTCTCCATTTATTATTTTTTCAATAAAGCTTTTGAAACTATCCAGTGCTCCATTTTCATCCTTATTCATCTTTAATAAAATAAACAAAATCAATGTATAAGTTATAAATTAAAAATATTATACATATGAATAGAAATGAATATAGGAATGAACATACCTTTTGAAATGCAATATAATATTTTTTGAGAATTGATGTAGAACTTGAATTCTGTTAGTTGCATACAACATCCTCCCAACTATCTTCATTCAACAATTTAACCATTTTTTCTTGTATTCTAATATAAACCTTCTGACTAAATAAATGAATTAAACAATGTTAATATAGTGTTATGTATAACAAATAATACTAACAACAATATATTATATTTAACAGAAAGTTATAATCCAAAAAAAAGTAATAATAAAAAACTTACTTTAGAAATTCCTTAGACATTTCCTCCATTGATAACTCTCCCGACTTTACACGAGATAATATTGTTTTGAAAATATTTTTATCCTTCACTCCATGCATTGATCTCCAAGGTGTGATAGTCATATATTCTGTAAAGAGCTCCATTTCAGGACCTGATTTACTCTTGGTACATATAAATGGTTTAGACTTTTTGACCTTCTAACTTTTGATGCCAACGTTCTCCCACAACTCAAAAATATGATCAATCAATTCCCATATCTCTTTAGTTCTAAATGAAAACTGGAAAATGTTTTCCATACAGGTCTGAATATCTCATAATTTACTCTGCCACCTTTTGAAATTTTTTTTTCTTCAATTTGATAACCGATTTCCATGCAAAAGTTCTTCCAGAATGCATGATCAACCTTTGTCTTATCACCACCAAATTTTTCTTCAAATTAACTATGAATAAATCTAACCCTTTGGATGAAATTCATAGAAATCATATACTCATTATCTTAATTTTGATCCCATGCCAATAAATTTTCTTCTGTATCTATTAAACCAGCATAAATGATACATTTCACTATTTCAAAATGTGGGTTATTGGGATATTCTTCCATTAAGTGCCTTTGATATTATATAGAATGGTTTCCTGCAAGTACATAATTTTTGTATTCAAAACATTTTGAATTTTCAAATGATTCTTTGTCAGGAACCTAACTTCAATAAAAAAGAAGAACATAATTAACCACATGTGGAAAAGGGTTGTACCTTAGCAATGTTTTCAAATTGTGAACCTGCAAGTTGTGTGGCTTTATAATTTTATATTTAAATTATCCTTCATCTAGCTTGTAGACTTGAATGACATTAAGTTGAAATGACCGACCACCCTCAATTAAATTTTTCTTCGTCAAATGATGCCGAATTTAATTTTGTTTTGTTTTCATAACGCCATCCTCTAAATCAACTCTTAGCGTAATGAATTCCTTGCTTGGATTTTTCACTAGGATTTTCACTATTGTCCATGATTTTTTCAGAATCAGAAATTTTTTGTTTCTTCCTCCTATTGTTTATGATATTTTTTTGAACCGAAAAAATCTCCTCATTATCAAATATAAGGGAGAAATTCTTGGGCATTCTTGTTTCTTTTTTAATGACTTCTCTCCTTTCTAGCATCAGTTCTAATATGATCCTCAGATATGGCAACACATTCATCATCTTCAGCTTCATCTTCAGCTTCAACTTCAACTTCCTCATTTTGAAAAGTAACATGTCTACCTTTACTAGATTGATCCCTTTGATACAATATTGTAGCATCATGAAGTATTTTTTTTACTTCTTTCCCATATATTATGCTTCACGTTCATGGAAAATGGACAATAAATTCATAATATATCGCTCTATATAATAAATTCCCCCCAACATAATTGGAATTCCCTCAGCAAAATCCTATAAAACAAAATATTATATGTCAATATTAAATAATTTATTAAAAATACAATGATACAATTTGAATAACACAAAGAAAATAAGTGTAAATGTAAATACCTAAAATGTTCTGTGCAATATTTTGTATGATTTGTTTGCATATCTTTGAAGAATCTTCCCCCATGTTATACGTCGACAATGTCAATTGATATATATGTTTATCATGCGACTCGGGCGGTTTTGATAGTATATAAACACTTTCAGTATTTAGAATAATATATAGGTCTAATACTTTTCCCACTAGGTCATTACTTTCAACATCAAAAATCTTATTGTAATATAGATATAACTCGAGAGTTTTGTCTTCTATATCTTTTAGAAAGCATGCATATTATGAACGTTTCACTTATTTTGATTTCTTACAGTATGAAAACAACTTCTTTTCTTTTATGGATGCATATCCCACATTTTTAGTAATTAACTGAGATGCAACCCGTCCAACAATGTTTTTTGAAGGCCCACTTGTAGCTTTAGATGAGGCAAATGTTGACTTTGGTCTAGAAATATTGACATAAACCTTCCTTGATGTCATTTTCCTGTAAACATATATATCTACACATAAATTACTAAATCACAAAAAACAAATATCTTATGTAAACAAAATAGAAAACTTGTTTTTAAACAAAAATGATATTTTTCATACATTTTTTCCCTGACAGAAACTCTAAAACATTTTTTTTTTACATGTCATCCACCCAACCCCCCTATATATATTCTCATATCTATATATATATATATATATATATATATATATATATATATATATATAATTTGGGGGTTGATTCTCATAATCCCCGCCCCCCTCAATTTAAAACAAGTTCTTTTAAAAAAAATGTACTTTTTCATATTTTCTTCCTAACCCCACTAAAAGCTAATTCAATTTTTTTATATGCCCAAAGGACTGATTCTGAGAATCGATCCTTTGGGCATATAATTTTATTTTATATGCCAAAAGGGCCGATTCTGAGAATCAGTGTCGATGATCAGAATCAACCCTTTCGCCATTTCAAAAAAAAAAAAACATTGTATGCTCAGGATCGGCCCCTTCGCCATATAAAAATAAAATAAAAAAACTATATGCCCAAGGATTTGATTCTGACGATCAACCTCTTGGCCATATCAGAAAATTAAAAAAAAATTATATGCCCAAAGGGCTATTATGAGAATTGGCCCCTTGGTCGTATAAAAATAAAAATAAAAAATTATATGTGCAAGGGGTCGATTCTGAGAATAGGCCTCCCTGGCTTGGGTCCCCTCGGGTTTGGGAGGAACTTATTTGCAAGAATGGAGTCATTCACTGCGGCCACCTTCACAAGGACATGTTAACCAGAACCTAGGGCACCAAAGTGGTGGACCATGGGCTCATACGGACATCGCCCGTGGGTGTGTTCGCTCACGACACGTCGCCATGCGCGATATGTTGCGGGCAAATGTGCCCATGATGTCCATTGCCCTGTGGGCGCGTCTGCCCACAACACAATGCCCACAATGACGTTCTTGGGGTGGTTTTTATATGTGTTGGGTGTCGATTCTCAGAATCAGTCTCCCTGCCTTGAGCCCCCTCACACGGGGTGGCGTTCAACTGTAGAAAAACGCCCATGGGGTGGCATTCTCCTAAGCCCTAGGGAACCCAAGAGGTAGCCCTCCGACACTGTGGGCACTCTGCTATGGGTGGATGTGCCCACAGGTGGCGTCGGCCCGAGACCGAGGGCACCTAATGGGTGGCCCTAGGGCTCAGGTAGACGTTTCTTTGTGGGTGTGTCCAGCCACATCACGGTGCCATGGATGCATCTCCCACATTTGTAGTAATTAACTTAAATGCAGTTCATACAAAAATGTTTTTTGAAGGCCCACCTATAGCTTGAGATGATGAAAATTTTGACTTTGGTCTAGAAATATTGATAGAAACATTCCTTGATGCCATTTTCCTACAAACATATATATCTACACATAAATTACTAAATCACAAAAAAAAAATATCTTAGGTAAACAAACTAGAAAACTTATTTTTAAAGAAAAATTATATTTTTATACGTTTTTCCCTGACAAAAACTCTAAAGAATTTTTTTTTTTACATGTCTTCTACCTAACCCCCTTATGAAAAAAAAAATTATAATTTGGGGGCCGCTAAATTTAAAACAAGTTCTTTTAAAAAAAATGTGATTTTTTATATATTTTCTCCCCAACCCCACTATTTTTTTTAAATTTTTTTCTTATATGGCGAAAGGGCCGATTCTGGGAATTGGTCCTTTGGGAATTTAAAAAAAATAAAATTATATGCTCAGAATCGGCCCCTTGGCCATATAAAAAAAGGTTTAATTTTTTTTATATGTGCAAGGGGTTGATTCTGAGAATCGAGGCCGATTCTCAGAATCAGGCTCCCTGCCTTGGGCCCCCTTGGGCTTCGGCGAATGTCGCCCCATCGGCGTGTCCGCCCACAGCACAACACCTAATGGGAGGGCGTCTACCTGAGCCATGGGCGCTGTGCTGCGGGTAGACACACCCATAGAGCGGCGTTCGCCTGAGCCCTATGGGTGCCCATGCTGCGGGTGGATGCACCCATAGGGCGACGTCTATTTGAGCCCAAGGAGAAGACCCCCATGTCTGATAGGATGACGATTCCATGGGCTCGTGCAGACGCCGCCACGTGGGTGTGTCTGCTCGTAGCACGGTGTCGTGGGCACTGTGTTGCAGGCGTACACACCCACGTGGCGGCATCCATAAGAGCCCAAGGGCCACCCCGTATGCAGCCTCAGGCTCGGGCGGACGCCACCCCATGGGTGTGTCTGCCCATATTACAGGTGCGCTAGATGAATTGGGCGCGCCCACTGCCCCCCTGGGTAGACAGAGGGGCGATTCTCAGAATCGACCCCTCTATTTTCCCAAGGGGGTGGTGGGCGCACCAAATCATGCCAGATCAACCATGTTCTTCCCCGGGTGGGCCCACCCACAATGGGCATGTTAATTTTTTTTTTAGATACAAAAAAAAATCATTTTCTACCTAAAAGAGTTAATGGAAAAAGTTGGTAAAATTTTGATGGTTTAAAATAAGTTGACTTTAATTAATTTTAACATCTTACTAATTTTTAGAATGATAGAAACAAATCTAACCTTTCAAAAGCAAGAATCTCTCATTGACAATGTTGGTACTCTATAAAATCGTTCCAAGCTTTTAAACAAACCTCGAGAAATCTTGACGACATGCGTGGAATAGTGAAATTTACTTTTCTTATAAAGAGAAAATAACAGAATTACTTACGGCGAGGTGATTGTGGGATAAAAAAACATTGATGAATCTTAAAAAATAAAATTTATAATGTAGTCAAAGTTATATAGCTTAATTAAAATTATTTTAGTTTGAAAAAAATTATTAAGAGAAAAATGTCTAGGGAATTTAATTCAAAATTAAGGTCCATATTATGAGAATATTTTGATAACTAATTTTCAAATAAATCGTTTAAATAAAATTTTGGAGGGAATTTCTCATTGTTTCAGCTATATATTATCATTGGGAGAGAGATCATTTGCGTCATTCACCATTTCTTGTTTGAGTGTTATGGATTCCTTTAATAGTGAAGTTTCATTTTATGAGGCATCAACATCTTTGTCACATAACAACTTTATTAATGTTGATGAATATAACGAGAGAGGTAGTGACAAAATGAAAGATGAAGATTTTCAAATGAATAGAGAGTCTAAATGTCGAATTATTTCTAATCATATGGACTATGAGAGCAACAATGATGAATGACGAGATGAAGAATTTCCAAAAACTAGAAACTCACATTTTCCACTTACTCTTAATCCTAAGGACTTTGAGAGCAATAGTGATGATTGGCAGGATGACAAATTTTTAGTTGATAGAGAGTCAAAGTTGCCACTTAGACCTAATCCTAAAGGCTATGAGAGCAATAGTGATGAATAGAAGAGTGAAAAAATTTCAGTGGATAGAGAGTCACATTTGCCACTTACTCCTAATCCTAAGGATTATGAGAGAAATAGTTATGAATGACAGGATGAAAAAAATTCAGTAAATAAAGCGTCACATTTTACAGTTACTCCTAACCCTATGGACTTTGAGAGCAATAGTGATGAAGGGAAGGATGAAGAAATTCCAATAAATCGTGAGTCTCAATTTCCACTTACTCCTAATCATATGGACTATGGGAGAAACAGTGACGAAGGTTGGGATGAGGGATTTCCAACAAATCAATAGTCGCAATTTCCACATATTCCTAATCCTATGAACTTGGAGAGCAGTAGTGATGAAGGGAAAGATAAAGATGATAAAGAATATCCTCCAATTCAGTATTTCAAAACCACAGTTGATGGTATTGAAAATTTTCATGTCGCCGAAGATGGTAATGAATATTTTTCAAACAATGATGGTGGTGAATTTCACAACTATACTACAAATGATATTAATAAGAATATTATTCCTCCTAAGGATCATGGAAATGCTTGTTCAGAGAATGATGAAATGATAGAGATGTTTCCAACAAATATTTTTTCTAAGAGTAGGAGTAGGCTTTTTCGTATCAATCCAATATTTTCTAGTTATACAAGGGTAGAGTAGTATATCTCACAAGATGAAGTTCTATCAGTGAGCTCATTTGAAGTGAATGTTATAAAAAGGATTGCTTGAAACATATGGATTTCAAATTTTCTTTAGAGAAAAGCAAGAACTATTTGTCAATTAATAAAATAATGCAGAATACATATTTAGTGGGGTGCATAGAATCTACAATGGAAGGTTATGATTATCATATTGGGTCTTTATTTCTCTGTAGAAAGGATTTCAAAATGATTCATTCAATTGGAAATTTTTGTCTATCAAGAATCCTAGATAATTTGGAAAAGGATCCTAAATATTATTCATAAGTTCATCATAAAGGAGCGTTTGGGCCACTAGAAAACATTGCAATGTCATGGATGCAAGACTTCTTTTAAAAACATCGAGAGTGTATGCCAAGTAGAGATACAATACATATTCCAGATAATTTATCAAGATGGGAAATCTACAACTTATACAAGGAATATGCAAAAGGTGTTGAAGGAAATGGTCGTTTTATTACATATCAATATTTAGTGCAGATATGGAGGAGAGAATTCAACAATGTTCATATTCCTAAGAAGACGAGGATGGGGGTTTGCAGTACATGTGCTTCTCTAAAATAAAAAAGGGATAAATGTCAAGGAGAAAAAAGAGGTAAGAATTCATAACATTATTATTTTAAATTGTATAGTGATCAACTATGAAAATGCATTTATTAATACGTTTATTTAATGTTATGTGTATATTCAATTTTTAAAGCCCTTCAAGAGCACCACGAATAACAAAGAAGTGAAAGGAAATTTTTTTACAAGAATCGAAATAAGTGTTATGATAAACCAAATAAATATTTGGGTTTGATAATTTATGGTATGCATGAGAAGAAAACACTTCTACCACATTTTGTTTGCACACCAAAAAAATTGCAAGAGGATAATTTTATCCAGTTTCACCTGGTCAGCTGTATGGTCTTCAATGGGAAAATGTCACCAAGAGTTTACTTTATAGCTCCAAATATTCATAATGATGGAGATACGACAATAACCATAATTCATGTGTGCTTTCTCATTGGGGTGATAATCTTCCTGAGATTTTTTATCTATAATTAGATAACACTTGTCGTGAAAAAAAAATCAAATTGTTTTTGGATATCTAAACATGCTTGTTGAATTGATAATTTTTCATAAGGTAAAGGTTGGTTTCCTTCTTTTTGAGAACACTCATGACCATATTCCGCATATGTTCATTCATTTTTCAGTAACATTGAGGAGGAAGAATGTTGAGAGCATTGCATCATTAGCTGAATTTATTAAGAAATCATACATGCCAAAGCCTATTTCTCATGTGTTAGAAGAAATTGTTGACATGCAAAGGTTTATTCTCAGATCATATGGTCAAGAGAAATGAAATGAACAACTTAACGACATTAGCTTCCAACATCGATTTCGTCTCAAAAAAATTTATGGGAAAAAACTTATATGAGGCAAGAAGTATTCCAGAACTGCAGAATGGGCACCATCATCAAGTTTGCAATTTCTAAATTTCATTCGAGATCATCCAATATTTGTGTCAAATATATTGTTATTACAATCAGTTGGAGAAGTTCATAATGCACGAATGAAAAAGGTAGATATAGATTATTCTGAATTCCTAGAATAAATTAAAAAAACCATTAGATATACATATGAATACTTTGATGTTGCCTATTCAGTTTGGCAGGAGTCATTTTTCAATGATAAGAGTGAGATTATTTCAGGACAAGCAAATGAAGATATGCATTTGAAGATTCCATTTATTTGGCCACAAAATGTGTCAAATGAATAGGAGGAAACAAACATAATTGAACAACAACAATCACATGGTATTCTTAATTCTATAAAGGTGGAGGAAAGATAAATGTATATTGGTTCCAGAATATCTCATGCACAACATTAAGACATGGTATACCTTTACAATGGTTTAGTACACGATCTTAAGGATGGTTGCATAATCGCAGTCTTAGCATATGAAGATCCGCATGGCTATCCATTCTGGGTTGTGAAGGTTATAAAGGTGGTTACAGAAAATGAGGATGTTACACGTGTTCCATTACATTGGTATGCCACAAACACACACCCATTCAATGGTGTGTACAAGCCAGATATGGTAGTTGATAAAAAATTTAGTGGAAAGAGAAAAAGAAAGGGCACAAATATAAATCGTGGCCCTATAGACCTCTTAAAATTTGAGTAAGTTGACATACTTGTTTATGAATTCAATTTAACAAAGAGAGGAACTCTTCGCTCCAAGAAAACAGATATTATTAAGAGGCTTCTACCATAAGAAACAGTGTTGAGATGGACGTCTGATGAACCCAATCGTATATCTACAAGAATTTTGAAACCTCAAGTGGTGGGCATGCATGTTGACTGAGATGGGGCACTAGTTAATGAAAGAGAAGAACATGGAACATCTTCATCTACATCGATTCATTCATCTAAAGATGTGAATTCTGATGGTGTGCAATAAAATATCAGTGATTTTGTATAATTGTGTAAGAAAATTGATATAAATGATCTTTTCATTGAGCAATGAAAATGATATTTTAAGTTATGAGCCATTTTTATGTTTTCTGGATTATATGTTTTAATTATGATGAATTCATTTGTCCAAAATGTTGACAATGCAACAATAACTTGGAGAAATAATTTACGTTTCATTGGGTTATTTTAGTCATATAATTTGTTCATAATATCATGGTTGAAATATTTGGAAAAGTTAATATTTTTTAATTCAATGGGTGAAAAATTGTGAAATATATTTTATCTTTAACATTATGGTTGAAAACAATTAGAATTTTAGGGATGGTTAGTGTCATGATATTATATGTTAAATGACATGTATAAAAATGATTATAATTTTAATGTGTTTAAAATCTCATTATTTTATATTTAACACCATTACTAATAATATGTTGAAATTGTACCTGGAAAATAAAAATTGTATTCTAGCCCCAACCATTGTGTGTTTTTCCCATTTTTTTGGCACATGAAAATTTGATTAATTGCCATATTTTAAAAATGTTGCAAATTTACAAAAAAAAAAAAAAACTCGTTCTAGAATACACCGTTTTTAAGTCTTTTTTCATGTTTTTCGGTGTTTTTCTAGCTAGAGTTCCAGTTTCAAAATTTACGTTGTTAATAATCAAAATCTATGTAAGTAGTCATTTTTCATGTTTTTTGGGGTTTTTCTAGCTAGAGTGCCAGTTTCAAAATTTACCTTGTTAATAATCAAAACCTATGTATGTAGTAGGAACTGGATGTTACACCTTGGTAGCAAAAATTGAGGAAAGGGAATCAAAATAATAACAATATGAATAGTACTGAACCCAAAAATTTTACTTGGTTGTCACATGGATACCACTAGTTACGTTGATATGGTTAAGAGGTGAGAGGTGACATGACGAGTTAGAAGAACATGCTCCGTGGAGAGGAAGCCTTGTATCGCAATAGCCACCGAGAAATTTGGGAATACCTAGCTAGAAGATAAACACAAGTTAGGGTTTTCCTTGAAATTCCATGAGCATATGATGAGTATATCTCATCCTACCCATCCAACGCAAGGAAAGATTATCGATTTATTCTGTTCTGACTCGTCACATGGGCTTCAGATGAAAAGAGCCAAGGTGGCTCTATATGGTTGAAGGAGCCCCAAATTTAGGAGTTCCAAATTTATGCCAAACTAGTTTACGGGTGCACAATAAACTACCTCATAACACTAATGTGTATTTAACCTAGTGAATTGTTCATGGAAAATATCATTGAGAAAAGAGGTTTGTAATTTTTAAACCCTATCCAACATTAGTTTTATTAAATAAACACTCTTGTGGATTAAGAGTTACACCCTTAGAGTTAAAAAATTAATTGTAACTAAAAATAACCAAAGGGATGTATGACCTTACCCTTAACTATGGTAAGAAATCAATTATAAGGTCAACACAGTTATATACCCCCTGCAACACATAAAACTTAGTAATGTGTGACTTGTTAATGAATGGGGATTAGAATCGAGTATCTAAGATAATGTTGTATTAGATTTTATGGAAATGGCGCATTATATATATTTATTTATTGTGACACAAACTCCTCTCCCCGGTGACTTGGATTGTGTATTGAGTTTGATATGTGACTCCCTTATACGTTTATGATTGGTTGAGATATTTTGGGTATAAGCCCAATATCTTTTGAATCACACCTTATACATGGTGTGCTTGAAATGGAGATAAAAATATATACACGGTGAAATTGTTATGAATCTTATATGAACACGGTGGTTTAGCTTGGAGAAATGCCACCATGGAAATATATAGAGATAAATAAACACATCGTATAGTCATATTATACAATAGGAATATTTAGAATAATAAATAGGAAAAATAAAAACAAATTAGGTTGAATTCGAAGGTTCCTTACAAACATTGAGAAATTGTTCACCTCTTGCATGAAGATTCACTAACTCTTCCTTTAGATCTCGCACCATATTTAGTAATTCCACAGTGGCTACTTATGCTTAATCACATAGATATACCCATATTATACATTCATCTGTGTGAGTTTCCCCTACGGTTATTCTAGGTCTTCTCTCTTCTACTTATTCTTTCTTCTTCTATTGTGCAAAAAGAGACAATTTTTTTAAATAAATTCATGGTCAACCTCTAGGCCTTAGTGTTGAAACATGTTTTGATATGATACCATATATAACACCCCTCCAAAGTAACTTAGAAAAAGAATTAATAATTACCATGAATTACGAAGTAAATTTTTTTTTCTATAACCCACTCAGGCATTAATTGTCACATTAGCTAGATGACTCTTGGATTTTTCTTCCCATCTGACATCCTTTTTCATTTACACTTTATTTTTTCCTCTTCAGTGCATTGTATACTTATTTTCATTTTTAATTTGGCTTTTGATCTAACCTAGTTGGACATGGTGATGAATATTATTATATATTTATTATTACTCAAGGATGTCTGTTAATCCTCAGGGGTATGCTAGAAAGTTGGTCTAGCTGACCTACCTTTCCCATATCTTATTGTTATATATATTTTTATATATACCATAGTCCATATTTTGTATCATTACATTAACATTATCATATATCTATATCTATATATATCTATATATATATATGACAATACTTGGTAAAACCTCTCTTTATCAGAAATACATTCTTACATTGTGTAACAAAGGTTCTTGATTTATGAAAGCCATTGTCACACAATGCACCTATTTGGACCTGCTACGACTTTATATGAACATGTTGAGGCTTTAGGTTCTCTTATTTATGTGATAGTTCTGCATGGAAGACGAACCATGCAGTGTAATCAATTCTTATGCATGTGTCGTATTGAATGGTGATGGATTGTTTGGTTAAATAAATGATAGAGAATACTTCTAGTTCGTTAGGGTAACTACCTACCCCACTCAATATTTGTGCAGTGCTGTTATTTTCATTTGGAAAATTTGAGAGCTCAGATTTACAATGTCACGATTAACATGATGAAACAAGGGTTTTTGCCTTGTAATGAAAGGATTTCTACCAAGTTTTTATTACTTTTCTTGACATTTCAATGATAAAAGATATATTTTGATGTCTGAGATAGGGTTTTAATGATAGGTATTTAAACTGAAACTTTTTGTTCTATTTTATTATTTTCATCCCTGATAAAGACATTGTGACACTTTAGCAATGGTTTACATGGTTGTTGTCAGTAATTTACTCAATTTGTTTGTATAATGGTAGGGAAACCCTAAATTTTTTGGTGGGTTTTGACGAAGATACCCCACTATAATTTTTATGGCATTGTTATTCTTTTGTCAGGCTTTCTTGTCAGTAATTTCTTAGAAAAAACAATCTACACATTTTAGAAAGCTAACTTTGTTTTATTCTAGAGATGGATTTTCATAATTAGTTTTGTCTACTAAATTTGTTTTCCACCTCAAAAAAGTATGGATACGAGGATTCCACTCATTTCAATTTAAGGTAAGACATCCATTATAATGAAAATTCATTTTTATTATATTCTTATAAATATTTAATGGACCCTCCGAGATAGAACTAGAGGTCTCTTGTTTACTATGCACAACTTAGTTGTCTGTCTTATTTGGGTATTTTTTCTAAGGCTTCTCGATTTACTAGTAATTTCATATTATTTTTCTTCATTATACCCTTATATATACTAATTTTTATTACCATATACATGTTTTCTAAGCCATTCAGAAGCTGCACCTTATTGGTGGATGCATAAAATTATTTTTAGTTAGGGTTTTGTCCATAATTTGGCCAAGGTTTACAATTTTCCTTATATACTATATGGTGGCTTTTATTAAAATGTATAAGCATAGAGTTATGTGACCATGAATAGAGTACTATGGAATATTTTTTATTAAGGGTTGACCCCTTGTGTAATGTGCGAAATTTCCTTATTATCTGGTTTTGCTTGTAAATTTTCTCCTTTATATACTAAAGCCAACTATAATTTATTCGCCCATATATTGTTTTCTATTCTAGTATACCATAGTCATCATTTCAATAGTAATATTAGACTACACCGTTTTGAATTCACGCACACAGATATGAATTTTCTTTGCTAGTTTAAATAATGAAATTATGTTATGTATCTGTTATAAATGCATGTCTCATGAGAAATTATAGTTCTGTATTTCTTTCTTTATTTTTATTTTTATTTTTTTATATTTAAAAAACTCTCCAACTTGTCCAAAATCCCTAGGGAACTCCTCTCATGGAAGTATTACTAAGGTCTTCCTTATGGACCTATTCTTAGTTGTCGACGACTACACAATCCACGGCCAGTTTATGGGGTCTCCTTTCCTCGTCTCGGTCTTGTGACTTGCTAACTTGGAAATAGTTTTAACTCACTTTGTAAAATACACTATTTATTTTTTCTTTCACACCCTAGTAATTCTCATACTTAGTGAATCCTCACTAGTTTTATTTTCATGCCCATAGGTATAATGGGTACCAGGGTTAATTCTTGGACATATACGCTTTTCCAATTTCTCCACAACAAAGTACTCTCATGGTATTACTTATAGGAACCTTTAGGTTATATCCTATGACTTTTACTCAACAACTTCTGTGTAGAAAACCAAACCCAAATACATAAATATGCATATATGTTTTTTTCATATACTATTAGTAGAGCCTTAATCCTTCACCATATTGAATGCACTTAAGAGAACAGATAAATTAATTCCTAGTTATATCATTCTTAAACCCAAACTTCAAAAGCATTATGTTTAGCACAAGATTTACCGAGATATCCATATACTTATCTAAATTTTTTCCTATAAATAGGTTAAAGGTTGTCATCTTCCACCCAGGCATGAACTATGTTTTTCAATAGTCCCCCCCACGATTTAATCCTCGACGCAAAGATAAAAACACATGAATTCTTCTGCAGCTCCAGCTCCTAAAATAATTTTTCAACATTGTGCTAATTTTAGGGTTGAGGTCTACTTTGTCTTTCCCACTCAACTTTTCATCAAAACAATATTTCTTTATTCCCACAATCCTATTTTCACAAATTTCCACCCGTGACATTTATGTCCCTTCCTGAAATATTTGGTGTTCTACTTCAGTCAACATTTTAACTATGGAAAAAATGGAGTATTTTTCTTTTTTTCTTGTTCATAACCCCTTCTTGGGCATAATCTAATCCAATTTTTTTTCTCGTAGCTAGGATTCTAATCTGACACATGATAGCCTTTATAATATATTTTTAGGAATAGAAATACACTAAACAATTTATTTTTATCAATAAAAATAAATTTTTATATTGTAACATTATAGCACTCATCCTACTTTGACTTTTCAGTCACATGTCAATATAAATTGCATAAAAATAAATTTACTACTGGGGTATCACACTAGTCTTGTCTTGTACGCCTCATATTTATTTACATGAAACGCCCCCCCACGGCCCCCGTTATCCCGCCACACCCCCCCCCCACACACACACACACAATTTTCCCATAAAAACGTACATGTAACAACCACAAAATCCCTTATTTTTATTGTATATAATCATTTCCATAGAATTTAGTATTAAATAATATCCCTTTTTTAAAATCAAATTATTATTACATCTACAAATATTTTTAGTTAGTTCCATTTCATTCTTATGAAAGAAGAATAAAACTTGGCATATTCAATCTTAATATAAAATTGACACAATTACTTATTAGAGTCTTCAAAAATTCATTAGGATTCACCATACTCCACCGAATCAATCAACTATTGTTTAGGAGTTCCTCCTAGGTTGTGGTATCCTTTCCTATCAGGAAAAGAATAAACATATTTCACATAACCACATCCTCAAGCCTTAGAAGCATCCTGCTAATTCTGGACTAAATTATTTTTCTACATAGATTCAGTATTTATCTCACATTGGTTCCTTATTTTTCTAAATTCATATTTCCTTTATCTACCACAATATTTTTCTTAAATCATCTTTCACCCATGAAATCTATCTGTAGTAATGATAATTCTAGTGGAATTAACATAAAGGAATCATCACCTTGATACTGAAGGATTTTCATTTTCTATGTTTGTGTCCTTTGTTGGACAATAAATGATTCTAATGGTTTCTAGATAGTTGGGAGTCTAGCTACTCACATTTTAGCTCCTTTTTTATTTCAAAAACTAACAATAATAATAATAAAAACAGTATTTAAATAGTAGTAAATACACATTTATAATCTCATAAAAATGTTCACTTTACATTCTAACCTCTGAGGCATTTTCAAAGTTTTTAAAATTATGAAAATTTAAATAAAAATTGATTTCACTGGGGGTACTACATTTCCCATCCCCTTTGTTATAGGCCATTTTTTTAGACCCATTCAATAGGAATCCTAATTGGATTACTCATCCTATTCCACCTTGTCATCATCATTGCATAGATCCCTAAGGATTCCTCCATTTCCCAGAGTTTCTGCATGAAAATACATCATCTGAGTAAATTTTAGGACTAAATCTCCCTAGCGTCTTGTTGGACAACATTCACCTATAGGTTGCTCCATTGTGGCCTACATTGATCACCTACAGATGCTCCCCTTTGCACCTACGTTGGCTTTATAAATTTGGGAAAAAGAGAGATATTTTGAACGTTTCCTCTTCTAGAAGCTTCCCAAATTTGTTACAACAATTTACCTCACAAAAACATTCGGATCCTATCCTACCCTACTTTGGATTTTCAATCCCTTATCCTTTAATCCCATCCTCCCATCAATGGTGGATCTAAAAACCTTAGATTGGTAATTGGATAAGAACTCCCAACCTACCCCACTCCTGTATACATTTGCATCCTTCCATATGACAAAGGTTGGATTTTGGAAAGTGACTATACCATTATGTTGTTGTGGTGAGAGTTATCATTTCATTCATTTAGGGTGATTAGAGTTGCACATTGTGACAAGGAAAGGACAATATATCTTGTAGGAGCTCTTCAACAAGATCAACACCTATTTATGGTTGTAATCTCCTTCTATTTATATTAATGGAAATAATTATTTTTTTTCATGTATGTGATGTTGTTATTTCATATTTTTCAATACCATGCTGAACTATTGAATAGAGTACCTACATGATATTGCATATATCTCATAGTTTCTTGGTTTGTTTTATCTCACTCTCCAGGTTCTAATTTTGGGAATCAGAGATAGAATTTGAGCATTGAAGCCACAAAATAAGAACTGAAGCATGAAACATATTCCAGGTAGGCTTCATTCTGTCATATATTTACCTTAAGGAAAGATTTGTATTAATTGTTTGTCCGTTTTTCTAGGTTTGCCACAAAACCTAGTGGAGATACTTTTGTATACAATCGTAAATATCACATTAAAATTTGGTGACTCCACTAGAGAATGGTGTATTCCCTTGATGGTTTTCTTGTCCATTTTTTTTCATTGCCTCCTTGACAGACCTTTTCTACTTTGATCTGTCAAGAACAAACCTAGAAAGTGATTTCATTGACTGTCATTTGCAATGTTTGTATCATAATCTTCCATCCCTTGACAAACACTCACCCTCTGCCTCTGATTGAGTGTTGCATCCCACCTAGGCCCTCATTGAACTTGCTTTGCAAGGAATTGGTTCTTCTTCTACACCAGCATTGGCCCTTATTTGTGTACAAAATTTTCTCTTGTTTTTTATTGCCTCTATGATCAGCCTTCTTCCAGTTGCTCTTACTTGTGTCTTGAGTGTCTCGTGGTCCCTTTGAAGTCTCTATTTAGTTTGATATTATTTTGATACCTCTGGTAAGGATTTCATTAAATAATTTTGTTTGTACTTATCATTTGATTGCTTGCAAACATATTTTGTTTGATCATTGGTTGCTTAAATGAATCCTTGTTCTAGTTCTCATTCTGAAAAGTTCATTTGAATTAGTTATTAAACTTTTGATATTAGTTTTATTCATTTTTTAAAATTAAGAGACTTGAAAAGAAAAATATTTTCATTGGAATTTAGGATTTTTTGAGTGAAATCTAAATTCCCTAGTGTGAAAATTCATATTTTTGCAAAAACAATCTGCTTCATTATGCAGGGTGGGGGGGTAATTTTGTATGAGTGTTAATCTCTCTTGAGTGTCATAAATTTTTATTTTCAAAATTTTAACCCAATTTCAGTTTAATTCATATGTTTATGAAATCTTAGATTACATTTTATTTCATTGGAATCAGCTTTTGTTTGTTTTTAAGAATTATCTGCCATAGATCACATTTGCATACTTAGAATTCTCATATTGAGAGAAGGAAAATGAAATTGTGCATAGATTACATTTGCTTATTTTTTAGGGGAATCATGCATGGATTACATTACATGGTTTGACATATTTTAATTCTTTTACTTGAATTCGAATAGTGAAATTGAAAGATCTAGCTAGGAATATCTTGTTTGCTGCATATTTTATTATCGCATCATTATTTTCACCCTTTCTCTATCTTAAATAACTTTCAATGAAGATTAAAAGAGTTATTTTTTTTTCATATTAGTTGCATCATAGGTGTGCTTAGATGACAACCTATTTTGCGCCTTGAAACTAAAATCTAATTCAACATTAATTATATAAAAATTCACTTCAATTAACTTAAGTAACATTCAAAACTTAACAACACACATACAGGTCTAGGCTAGAGACATGTTTCAACATCTTTAACTATAGGGGATGCCATTTTATGTCAGTGTTATAATCTAAGGGTGGTATCTGGTTCCACGTACGTAAGTGTATATTATCGTAATCCGCATACCTTCAGGTATATTGGATGGTGCTCCATACATGAAAATTATATGGGAATGTTACCATTGAACGATTATGTATTAGAAAACACTACTATGAACTACACTTCCACAAATTGTTGCATATATTTTGGGAGTCCCATATAGGATTCTATCCATCCATAGGTAACCGAGTCTGTCGCCTTGTATACCATGATGCACCAAACACAAAATTTGGGGAGATTGGTTGTTGTACATTATGTCCTTCGTTCGTCAAGGTGCATATTGCAGTTCACAGTTGCTTGGTAAACCTTTATGCATATATTACCCTCTTTGATTTATTTTTGTTGTTAATTTCTAAAACCAATTAATTGACCATGGAATAAATCCTTGCATTCCCTTCCAGATCATAACACAAGCTTATAATATGGTTGTACCTAGCACAATTATAGATGAAGGTCCATGTGTTAACATTTCGTCCTCAAATTCTTAGAAAGCATTAGGTTCTTTGCAACTGGTGCCTATTACACAGATTTTGTTGGCGTTTAACAAAGGAACGGGTCAATAATTAGGGATCCTTCCTAATTTTCCTATTAAGTTGGGAGGAAATACTCTCTATATTGATATAATGGTAATCCAAAGCCCTTTTTATTTTAATTTACTCCTTGGACATGAAAATGTTTATGTCAAGGGAGATCTTGTCTCTTCACTCTATTGTGTGATGTTTTTCCCGCATGAAGGAAAAATCATTACCATTAACCAACTTTCATTTGTTCATCATAATTTTCCTCCCAATAAACCAACATCCCTAAATGGTCCTTATATGAAAGTGGTATCTCCCTCACCACAGGTTAATTATGTGGCAACCTGTTCCATGCCCACATCCACTAATGATCTAGTCGGTGATATAATGCATCATGTACTGGGGGAATTGGAGCCCTATATTTCCATTTGATTTGTTTATATGCATCTGTTCCAAAGTGTTGTTATCACATATGATGAGAAAATCTTCGAAGCCATGGTATTATGTAGGTGACAATCAAGATTCCTGGACTAAAGTTATTATTCTTGTTTCAAGCTCTTTAAAAAATGAAACAAGGTTCGTGGAGAAAATTTCCTTTTATTGTGTCATGCTCCTTAAATAATGAAACAATTTTTTCAGAGCAGAGTTCATTTTCTTGTGTCAAGCTCCTTAAAAAATTAAACAAGGTTTTGAGAATAGGTCCTTTTCTTGTGTCAAGCTCATTAAAAGATGAAACAAGGTCCCTTGAGCATAGTTCTTTTATTGTTTCAAGCTCGTTAAAAAATGAAAAAATCCACTTCCAATTCAATTCTTTTATTAGATCTCGTAAATTTCCAGTTGAGTCTTTCAATTGATCTCATAAATGAATCTTCATTCGATCCACCTGTTAGTAACCAATAGTCTACTTAGGTGAATAAAATTAAGCTCAAATTAAGTCATTATGGTGGGGGAAAGAAAACTTATTTCAAGAATAGTTTTCCTCTATTTCAAGATTGTGTAAAAATTAAACCAATTTCAACCGTAGTTTACCATGTTTAAAGTTTCCGTAAAAATGAAACCATTCTCATCCTACCTCTCGTGATTTCCATTTTTATCAGCATGTTTTTTCTAGATGAGCCTTGGTTTTCGCATTCCATTGTCACCATGTTCTAGGTCGATCATACACTTTCACTTCGTTTTTTTACCCTTTCCCTGGGAACTGTTGCAATGAGTGGTATTATTAGCCAACCTCTTTACCTTTGCGTGTTTTTCACAGTTTAGATATGAACATAAACAATTTATATCCCTTATACCATTCGTTCCTCAAGGAGGAGTCCTCTTTTAGCTCTTTTCAGGATCCAAAAACATGAAAATATTGTTGAGCTTTTGTATTTCCAAACTCGCTAAAGTAAATAAAAATACGTCTACTTAGTATAAGTTTAACCCTTTTCCAAACTGAGATAAAATATTTATGAAAAAGGAATAAATTAGTCGAACATGTCGAATAGGTTCCCTCGAGTATTTTTTTCTAACTTTTCGAACTCGAGAGACTATCTACGAAAAGTGACATATGGAGTTTTTTTTCTCACCTATTTTTAAAAATATTTAATCATGAAAATTATGTTGAGTTATACCTTCACTAGACTTGTTAAAACATCAAATGATGATGGAACTTTAGAACATGACAAGGATGAACCACTCCTTCTCAAGTTTTGAAAAAAATACTCGGACGGATTCATATGAAGGATGAACTTACAGATCAAACATACGTTATCGTCCTCAATCTTGTTAAAAAAAATAGAGGTAGTGGCTAATATGGTTGGGGAAATTGGGAAACAAGTGTCTTCCATTTTCTAATGTTAGTGAGTCGCTCTTTAAAATGACACTCTTCCACTTCATATTTGTGGATGTTGGGTTGATTTATCTTCTTGTAATTCATTACATCATACCTTTTTAGAGCCTCCATTTCCATTTTGGGTCAATGCTGCCAAGTCCATTTAGTGTCATGGTGTGTTCAGGAGAAGTGATTCAGTTGATATATGTTACAGTACTCCTAATCCTTCATTCCATGTTTTCCTTTCTTGATGCAAATTTGTATCAGTATCATTTTCTCTAAATCATGATACCCATTTTGTGTCGTTGATGGGGAATACATGAGGGCCCTCCTAGGATGGGTTTCTTCTTGTTGATATCAGTAAATTATGCAGAAATTTGACTTGGGAACGACCTTTTGATACATTGATTCTTGAATACATAAATGGACTGTTTCCTTGCTCTCAACAACCGATTTACATCATTGGCCTTCAACCAAAGTACTTTATGAATTTTTGACATAAAATAATTTATTCACACCATACAGATTGTACTATAGTGCCTTGAGAGCCATTAACATCATCAATGGTTTCTATCACGTTTGTTAACAGCTTACATCATCGACTGGTAGTCACAAGCTGTCTAACATGTTTTACCTCAGCTCATTGATTCACATGGTTAGACTCGTGTGATGGTTGGTCATGTGAAAAATATAGAAGACCGTGGATATATTTCCATCCATTTGGGCTCTGATTCCAGGAGTTATACACAGATCACAATGTATAATGGCCATGATCATCTGTGGACCAACTATTCATGGGCTAACTAGTTGCATCTGTGGACACATATTTTTATCATTGTACATGTTATGTTAGCTTATGTGCAGAGTATGGGTATGCCTCCCTCAGCAAAAATATTTCATGATATAAATTTATTGTAAAATATGAAGCTCGCAGGTTGTTCTTGATCCTGACTTATCACAAGGTAAAGCACTTCAGTCACCAGTCATCATTTCTGACTTTACGATTTAGGGTTAAATATGTTCTAGGAAATTTTATCACATATTGTCCATAGGCCCCCTAATGGGATCGATCAACATTCTATTTCTCCTTGTCATCATCATTTCAAAAATCCCTAAGCATGCCTCATTCATTTCCTAGAGTTTCTGTTTAAAAATGCATCATCTAAGCCAACTTTAGGAGTAACACTCCATGGCCTCTTGTTGGACCGAGTTCACCTATAGGTTTCTGCATTGTGGCATGTGTTGATCACCTAGAAGTTTCTCCCCTTTTCACTTGTGTTGGTTCTAGAAATTGAGGAAAAAGAGAGAAATTTGGGAAGCTCCCTCTTCGAGAAGCTTCAAGAATTTGTTACAACCATTTACCTCAGATAAAACATTTAGACCCTATCCTACCATATTTTATAATTTCCATCCCTTATCCTTTTATCCCATCGTCCCATCAAAGGTCTATCTAAAATATTAGATTGGAAATTTGATAAAAACTACCAACTTACCCCTCTCCTCCTTAGATTTATCACCTTATTTATTCAAGAGGCTTGATTTTGGAGAGTGATTCTAACCTTATGCTACTTTTGTCAACGATATCATTTCATGCTTTTAGGGTGATTAGAGGTGCACATTGTGACAAGGCAAGGACAAGACATCTTGGAGGATCTCTTCTACAAGATCAACACCTATTTATGGTTTTAATATCCTTCCATTTATATTAATGCAAATAATTCTTTGTTTTCCTATATGAGATGTTTTTATTTCATATATTGAAATACCATGTTTATCTAGTGAATCGAGTACTTATATGATACTACATATATCCCATAGTATCTTGGTTTATGTTATCTGACTGTGCAGCTTCTAATTTTGGGAATTGTAGCTTGAATTGGAGAATTTAATCTATAGAAGGAGCGAAGCATGCGACAGAATATAGGTAGGCTTCATTCTCTTGTCTCTATATTTTTCTAGGTCGGCCACAAAACCTAGGGGAGATACTTTTTTCCAATCGTAAATCTCGCATAGCACCCTTAAAAGGGAGCACTGCCATCAGTGCTTTTTTACATTCATTTCCTTTGTAACGACATAGGAAAATAAATTTTCATTTCTTCCTCCATCTCCAAGGTGGATTTATCAAACCCAAAGTTCTCACATTGCACTATAACTTGGGTGATGGCTTGATTGTAGAGTATTTTTTCCCTTGAGTCTAATAATTGTAGAGGCTCCACCTATAACTCGCCTCCTAGTTTGAACTATTCAACATTTCAATTGATAACATCAAGTTGATCATAAATATATTTTTTCAAAGGATAAATATCAAATACATTATGACATTAATGTGGGCTAGAAATGCTAACGAATAGGAAATTTTCCCTACCCTATATAATATTTTCAATGGACAATGGAACCATGGGACTGACATACAAAAATTTACTAACTTTACGGTACTCATTTTCGGTCAGAATTTAATATGTACATGCTCCCCTACTTGGGATTCTTTCTATGTTCTCTTTATATCTTCGTAACTCTTCTTCCTCTCCTGAGGTTCTTTTAGGTTCTATTTTATTCTATTCAAAAAATGTTTCATTTCTTACAAAATGTTTGGTCCTAACCCAAGTCTATGTCTAAGATGATTCCAGCTCAAGGGAGAATGGAATTTTCTCCCATATAGAACTTTGAAAGGACTCATTTTGAGGGATTTATAATAGATATTGTTATAGAGAAACTCAACTAAATATAGATAATCCTCCCATCTAGTGGATTGATTCATTACATACATGTGTATCATGTCCTAAAGGATCTGATTAGTCATTTGAGTTTTCACATCTTTTTTAAGGTGATACACAGTGTTGAAGTTTAGTTATGTGCCCATTCCTACAAACAATGCTTTCTAGAAGTTGGAAGTAAATTTTGCATCCTTGTTATATATGAGAATTTTTAGTATTACATGTAATCTAAAAGTTTTTTTTATTAGAATTTATGCTACCTAAATATCTTTGTAACTAGATTTAACAAGTATAATATAATTAATCTTTCACAATCTATGTACTACAAACATAATCAAGTAATGATATTGTCTAGTTATAGGTAAAATAGTAATACAATCTAGTGAAATTACCTCCCACTTCCACTTTGGTATAGGTAGATGGTTCAATAATATTGCTAGATTTTGATGTTATCCATTTACTTTTTTGGCTTTCTTTAATTTTTTCTAAACACTCGGCCAGTTATTTTTTTATTCTGGGCCAAAGGAATCCCTTTTTAAGTAATGAGATGATTTTCTAATCACCTGGGTGGGCCAAAAAAGGCCTTTTATGGTGTTCATAAATAATTAATTGTTTGAGAATGGGTACATTAGGGAAATCAATTGTGTTCCTAAACATTAGCAAAAAAAAGAAATTATTCATTGCATATTCTATCATTTCTATTTGATCAATTTTATCTTTGAGATTTTCCCAAATCTGGCTGTAAATTTTATTTTCCAAAGTTGTTGTCTTCATTTATTATATAAAATATGTTTCATTACAAGTTACTATTACCTCATTGATTTTCTTCAAACTTTTACTTAGAAATCCCAACACTTTATTTTCATTCCATTTTATATGCTTAATGTCAAAGTCATATTCACTCAAGAATTCAATCTACTTGAATTATTTAGAATTCAAGTTAGGTTAAATGCAAAAGTGTTTTAAAATAAGATCATCAATGGGTAGGGTAAACTTCTTAGAAATAAAGTAATGTCGTCGCATATTAAGTGCATGGCCAATTATAGCTAATTCCTAGTCATAGGCTACATAAATCCTTTCATGGTCCTTCATTTTTTTGTATTTGTAAGCTTGTAACAACTCCACTTACCACGTTTTTTTTTATTATAGCATAATTACTAATTTGTCGTCAAGGACATTAATGGAATTCGTCACCATTTGACGAAACTCTTTCATTGTATTTTCTGTTGTAAGAATTTCCTTCGCAACTTATGATTTCAACTACAAAATTATTTTCTAGGATTGATACTCGAATTTATTAATGAATTCATACATTAGTTTCATTAACGAAGTTCCTTGAAGATATTTTATCACCACTTTACTATTTTAATAGATTTTATGATTTTCTATCTGATTTTGTCCTTAAACATTTATACTATTCTAGAATAATATGGTAACCTAACCCTTTATTTTATCCTTAGAATGTATACCTGTATTCTCATCCATTTTCGTCAATTATTCCACTTCTCCACTATATGTCACCCTTAACACACTATTTTAATTAACATTAATTATACTATTGAATTCCATCATTTCATATATATACCTTTTTGTTAAAGTAAAGGTCTATTCATAAACCATTTCAAAGGATTTAATAATGTCTCTAATGTACCATAGAGCCTTCATAAAATAACCCTTTTCTATAATCTAATTATCGTATTTTTCAAATGTATGACATACTATTCCAGACTCGATAGTTTACAAATTTAGAAATGGAAGTAATACTATACATGTTTAATAATTTTTCCCTTCCACATTTAGTACTCAAGGAATCCTTCATAAGGTTTTCCTTTATAGTAATAGCGTTGGGATTTTATTTATTTAAACGTCTACCATGTTATCCAAGTGTAATGTATTACTCCACCAGTTTTAAATTACGATAGTGATACTCATATGACATTAACAATGTATAACATAGGAAAATACCATCCATAATTTAATATAATGCTATGCATTAACATGTTTGGCGATTCGAATTTAAGATCCATAGATCTCTAGGTGAGAGGTTTTAATATGTTTTTATTTTCAAGATTTCCATATTTATGATTATACTCTAGTCATTAAATTAATCACATGGCTCTGGAAATTTTCCTGTCCACTGTTGTATTAGATCACTACAATGTTGATGGTCAAGATGGGATAGTATCGTTGTTGTGGTAACTATGAAGACCTAAACCTATTATGACTTTTAATTTTCATTTGGGCAATTCGTTCATTCGGCTATGGCTAATATGGCAACCCTCATCACTGGTTTACCATGTAGCTCATCAAATTGTTAATGTTTCCTCTCAGTCCATATCAGCGTTGGGTATGAATACACATTCAATCTCATGCTAGACAACTACACGTGAATTTTAGAGGCATACCTTCCCTTCATGTAATACGCGTAAATTTTAACGATTTTCTATCGTATGATA
This sequence comes from Pinus albicaulis, assembly GCA_034641835.2. Classification (NCBI taxonomy): domain Eukaryota; kingdom Viridiplantae; phylum Streptophyta; class Pinopsida; order Pinales; family Pinaceae; genus Pinus; species Pinus albicaulis. The sequence goes on along the minus strand of CM076572.1, from coordinate 247,956,700 downwards.
GCTATGCCTCAGTAAAATTAATTTTGCTACATTCTTGTTTTATTTTCAAGTAATGGTCCATTCTCATTTTGCAGGGTTTCATTCTATCCAAGGTTTTTAATCTGTCTTCCCTCAACAATTTTGGAGTTAATGAGGTAATTTCCTCTTCTACAAGGAATATGTAAGAAATTGTAAACCCTTAATGCGATCCTTGCTTAGATAATGCTTTCAAATTCCTCTTATGGTAATAACTCAATTTTTTTTTATACAACATTATTTGTAACATACCCCGATAACCTCACAGGAAAATGCATGGAGTTAGGAATTGTTTTCAAAATTTATGAATGTGTAACCTTATAAATTAATTTTTGTATTTCCGCATTAACCATTTAAATACCCATCATCATCACTTAGAGAAATATTTAGAAAAAATCATAGTGAGTTACATAACCATCAATTTTCCTTGTTGTAGCATATTAACTTAAATTTCCTGCTATAACTATGCGTCGATCCCATGATCATTTTAACTCAATTAGTACATCACCTAATTGATAATATAAACATCACATCATGAAATAAATTAACATCACGAAAATGACACAATGAACAATCACACCATTAGACACCAATATACCCTGGAAACCCCATAGGGTGAAAACTAGCAAACGTTTAACTTTATTATTAAACGCTCATGAGGGTTGTCACCCCTCACTCAATGGTTATAAGGGAGTCCATCCCTTGACCATTTTCATAAAAATTACATAGAAAAATAATCTTAAAAGAAACATAACTAGCTATAAGCTATTACAATCACCATGATACCATTTACCCACAAATCCTCAATATCTGTCTTTGTAGTTAGACTGTTTCCTTTAGTGGGTCATCGTGCAATTGGAACTAGTAAACCTGCATGAACTAACAACTCTTTATCTTCCATAATGTTAAACTTTAAAAATCATTTTCTCAAGTCATTCTTCTTTCGTGCCATTGCTGTCATCAGCACACTTTATATCATAATTAGATAAAATATTAATAAACCAATAATCAATCTCTATTTGTGAAACTTCAACAAATATTTGTATGCATGTATAAAACATAACCAAGTTGACATGAAATGCCTTCTTTAGCATCATTTCACATGCATTAGTAACAAATAAATCACTATCAAGCATCATCTTTCTAGCAACCGCTAACAAAATCTCGCATGTACTTTCATATTATTTCCAAAGGAAAGATAACATACTATATAATAATATTGTGCATGAAAATGCATAACAAGCTTTCAAGATAACTATCCCAACAAGCAATTTTCTTTTTTTCTACTCTTATGTTTTCTTTTCCAAACAGATTAACACAATAGATTCTATACTTATGCATATGAATGCATGTTCTTTTCCAAAGACATATTTTCCACACAAGATCTATTCACATTGGCTATACTTATAATAATGTGAGCTTTATTTCAAACCAAGTTAACATACTAGTTATAATTTTTTGCATGTAATAACATAGCCTTTTTATTCTTTCATGTAAAACATATATTTCTTTCCAGAAGAAACTAAATACATATTTCATGGAAAAATAAACACATTTCTTTTCCCATGGGTCAAACGCATACCACTTATTCTTCCATGCATTCAAATGGAAATTTCCCTCTCATCCAAAAGATCTAATCCCAAAACTATACTTTTTCCATCCATCCAAGAATATATATGTTTATCTAAATAATCTTACATAATAAAGCAGGTGATTACTATTTTTCCTCTCTAAGAATCTAATCCAATAATACATACAAGGATACATTTTTCTCTTCTATTATATTTGAAGAGTTCTAAACCAATAATTTCTTCCTTTCATAAGATTTTTATATATTTATTTTCCAAGGAATTTAACACCTTAATTATTCTTTATCCAAAATATAGATAACTCAATAGCTTTTATGTATGAAATATATAATATTTTCTTATCATTTCACATATTAGAGAGATTTGTAATATTTCCTCCAGAAATAACATGAATAACAAATCATTCTCAAATAACACAACCAATTGTATTTTACACAAAGGTTTTATTGAGCTACCCCTCACATAAGTTATTTATATATTTTTACATGACTCAAACTCCTCATGCATGTAAAATCACATAATAATTTCTAGTAGATCAAATATACTAGATCTTATTCATGTGCACCTAAGCACATACTCTCTTCAAGAGTCCAATATTTCTCTTTAAAACTTTTAATGCATATACTTGGTAATTATATAGATTAATTCCTTGTTAATAATCATCAACATAATTATTATGTCTTATGTACATGAACAATTATTCTTATCTCATTGAAAAAGGAAATGGAAGCACTATGTTTTACTCTGTTTTTCCTCTTTTAGTCATCCAATTTGAATGCGTATTGCGAACATATGGAAACAAATTTCAGAAAACCAAAAGAGTTTTATGTTAGGAATATACTTATTAAAAATAACCTCTCTTATTTTTGTCACAGGTGTCATGGTTTTTAAGATTTGAATGAATATTTACTGCCCATTTTTCCAGATTTAAATACTAAATAATTTCATGTTTTTCTCATCAAATGTGGACACGGTTTCCAACCAAATGGAAATGATTTTTGGAAAACCCAAAGAGGTTTCTGTTAATAATGGGTTCATTAAAAATAACCTCTCTCAGTTTTTACACAGGTGTTATATTTTGGAATATTGGAACAAATATTTGGAACTCATGTTTCCAGAATTAAATATTAAATAATCCCCTATTTTTATAATAAATTATGGACATGGTTTGCGAGACATGGGAAACTGATTTTTAAAATATGAAAGATGTTTTTTGTCATAGCATCCACTTTTTAAAAAAAACTCTTGCACTTTTTTCATATTTATTTCGGTTTGAGAGATACAAAATCATACTTAGACCCTATTTTCCAATAAATCATGCAATTCACAGAATTATTTAGCCATGAAAATATTTTATCAATTCACAACACATGAATTATTCTCATAATTCAATGAATAAGACACTTATTCCTCTATGAACAAAATTGCATAGAGGTTTACTCAAGAATTAATATTAATTATTTATCACATGAACCTTTTCTTGCAAATAAATTTAATCATTATATCATCATGGCCCATATGAAAACAAAAGAATTTTCAAAGAATATGGTTACTTATCTCTTGATGCATGCTTGGAATACTCTCTTCCTCTTCCTTGGCTCCATTCTCCATGTATTCTCCCATTCACCTCTTCTATTTCTCTCATAGGCTTATAATAACTAGAATTAATAAAATGAAATAGCTTTTATAAATCATAAAAGCATTCCAGTTTTTTTAAATCATAAAAGAATTCCAGCTTTTCTAAATCATAAAAGCATTCCAGCTTTTCTAAATCATAAAAGAATTCCATAAAGCCTCCATAAATATGATTTTTCCTAAATCAGAAAAGCACTCCATAAACCTCTCATGCTTTTATTTTTAAAGGTAGATTTTCCTTTTCCTTATGAGAAAAATATAACTTATCCATACTTTTTCCAAAACTATTACTCATTCTTTCTAAAACTCATAAAATATACCAAATTGGAAATATAATTTATTTCCCTAGAAAAATATAAATTCTTATAAATAAAATAATTAAGAAATAATTCTTCCAATATTCTTATAATCAATAATTACAAGAATATTATTCATGTAATATCAATATAAAAATAAATAATATTTAATTATTTAACAATCCTCATTTTATAAGAGTTTTTACGGTGGCTCAAGCCAGGGTTCTTACATTATTACTATTTTATTTCTTACCTCTCGTTTACTTGCAGACTTAGTATGAAATTAGTTCTTATTTATAATTTATTATTTTTCTCTTTGGCGTAATGACGTAGCCGAGGATTTAATTGGCCATATACCTCTTCATTTTCAAAATAATTTAAAATCTTATGCTGGCAGTTAAAATTTAGTTGGATAATTCATTTTGTTCTCTGATAAGTCGTTTTGCTACTTTCTCCAGTATTTTATTTTCCTTCTATAATTATATCGTTGAGAGTTTCTTCTGGAGTATACTTCTCTGAGTTTCATTCCTACTCCATTTTTCTTCCTCGTGGCATCATAATGCCTCTCAGGTGTATGAGTTCTCTGGTATTTTAACCAATGCATTCGTAAAGCTATATGATTTCCCAAACATTATGGGTTTACAACGTTTTATTAGAATTAACTGTTGGGTTTTTCATTGAATATGAAATGTAATTATTCAACTTCAAATATTTCCCCAATTTAATCTGATGAAACAACGTTAATCTTGGCCGCCTCACCCTTCCATAGTAGACGTATGGGGTTTTCTTTCGCTTATCAAGACAATCTCTATATATATTATTAAAATTCATCGTTCAACAGAATTTCACTATTGGGTTTTCAATAATTTTAATTCTCTCTCCGATGTAAATATTACAGGGATTATATATAATTTTTTTTGTTCATACTGTAATGAAATTTAAAGGTATTCCTTTCTTCTCTGTCACTGTATTTGTAATTTCAAATGAAAACTCGGTAGAAATTTTAGATATTCTTTAGTGATGACTTAGACCAATTCTCCTCGAATTCCTATAATTATGGAATGATCATTTTTCTTGAAATAAAATCAATTTTCGTTTCTAACTCGGGAACCCTCGTTCCCTCATGAGGAATTTCTAGTTAATATGTATCATTAATGTTCTTCATATCATTCCCCTTTTTATGAAGTTGACCTTTCTATTAAATTTTCGGGTTTAGAATTAATTACCATTTTATAAATTTAAAATCACCATATTACAAACTTGCAATATGTGTGAAATTCTCAATTTTAAATTTATATATGTGTTAAGAATAATTTTTAATAATTTTAGGATTTTATTAATTCACTTAAATTAATAAAATTATGAATTGTGCAGGAACAACTGATCATTTATTCATAGCTTCTCAGAGTTTTAATATGCACTTTGTCAAAGATATAAAGGTACTCACTTTCTTTCTCATCAACTTAATTTCCTTTTCCTATTTTTTTTAATTTAATTCTTGCACTTGAGCATTTTTCTCATATTTATGTGCAGGTTTACTGTCACTATTTAACATAGTATAGAAAGGTAAATTTTCCATATTTACGTACCGTTGTCAGATATTTATATGTTAATTGGTTTACTTAATTTTAAGGATATCTATACACATACTAATTCATGTGTATAATTGTATGCACAGGTACTCCACTTCCTTCAATGAATAATTTTACAGTTTAATTAATTCTGTCAATTTTGGGTAGATCATTATGCCATTCATTGACAGTAGAATTTTATTTCTTCTATACAGATTCGTCCATGTTGCTTTGAAGAATTCATCCTCTTGAATTTTGAACCATTTTCATTATTTATAATTCTATCGTAACTATTTAGTTAGGACCATCAACTCTATCTACAATCTACGACAGATTTAAATTGTAATTTATACTTAGAATAATATCTTGGTTTTAATTTATTACAGTTATGATACAACGCAGTCATCATCATAATTTTGAGTTATATTTCTTCACTGAATTTATTTTATGCTATATGACATGGGTACACTTCTGAGTTAATGCAATAATTTATGTGTGTCAATACATCTTCTAGTTATTGTACAATAGCAGATATTTCTTTCTTTCCACATGTATTTATCTAAATTTTCGGTGTATACAATCTTAAGGTTTACAACCTAACCTCAGATTTAAACCTGATTAATGGGGTTAGACATCCTGAGTGTTGGTTTATTAACTTATAATTATCTATGTAACCATACAGATCAGTTATATATACTATAGTTGTTTTCTATTAAATACATCAGACTGTCTAAACAATTTTTCTACAAAAATTAATCATGCAACAAATTAACTTTCTGACATAATTCCATATATTTTAATTGAATCATTAATCCATAAAAATAGATTCTTTCTAACTTTATTTAGCACTAAATTTAATAACACGGCATTGAATTACTTATGTATACGAATATTGATAAGACTATTTTCCATCAAATCTTGAGCTTTCTCTCCATAGCTCCCCCCGAGCAGAGACCAATTCCTCCAAAGTGTAGACAACCTCTTAGCTACATAGGAATGGATTATTTATCTTTCTTTCCCTTCAACATGTTTCCATAATTGTTTCCAGTTAGTCATGATGATCTTTTCCTTTTTTCCTAGGCTTTCCTTTAGTTTTTTCCACAAAAGTACTTTAAAACTATGTTTTTCGTCTTTCTAGTTTTATTTCACCTCTTCTCAGTAACTTTCCACTTTACTAAGGTATATTTTATATTTTTATCTCCAATCAAATATTTTAAATTTAATTTATTTTCTCGAAGGATTTTTGGAGAATCTGGGAAATTATTTGGAATCTTATCTATCCTTATGGAATTCAAATCCTGGTCTCCATTTATACTCTAGTCTTTTCACAATAATTTGAATTCCACATTTATTAAATTTAGAATAAAATAAAATATGTCTGTAACAACTGTTTTCCTTTAGGTCCACTCAACCTTTAGGATTGTTCAAATGCCTAATAAAAGTAGTAAAAACAGGGATATTATATATTCCCCCTCTAAAACAAAACATTGTCATTGGTGTTTGTAATGTCTCTTCCTTTCCACCTATACAATTTTTTTATTTTTTTTCTTCTAAGACTAACTCTGAAACTCAATTTTGTTCATTTATCATTCATAAATATCCAGAACTACCTTTGAAATATTATATTTAATATAATTCTATTAAATATAGTTCTTATGTTGAATCAAACACTCAACATATATATTTTATAACTCTTCTAGCTGTTATTACTCATTATATTTTGTTTGGTTAATTCTTCACTCTCATGTATATATCTACCATATATTTTACATCATTCCCCATGTCTAAAATTAACCATATTCATTCCCAAGGATGCACTTAATCCTTAATTATATATGTTTCTTTTCACGTGACACCATATATATAATTTTTTTTTTTTGCGTGGTTAATGTATTACACTCTCATACGTTCTATGAGTAATACTTAATTAATTTTGTTTTGATATCTTAGTACGTTTCCAATGTCATGATATCATATATTATTTCTAGCTATAATAAGGTTACTTTAATTGCCCTTTGTTAAATGGAATTTTTATTCCTTTCCGACGATATTACTATATCCTTGTATCCATTTGATTCACTCTTTGAATATAATTTTTTTTTTGTACAACCCATGAATATACAACGTACATCTAACTGTAATGAAACGTGGGTTGGAGTAAGAGATATCGACTTGGTTGTACTTCTTGTGCTTCAATGGAAAGTTCGAATTAATGTTTTCCTGACTCAGGTAATCAAATCGTATCTTTCATCGTAACTTGGTTTTGTGGACCACTGGTAATTTATTGTGATGTGATAATACTACCGAAACCTCAAATTTTTCTATACGCAACGGCCTTGATTTATATTTTTATATTCAGAAACATATATCCTTCCATTTATGATGATTGAACATGAAATACGTTCGAGTAATCTGAAATAGATTTCGTGGATTTACATTAAAGTTTTTGGGCGGTAACGAGTTATAGTCTCGATTTCCCCAAACCGATCCTCATCGATACCATCGATTTCTAGACACATAGATGACTGAGATGATCCAAGGCCAATTAGGGTTTTTGGGAAAGTGATATTTAATCTCTGAATTGTTTCGAAGATTATTCTTTTGCTTTTCCTCTTCATCGTTGCCTCCTAAAGATTGAGACGCTGCTCATTCCGGTGGAGTTACGAATTATGTGTTCCAAGCCTTTCGGCGTTATGATTTCCTTCTTATGATTCACTTCCAGGTACATATACATTGTCATTTTCATGGTTTGGTACTGATAATTAGATTTCTGTGATTGAACATATGTATCAGTTCTCCTCGTCGATATATACCTCTCGTTCAGTAGTTCACAAGGTTTTAATTTTATATAAATAATTTCGTTAAAATTCTTAAGTCTGTCTCGGCCTGGTTTATATGATTTCCATAGTTAAATTGACTTTGTTTTATTTGACATTTAAGCTCAATCTCTGTATATAGAGATACGCTTTTCTTGTAATGAGGAAGAGGTCGTTCCATTCATGTTTAATTAACTTATTTGACCTCTTTTAGTTTATTTAAGACTTCCTCTATAATTTTATTGTTAACACTTGAATCGATTTCTAATAGGAATATTTGGTGTGGTTTTCTACGACCCTACTTATATTGCTTCGAGCCGAGTTATGCCAAGTTCCAGTTTCCTCATTGCATGCGGGCAACCTATACCATAGGTATACCAATCGTCTCAAAATTTGTTTTTAGACATTTATTTCCATTGTTTCGATTTGATTTCATGGTGTTCAGAATTTGTATTTATAACCCCCAATCAATTTGTTCACAACTCGTTTGGGAAAAAGGGTTTCATATTACGAGGTAATTTTTGTTGTTGACTTGTATTAAAATTAATACTTCCTTCCTGTGAAAAATATTCTTAACCAATTATAACATAATTCTTTCTTTGTACTTGTCTTATTGCAGGTAATCTTGAATCTCCTTCAGAGCTAATTCAAAATTTTATTTTGATAACCTGTCTCTCGTTCAAAGTTAACTTCGTTTCCCCATTTTAATTTTCAGGTTGGTATCGACATTTTCTTCATTGGAGTATAAACAGTCCTTCGCATGTTTAATTCATAACTCATCCTGACAATTCAAGTCTTATTTTCATAGAATTATTAATTGTAATAATGGAATCTTTTTTTTTTAACAGAGACTCGGATTAAATATAAATCCTGATTATATAAATTTTGGTTATAATGGTTTCTGTGTATATATTATTGAATAGTATATTCTCATTTAATTAGTTTATTTTCAGGAGAATATATATATACAACTCTGTTTCATATAAACAGATTTATGATAGACTCTGTTTATTCTCAGATCTCTATTTAATGTTAATATGCATATCATATCTTCTCTCTGCTGTAACTTCGTGCTTTATTTTATACACTGGAATTTATAAATTTTTCCAGTCATAGCTTAATTATTATTTTCTACAGAATACCTTTTTGTTCTATCCATTTTGTAGTAATATATATATATATATATATATATATATATATATATATATATATATATATATATATATATATATATATATATATATACATAGAACTACTAGGCGAGTCTACATAAACCTTTCTTGGTAAAGTAAACCAATAACTGTGTATCAATAATTTTCATTATTATATGTATCTCTTCATGATCTCTCCTCTTCAAGATACATGTTTTCAAACTATGGATACTTTCTCATGTACCTCCTTGTAGTTATGCGAACTCACTTTTCAATCTATCTACTTACTCGTATATATTTTAATACCCAAGAAAGTATAAATTCTCATTCTGTGTCTCAGTTTAGAATTGTCACATTTATTTACTTTATATCAGCAAGAGGAGGCTCTGGAATTTTAAAAGAGTTGGTATAAAATAGTCATTTTTTCCTAATTTCTAGTAAGCACCTATAACCAAAATTTGTTAATGCTTTACTAGTGTATCTCTATTATTCTAAATAGCTTATGAGTTTTGTCTGAAACCTATCTTATATTTCATATCTGTATTTTTTTGTCTGTTGATTATTTGAACTGAACATGTTATAAGAAAACTTAAGTTATCATTAATTCCATAAGTCATGTTTATTTCATAAAATAAAAATATTTTCAGATTTAATTCATAGTGTAATTAAACCAACTCTTCTCTTGAGTCTATACTAAATTTCCAGTTGCATGTATCTACATATGTAAGGTATAAATTTATCACAGCCACCAGATATTAATACATGAATCTAATTTTTTTTCTGTTCATGTTCTATTTATTATAGAAGCAGATTAAAGTTACACTGTAACTATTCTAGGGAATCATTTATACTATCTCCAGATTTAAACCACCCCATGGTTTAGAGATTCTGGGTGACAGTGTTCCCTGGATTTATTCCTACTACCATACAGAAATTTAGAGGAATTATCTCTTCTATTTAAATGTGTTAAAAGGGAGGAATTTCATAACACAACAACTACTCAACCTAATCACTACAACACTTTTCAGCATTGTCTAACAGCATCTAATTTAATTATTTATAAATTTTGTATGCATACCACTTCTATGATGACCAGTCCTCCCAACTTTAGAGTTGTTTTATCCACATAACTCACCCCCAAGCTGAGATCCTCTCCAAGAACAGACCCACCCCAATCTGTTCTGGAGTAGCTTATTTAAGCTTATGCTCCCCAAAGCCTATTTCTAATTATGTGTCCAGAATTATAGGATGCTTTTATTCCTTTTTGCCTAGGCTTCACTTTTTTGGGACTTTAAAGCTGCTTTCTGCTTTTCCAGCTTTTTACCTCTTCCCAACTACTCTCCACATCATTGGGGAAATTTATATTTTTCCTCAAAAATCCAAATTATAAATAAATTATTTCAAGGTTTTTTGAAAGAGTTTTTGGGAAACTCTTAGCCTCTTTCCATACCTCATGGATTTGGCAAATGATCTCAAAAATCTCCTTTGGTCAATATGCACAGAAATATTTTATTTATTTTTCATAACTAAATAATCACTTACATTCACTCAATAATTATCCATTGGGGTCCACTCCCCTTTGGAATGAAGTTCAAATGTCTAACTTGAAACCATAAAACTAGGGATGTTACATATTCCCCCTTTGAAAACAAACACCATCCTCGGTGTTAACAAATAACTTCTAGAGTTCATTTTGAAAATAGATATGGATATTTTTCCATCATCTCAGCTTCTCTTTCCCATGTGGCTTCGTCAGCAGTAAAGTGCTTCCACTGCACCTTTACTCTTTCTACTGTTCAGTTTCTCAATTCAATTTCTTCCAGCTCCAATATTTGAAATGGCTCTGGAAGGAACTCCCCTTGTGGTTCCACCTGTATCACATTCCAATAAACAATGTGAGAAGCATCATGTATATATCATTTTATTAATGAAACATGAGACACATCATGAAATTTAACATGGGGTGGTAGGGCCATCTTATAAGCCACTGGTCCCACCCTTTCTAACAACTCAAAAGGCCCACAATATCTAGGAGCCAATTTTTCACAACTTCCAACATAAGGTGTGCTCTTTTTGGGTTTAATACGCAGGTACACATGATCACCCACTTTCAACTCTCGATGCACCCTCTTTTTATCATCATAGTTTTTTTTTCGATCTTGTGTTGTCTTCATGTTTCTCTATATTTGTTTGACAATTATTTTCATTTCTTGTAAAGTATCTGGCCCCAATACTAGCTTATCTTCAGGTTGGCTCCAACTTAAAGGAGTACGACACTTCCTTCCATAGAGTGCTTCAAATGGACTCATTTTGATGGAGGACTGATAGCTATTGTTGTATGCAAATTCAGCTAAATGCAAGTAGTCTCCCCATTTTGATGGCCTATCCATCACATATATTCTCAGCATATCCTCCAAGATCTAATTTGTTCTCTCTGTTTGACCATCTGTTTGAGGGTGATAGGTAGTACTAAAATTCAATTTAGTGCCCATGCCTCCAAACAGACCCTTCCATAAGGCAGCTGTGAACTTGGCGTCCCTATCTGAAATAATCATTTTTGGGACCTCGTGTAGCATAACTATTTCTTTTAGGAACACATCTGCTACTTGGGCTGTCCAAAAATTAGATTTTACAGGGATGCAGTGTGCAGCTTTTGTTAAGGTGTCTACCACTACCATCACTGAGTCATGCTGGTACTTTGTTCTGGGTAACCCGATTATGAAATCTATAGAAACAGTGTCCCATTTCCACTCTTCAATTGGCAAGGGATTTAAAAGACCAGTTGGATGATGATGCTCAACTTTAACTACTTGACATTCCATGCATCTAGCTAGATATTCTGCTACATCCTTTTTCATTCTTGGCCAAAACAATTTCTTTTTCAAAGCTGTTAGCATTTTCTGATATCCAGGATCTCCTGAAAATGGTTGTTTATGATATTCATCTAGGATCTCTTTTTTCAAAGACTCTACATTGGGGATATAAAATCTGTTTTTATAGCAGATCAACCCTTTTTGATTTTGGGTGTATTCAGCTATTTCCTTCTTCAACATTTTCACTTGTACCTTCTCATAGTTTGGGTCTTGATCTGCTACCTTTTTAACTAGTTCTTCTAAATCAAAACTAGCACTACTCCCAATGCTGCTTATGTTTAGGCAAGCATTTCTGCTTAGCACATCAGCAATTTTGTTTTGTTTCCCTTTGATATGTTTTATGTCCATATCAAATTCACTCAGAAAAGACAACCATATGGCTTGTCGAGCATTCAAATCTTTTTGGGAAAAGAAATACTTGAGACTAATATGATCTGTCATCAATGTAAATTTTTTTCCAGGAAGATAGTGTCGCCACATCTTCAAGGCATGAATTACAGCAGCCAATTCCAGATCATATACACTGTAATTCTGTTCATGTTTCTTAAGTTTTATAGATTCATATGCAATAACATAATTTTCTTGCAACAATACTCCTCCCAATCCCTCTCTACATGCATCGGTACACACAACAAACTCTTTGTCAGGATCTGCAATCTTCAGTATAGGGGCTGTAGTGAATTTTAATTTTAGTTGTTCAAAATTGTTTTGGAATTTTTCAATGCACTCAAATTTGGTGCCTTTTCTCTATAATGAAGTTATGGGATATGCTATTGTCGAAAATATTTCCATGAACCTGCGGTAATAACCAGCAATCCCCATAAATGATCTTACTGTTGAAACATCAGTCGGCACCAGCCATTCTCTAACAGCCTTTATTTTCTCAGGATCAACAGCCAATCCTTTTTCAGAAATAATATGCCCCAAGTATTTAATCTTGTCTTTATAAAATTCACACTTACTGAATTTCACATATAACTGGTTTTCTTTCAAAGTCTGCAAAACTATCCTTAAGTGTTCTTTGTGCTCTTCCACACTTTTTGAATAGACTAGAATATCATCTATGAACACTAGTACGAATGTATCTAAGTACTTGTTCAAAACGCTATTCATTAAGCACATAAAATTGGCAGGGGAATTTTTCAAGCCAAAAGGTAGGACTACAAATTAGTAGTGACCATACCTAGTTCGAAAAGCTGTTTTACTAATATCTTCCTCCTTAATTCTGAGTTGGTGATAACCAGTCCTTAGATCAATCTTAGAAAATACTGAAGCCCCTCTTACCTGATAAAAAAGGACATCAATTCTGGGCAAATGGTATCTTTTTTTTATGGTCAAATTATTCAGTTGACGGTAGTCAATGCACATTCTAAAGGTTCCATCCTTCTTTTTCACAAACAACACTGATTCTCCCCAAGGAGATACACTCGGTCTGATATAACCTTTATCCAACAATTCTTGCCATTGCATTTTCAACTCCATGAGTTCACGGGGGCTCATCCGATAAGGGGTTCTGGAAACGGTTGTTGCTCGAGACACCAATTCGATTGAAAATTAAATCTCTCTTTTGGGGGGAAGGTGAGGAATCTCATCTGGAAAACCTTCCTTGAAATCTCTTACCACTGGTAAATTGTCTAATAGGTTTTCTTCAGGTTGCTGTCCTAATTCTTCAACATGTATAGCATATACTTGATAGCCTTTTCTAGCTGTTCTTTTTAATTGTAGAGCTGATATTTGTCTTACTGAGATTGGTTTTGGTTTTCCTTTGAGTATAAAAGGTCTTCCCTCCTCATCTATGCAATGCAGAGTTTTATCCCAACAGTTCATCATGGCCTTTTTCTTTTCTAACCAGTCCATTCCTATCAGCAAATCATATGAGCCTAAGGGCAGAATGTTTAAATTTACTTCTGTCTGAAAATAATTTAATTTGATTGTTGTTTGAGAAAACTTATGAGTTACTTTTCTCTTGGTGTTAGTGGCTAACTGGATAAACCAGGACTGCTGAAATTTCTCAGTGTTGAGATTGCATTTCTATACAACTTGTGGACCAATAAAAAATGTAACAGATTGGTCAACAATCTTACCTTCCATCTCAACCATAGTAGCCTGGTGTTCTTCTTGTCGGTTCTCTAAGGCTGCACTGATAGTGGGTATATTAATTTCTATATCATTCACTATGGTAGCTTCTCGATCTCTCATAATCATCTGAATATTTCGGTGTGGACAGTCCCTCAACAGATGAGGTTCTCCGCAGCCCCAACATTTCAAAGGCTCCCGCATTTTAACTGTTCCTTCCTTCTTATTATCTCCATCTAGTTGTTTGGAACCAACTTGGGACTGAGCAGTTTGACTTTCCTTTGGTTTGTTAAATTTTTTCCGCTGATGATCCCTACCAAAGTTCTTCAAGTAAGCTAGTTTCTGTTTCTTTTCTTTGATTTCACCCTTGTTTACCCAGCTTTTTCCATGTTCACTCTTTCCTTTAAACTGCTGGTAGCATAATATATCTTTTCTCACCGCTTCTTCCATATTTTTTGGATTATCGAACTCTATTTTCTCCTTGTACATAGCAGGAAAACAGTTCAAAAACATTTACACCTTTGCTTTCTCTTCACGAATATAAGGAAAATAACTTAAAAAAATTGTAAACTTGGTGAAAAACTAATCTATGGTGAATTGTCCCAATCTAAGTTCATGGAATTACTTCGATTTATCATCATAATAGAGTTTGTTCAGATATCATTTTTTAAACTTGACTTGGAAATCTTCCCAAGTCACTACTTTCTCATCAATGACATGAACCATTTTCATCTCCTCCCACCACAAGGTAGCCTTACCCTGCAACTGGTAGACGGTTAATCTGGCCTTCAGATTTCTTTCATATTCATAGACCTGGAAATGCTTAATCATATTCAACATACATGCCTTAGCATCTTCCTCATTCTCCCCATCATAGGAGGGAGGTTTAATTTTTCGGAATTCACCCTGTAATTCCTTCTTCTGTTTAGACTGATGTCTAGTAGTGTCATCTTCCTCAGAATCATCTGAGAACTTGCCTTTCCTCCTCTTTCCGGAACCTTCACCTTCTTGGCTGTTCCGTGAGGTCAGTTCTCTTATCATCTTTTCCTGCTCCTCACTAGCTAATGGCAGCCTGTCATTCTGTCTTCTTAGCTCAGCCATTTCCCTTTGCAACTTGTGCAACATAGCCATCAAAGGAGTGTTGGGATCTGGCATGTTATCTCCATCACCCAGATCAACATAAATTTCATCTCCTTCAGCCATTAACTTTTTAGTTTCAGTACCACTGTACACTAAACAAAACAACATCAGTAACAAAATTTTTTTCTCAAAAATAAGTTATACAGTGAGCACAACAACAGCCTAGTTTTTCAACCTGGCTCTGATACCATTTGTAATGTCTCTTCCTTTCCACCTATATAAAATTTTATTTTTTTTCTTCTAAGACTAAATCTGAAACTCAATTCTATTCATTTATCATTCATAAATATCCAGAACTACCTTTGAAATCTTATATTTAATATACTTCTATTAAATGTAGTTCTTATGTTGAATCAAACACTCAACATATATATTTTATAACTCTTCTAGCTTTTATTACTCATTATATTTTGTTTGGTTAATTCTTCACTCTCATATATATATCTACCATATATTTTACATCATTCCCCATGTGTAAAATTAACCATATTCGTTCACAAGGATGCACTTAATCCTTAATTATATATGTTTCTTTTCACATGACGCCATATATATAAATTATTTGTCTTTGCGTGGTTAATGTATTACACTCTCATACGTTCTATGAATAATACTTAATTTTCTTTGTTTTGATATCTTAGTACGTTTCCAATGTCATGATATCATATATTATTTCTAGCTATAATAAGGTTACTTTAATGGCCCTTTGTTAAATGGAATTGTTATTCCCTTCCGACGATATTACTATATCCTTGTATCCATTTGATTCACTCTTTGAATGTAAATTTTTATTTTGTACAACCAATGAATATATAATGTACATCTGACTGTAATGAAACATGGATTGGAGTAAGAGATATCGACTTGGTTGTACTTCTTGTGCTTCGTTGGCAAGTTCGAATTACTGTTTTCGTGACTTAGGTAATAAAATCGTATCTTTCACTGTAACTTGGTTTTGTGGACCACTGGTAATTTATTGTGATCTGATCCTGCTACCGGAACTTCAATTTTTTTATAAGCAAAGGCCTTGATTTATATTTTTATATTCGGAAACGTATATCCTTCCATTTATGATGATTGACCATGAAATACGTTCGAGTACTCTACAATAGATTTCATGGATTTACATTAAAGTTTTTGGGCGGTAACGAGTTATAGTCTCGATTTCCCCAAACCGATCCTCGTCTATACCATCGATTTGTGGACACATGGAAGACTGAGATGATCCAAGGCCAATTAGGGTTTTGGGGAAAGTCATATTTAATCTCTGAATTTTTTTGAAGATTATTCTTTTGCTTTTCATTTTCATCATTGCCTCCTGAATATTGAGACGCTGCTCATTCCAGTGGAGTTACGAACTATGCGTTCCAAACCTTTCAGCGTTACGATTTCCTTCTTATGATTCACTTCTAGGTACATATACATTGTAATTTTCATGGTTTGGTACTGATAATTAGATTTCTGTGAGTGAACATATGTATCAGTTCTCCTCATCGATATATACCTCTGATTCATTAGTTCACAGGGTTTCGATTTTATAAAATTAATTTCGTTAAAATTCTTAAGTTTGTCTCGGCCTGGTTTATAGGATTTCCATAGTTAAATTGACTCTGTTTTATTTGACATTTGAGCTCAGTCTCTCTATATAGAGATACGCTTTTCTTGTAATGAGGAAGAGGTCATTCCATTCAAGTTTAATTAACTTAGTTGACCTCTCTTAGTTCATTTAAGACTTCCTCTATAATTTTATTGTTAACAATTGAATCGATTTCTGATAGGAACATTTGGTGTGGTCTTCTACGACCCTACTTATATTTCTTTGAGCCGAGTTATGCCGAGCTCCAGTTTCCTCATTGCGTGCGGGCAAACTATAGCATAGGTATACCAATCGTCTCAAAATTTGTTTTTAGAGAATTATTTCCATTGTTTCGATTTGATTTCATGGTCTTCAGAATTTGTATTTATAACCCCCAATCAATTTGTTCGCAACTCGTTTGGTAACCAGAGTTTCATCTTACGAGGTAATTTTTGTTGTTGACTTGTATTAAAATTAATACTTCCTTCCTGTGAAAAATATTCTTAACCAGTTATAACATAATTCTTTCTTTGTACTTGTCTTATTGCAGGTAATCTTGAATCTCCTTCAGAGCTAATTCAAAATTTTATTTTAATAACCTGTCTCTCGTTTGAAGTTAACTTTGTTTCCCCATTTTAATTTTCAGGTCAGTATCGACATTTTCTTCGACGGAGTATAAATAGTCCTTCGCATGTTTAATTTATAACTCATCCTGACAATTCAAGTCTTATTTTCATAGAATTATTAATTTTAATAATGGACTCTTTTTTTTTTTAACAAAGACTCGGATTAAATATAAATCATGATTATATAAATTCAAGTTATAATGGTTTCTGTGTATATATTATTGAATAGTATATTCTCGTTTAATTAGTTTAGTTTCAGGAGAATATATATATACAGCTCTGTTTCATATAAACAGATTTGTGATAGACTCTGTTTATTCTGATATCTCTATTTAATGTTAATATGCATATCATATCTTCTCTCTGCTCTAACTTCCTGCTTTATTTTATACACTGGAATTTATAAATTTTTCTAGTCATAGCTTCATGATTAGTTTCTACACAATACCTTTCTGTTCTATCCATTTTGTAGTAATATATATATATATATATATATATATATATATATATATATATATATATATATATATATATATATATATATATATATATATATATACATAGAACTACTAGGCGAGTTTACATAAACCTTTCTTGATATAGTAAACTAATAATTGTGTATCAATAATTTTCATTATTATATGTATCTCTTCATGATCTCTCCTCTTCAAGATACAGGTTTTCAAACTATGGATACTTTCTCATGTACCTCTTTGTAGCTATGTGAACTCACTTTTCAATCTATCTACTTACTCATATATATTTTAATACCCAAGAAAGTATAAATTCTCATTCTATGTCTCAGTTTAGAATTGTCATATTTATTTACATTATATCAGCAAGAGGAGGCTCTGGAATTTTAAAAGAGTTGGTATAAAATAGTCAATTTTTCCTAATTTCTAGTAAGTACCTCTAATCAAAATTTGTTAATGCTTTACTAGTGTATCTCTGTTATTCTAAACAGCTTATGAGTTTTGTCTGAAACCTATCTTATATTTCATATCTGTTTTTTTTTTTTTTTCTTTTGATTATTTAAACTGAACATGTTATAAGCAGACTTAAGTTATCATTAATGCCATAATTCATGTTTATTTCATAAAAAAAATCTTTTCAGGTTTAATTCATAGTGTAATTAAACCAACTCTTCTCTTGAGTCCATACTAAATTTCCAGTTGCATGTATCTACATATGTAAGGTATAAATTTATCACAGCCACCATATTTTAATACATGAATCTAAATTTTTTTTTGTTCATGTACTATTATTATAGAAGAAGATTAAAGTTACATTGTAACTATTCTATGGAATCATTTATACTATCTCCATATTTGAACCACCCCATGGTTTAGAGATTCTGGTTGACAGTGTTCCCTGGATTTATTCCTACTACGATATAGAAATTTAGAAGAATTATCTCTTCTTTTTAAATCTTTTAAAAGGGAGGAATTTCATAACACATCAACTACTCAACCTAATCACTACAACACTTTTCAGCATTTTCTAAGATCATCTAATTTAATTATTTATAAAGTTTGTATGCATACCACTTCTGTGATGACCAGTCCTCCCAACCTTAGAGTTATTTTATCCACAGAACTCACCCCCGAGCTGAGATCCTCTCCAAGAACAGACCCACCCCAATATTTTCTGGAGTAGCTTATTTAAGCTTATACTCCCCAAAGCCTGTTTCTAATTCTGCGTTCAGAATTACAGGATGCTTTTATTCCTGTTTGCCTAGGCTTCCCTTTTTTGGGACTTTAAAGTTGCTTTATGATTTTCCAGCTTTTTACCTCTTCCCAAATACTCTCCACATCATTGGGGAAATTTATATTTTTCCTCAAAAATCCAAATTAGAAATAAATTCTTTCAAGTTTTTTTGAAATATTTTTGGGGAAAGTCTTAGCCTCTTTCCATACCTCATGGATTTTTCAAGTGATCTCAAAAATATCCTTTGGTCAATATGCACAGAAATATTTTATTTATTTTTCATAACTAAATAATTACTTACATTCACTCAATAATTATCCATTGGGGTCCACTCCCCTTTTGATTGAAGTTCAAATGTCTAACTTGAAAACATAAAACTAGGGGTGTTACAGTGTTTCAAAATATCAATTCACTTTGCATAAAATGATGGATATCTTTCCTTCATTTCTTCTTCTCACTCCCAAGTAGCTTCTTCAGCTGAAAAGTTCCTCCACTGAACTTTCACCCTAGCTATCATCCTATTCTGGAGCTCGATTTCTTCTCGTTCCAGTATATGAATAGGATTTGGAAGAAATTCCCCTTCTGGTTCCACATGTATCACATTCCAAAAAATTACATGAGTAGGATCATATACATACTTTTTCAATAAGGAAATATGAAAAATATTGTGAACTTTAATGTGATTAGGTAGAGCCAATTTATAAGTTATTGGGCCCACTCTTTCTAGAACTTGAAATGGTCCACAGTAGCGTGATGGTAATTTAGCATAGCTACCCGTATATAAAGTACTCTTTTTAGGCTTAATCCTCAAGTAAACATGGTCTCCCACTTTGAATTCTCTACGAATTCTATTTTTGTCTACATAGCTCTTTTGTCTGTCTTGAGCTATTTTAATGTTTTCCTAGATTCTCTTCACATTTCTTTCCATCTCTTGCAATTCATCCCATCCAAGAATTAACTTAGATTCTCGTTGACTACAACTAAGTGGTGTGTGGCATTTTCTGCCATACAATGCTTCAAAATTACTCATCTTTATTGAAGCTTGATAACTATTATTATATGCAAATTCTATTAGATGCAGAAAATCTTCCCATTTTGCAGATTTGTCCATAACATACATGCGTAACATGTCTTCTAGAATTTGGTTTTTCCTTCCAATTTGTCCATCTGTTTCGGGACGGTAGGAGGTATGAAATTTCAATTTGGTACCCATTCCTTCAAACAATCTTCCAAAAAGCTGAAGTAAACTTTTCATTTATGTCTGATATAATCATTTTAGGAATACCATGTAAATTTTCAATCTCTTTCATAAATACATTATCTACTTGAGCTATACCAAAAGTAGATTGTACTAGTAAAAACTGTGCATCTTTAGTCAATGTGTCTACAACCACCATTATAGAATCATGTTGATATTTAGTTCTAGGCAATATAGTAATAAAATCTATGGAAACGACTTCCCATTTCCATTATGGAATAGGTAAAGGATTGAACATTATTGTTGGATGTTGATTCTCTACTTTTACCTATTGACATTCTAAACATTTAGCTAGGTAATCAGCCACATATTTCTTCATACAAAGCCAAAAAATATTATTTCTCAATGCTGAAATCAATTTTTGATAAGCAGGATGCCCTGCATAGGGTCGTTTATGATACTCATGTAAAATTTCCTGTTTTAATGAGCTCATATTTAGAATATACAATCTGTTTTTATAATAAATCGACTCTTTCTGATTTTGAGTATATCCCAACAATTCAGTGTTCTGTTTTTTTTTTCTTGTAGTTTTTCATTGTTTAGATCTTGACTCATCACTTCTTGTATCAATCACTCTATGTAAAATTTCACACTACTTCCAGCACTATTTAAAATCTTATGAGCATTCTTACTCAAATCATCTACAATATTATTTTCCTTTCCTTTAATATGTTTGATTTACATGTCAAACTCACTGAGGAAAGACAACCATATAGCTTGTCTAGAATTTAAATCAGGTTGTGTGAAAAAGTATTTCAAGCTTACATGATCTGTCATCAGTACAATATTCCTTCCTAACAGATAATGTCTCCACATCTTCGAAGCATGTATTACAACAGCTAACTATAAGTCATATACAGTGTAATTTTGTTAATTTTTCTTTAATTTTCTTGATTCATAGGCTATGAATGAGTTTTCTTGTAATAATAACCCTCCTAATCCTTATGGAAATGCATATGTACACACTAAAAATTCTTTGTTTGGATCAACAAAATTCAAAATACGAGCAGTTGTTATTTTAATTTTTAACTGTTCAAAACTATGTTGACATTTTGTTTTCCACTCAAACTTCACTCCCTTTTTCTGTAGAGATGTAATAGGATATGCTAAGACTGAAAATCCGTGTACAAATCTATGTAGTATCGAATGATACCCATGAATAATCTTATGGCTGGAACATCAGTAGGTACAGGCCAATCCATGATAGCTTGTATCTTCTCTGGGTCTACTGCTAATCCCTCCTCTGAAATTACATGACCCAAATATTAAATTTTATCTTTGTAAAATTCACATTTGCTAAGTTTGGCATATAACTTATGTTCTCTAAGTGTTTGTAAGACAATTCTGAGATGTTGTTTATGTTTTGCTTCATTTTTGGAATATACCAGAATGTCATCAATGAACACCAAAACAAATTTGTCTAGATACTTATGTAACACACTATTCATTAGACACATGAATGTAGAAGGTGCATTAGTCAAACCAAAAGGTAGAACTACAAATTCTTAGTGCCCTTATCTGGTGCTGAATGTTGTCTTGATGATGCATTCATCTTTAATTATTAGTTGATGATATCTTGTTCTTAAATCAATCCTTGAAAATATAGTGGCTCCTCTCACTTGATCAAATAATTCATCTATTCTGGGTAGAGAATATTTTTTCTTTATAGTCAATTTATTCAATTTTCTGTAGTCTATACACATCCTGAATGTTCCATCTTTCTATTTAACAAACAATACAGGTGCTCCCCAAGGAGACACACTTAGTCTGATGTAACCTTGTATAACAACTCTTGTAGTTGTAGTTTTAATTCTAAAAACTCAAGAGTACTCATTCAGTAGGGTTCTCTAGAGAGAGGTGTAGCTTTGGGTACCAATTCAACTGGGAAGTTAATTTCTCTTTTAAGGGGTAAATGGGGGATTTCATCTGGAAACACATCCTTGAACTCTCTAATTACTGGTAAATTTTCTACAGTTGTTTTTTCAATTTGCTGTCAGAATTCCTCCACTTGTACAACATACACTTGAAAACCTTTTCTTGTTGTCCTTTTTAACTGTAGTGTTGAAATTTGTCTTATTGATATGGGTGTTGGTTTTCCTTTTACTACCACTAGTTTTCCCTCACCACCTATACAATGAAATTATTTATCTAAGAAATTAACTATTGCTTTCTATTTTTCTAACCAGTCCATTCCCACTAACACATCATAGGAGCCTAGGGGAAAAATATTTTAATTGAGTTCAGTTTCATACCCATTTAAATTTACAAAAATCTTTTCTATTTTGTGTGTCACTTTTCTTTTTTTTCTAGTAGCTAACTCAACTAACCATGCTTGCTAGAATTTTTCTCATTTTAATTTTCACTTTTCCACCATCTGAGGACTTATATAGCTCAAATTTGCACCTAGATCTATCAAAATAGAAATAGGTTGTTCAGAAATCATACCTTCCATTTCGATCATGGTTGATTGGTGTTCAACTTGGTGATCCTCTAGTGCAGCACTGATTCTTGGAATGTTTCTAGCGACATCATTTACAATCCTCTCCTCTCTCAACACTTGAATATTTTGAACTATTCGATGATGAAAGTCACGTAACAGGTGAGGTTTTCCACAACCCCAACACTTTAATGGTTCCTTATTTTTTATCGTCCATTCTTACTTTTTGTTTACATCCATTTTTTTAGATCCAGTTTGTGATTGGTCTGGTTGATTTTCTCCAGTTTTGTTAAAATTATTCCTTTTAAGATTTTTCCCAAAATTTTTCAAATATGTTGGTTTTACTCTTTTTCCACTAGAGTCACCTTTCCTGTTTTCTTTGTTTTGCCAATTTTTCAGTTGATCATTTTTTCCTTTGAACTGCTGATAACACAGTCTTGCTTTGCGCACTGCTTCATCCATTTTCTTGGGATTATCAAATTATATTATCTCCTTATATATATTAGGTAGGTAGTTTAAAAATTGTTGTTCCTTGGCCTTTTCTTCTCTAATATAAGGCACATGGTGAACCGGGTTAGTGAATTTGGTAAAAAACTCATCTACAGTGAGTTGTCCCAATCTCAGCTCATGAAGCTCTATGGCTTTGTCATCATAATATCTCTCATTCAGATACCTAGATTTGAATTTAGTTTGAAGGTCTTGCCAAGTAACAATTTTCTGATCTAGTATATGTACCATTTTTGTTTCTTCCCACCACAAGGTAGCCTTACCCTATAGTTGGTAAATAACCAATATGGATTTTAGGTTACTTCCATATTCCTAGACTTGAAGTGTTTTACCATATTCAAAATCCAAGATTCTGCATCTTCCTCCTTTTCACCATTATAAGTGGTAGGTTTAATTTTTTGGAATTCTCCTTGGAATTCCTTTTTATTTCTGGATTTTTGTCCAGCTGCTTCACCGTCCTCAGATTCTTCTGAGTTGGTTTCAGCTTCTCTTCAATTTCTTCCAGGGTCTACACTTTCATGACTGGACCTTGAGGTTAATTCCTTAATCAACCTCTCTTTCTCTTCGTTGGCTTTCAACAATCATTCATTGCTGGTTCTCAAATGAATCAATTCTTGTTGCATTTCCCTGAACATATCCAACAACTGAGAATTTTGATCTGGTGGATTTCCCTCACCACCTAGATCTACGTAAAAACCTCCTACATTTCGTGTAATGATATTTGTACTCTTCTGCACTAAATCACTGTACATAGAAAATAAATTAGTGCAAAAAAATTTCAAATTAATTAATTTTACAACAATAAATTTTTGGATTTCTAATTTCCTGTGTGTGAACACATATATGCCCAGTGTTTCAACATGGGCTCTGATACGATCTGTAACAACTCCACTTACCATAATTTTTTTTCTTCTGATTATAGCATAATTGCTAATTTGTCGTCAAGGAAATGAATGTAATACGTGACAGTTTGACGTTCAACTCTTTCATTGTATTTTTTGTTGTAAGAATTTCCTTCACAACTTATGATTTCAATTACAGAATTATTTTTTGGGTTTCATAATCCTGGACTTTATTAAAGAATTCATAATTCAGTTTCATTAATGACTTTCCTTGAAGAAATTTTATCACCACCTTACTATTTTAATAGAATTTATGATTTTCTATTTTATTTTGTCCTTAAAAATTTATACTATTCTCACATAATATGGTAACCTAACCCTTTCTTTTATATTTAGAATGTATACTTGTATTCTCATCCACTTTCATCAATTATTCCACTTCTCCATTATATGTCACCCTTAACACTTTGTTTTAATTAATATTAATTATACTATCAAATTCTATAATTTGATACGTATACCTTTTTGTTAAGGTAAAGGTGTATTCATAAATCACTTCAAATGATTTAATAATTTCCCTAATGTACCATAGATCCTTCATAAAATAACCCTTTTCTATAATCTACTTATCTTTTTTTTCGAATGTATGACATACTATTTCAGACTTAATAATTTACGACTTTAGGAAGGGAAGCAATACTATACATGTTTAATAATCTTCCCCTTCCACATTTAGTACTCAAGGACTCCTTCATAAGGTTGTCACTTTATAGTAATAGAATTGGGATTTTATTTATTCAAATGCGTACGATGTTATCCCAATGTAACGTATTACGCGACCAGTTTTAAATTACGATATTGATACGCATATGACATTAACAATGTATAACATAGGAATAAACTATTCCTAATTTAATATAATGATATGCATTAACATGTTTGGGGATTCGAATTTAATATCTGTACATCTCCAGGTCAGAGGTTTTAATACATTTGTATTTTAGAGATTTCCATATTTATGATTGTACTATGGTCGTTAAATTAATCTCATGGCTCCAGATATTTTTTACATCCACTGTTGGCTTAGATCATTGCCACGTTGATGGTCAATATGGGATCGTATCCCTGTCGTGGTAACTACAAATACCTAACCCTATTATGACTTTTAATTTCATTTTGGAAATTCAGTCGTTCGATTCTTTTTTTTCCGGAAACCCTCATCGCGGTTTACCACACAGCCCACAAAATTTTTAATGTTTCCTCTCAGTCCATATTGATTTTGGATATTATTACGCATTTAGTCTCATGATGGAAAACTACGCGCACTACAAGGAAAATACGCTCTAGCGGATGTTATTGAGGAACCCCTTATAAAAATACCTAGACATATGTCTGTAGCGGAGGTTACTAGAGGAAGTTGGTGGGTGGAGCTTTTTGCGGATGTTTTTCTTCCGATGCGTTTATCATCCTAATATGCACTTGTGCATTCAACTAAGGAAACCATTATTGCACACAAAACATTGGGACATTGGGACACTGTGCGCTCAGTACAAACCCACCCAATGCATCTTATTATTGTATCACATCGGTGCTTTACAAATATTCCGCACGGGTGCATCCTAAAACCCTACGCCAAAACTGAAATAGCTCGGTGTAGTTTTAAGAAGATGCACCGGTGCGCCTATAAAACCAATGCACCAGAACATGGTTGAAAACAAAATTCGGCCAAAAAGCCACATTTTTCAATTTTCAGTGCTCCATATCTCTTAAACACTGGTGCAACTTTACCTTGTGTGAGGCGTCCCACCACCGGTGCTCCCATTGCACATACTACTGTCGTCCATTGCCCACCATCTCTATTTTGAATTTTTCAAAACGGTGGGAAAATTTAGTTTTTCAAATTCTACAGCCAATATGCCTTCTTAATAGATAAATGGAGAGGTATTTTCCTTTTTTTCCATAATTAAACCTTTTATAGGATTAGTTTTCTAAAATAGCTTAAAATTAACCTTATTTAAAAAAAATATCTCGCTTGGTGCACTTGAGCCGTTCGGCTCGCATCGGTTCACTGTGCTGCCTGTAAGTTTATAGGAAACACAATGACTGGTGTTAATGGTATCTGCACCAGTTTCGGGGTGATACCGAGACGACGCGCTTTTATTTTTTAGAATTAAAAAAATGTGCGGTGCAGTCGGTAATTTTGTCAGCGCACAACATTCCTGCAATTCGACATGGTCAACGATGTGGTTAGGTAAATGAACACATCGTTAAATATATAGATATTTTAGGAGGGTGGTGCGCTTCCTAAACTATACACCCTATTGAGTCCTTTGTTTCGGGATAGAACATTTTTGAGCTGCGAAGAGCTGGAGGATATATGTCAGAATACAATCAAGGTAGACATGGAGCTATCACGGTTGCAGAAAGCTAGAAGACAGGTGGTGCAATATTGGAAGAGAGTAGCGCAAATGGCATAGATGGGAGACAAGAACACTCAGTAGAACTCCTAGTGATAAAGAAGAAGCGGAGGGTAGCGGAGTGAGGAAAAAGCAAGGAGTGACAGTGTCAATCGGGGAGAAACAAATAGTCATGCAATCAGTCAGTAGGGAGTTAGTTAGGCGGTCCAACAAGAATCCAAGGAGAAGCAGAGCCTCAGGAGAGCTCTGTGTGAAGTCTTTTGTACTGAACTAGATTGTAATAGACTCTGCAGAGCACATGTATGTTGTTTTCAAATTGTTAGTGAAATCGAGTTGTTGTTGTGGATGATATATCGAGTTTATTTATGGTTAATTTTTATGGTGAATATATGACTAAATTAAATTTTAATTTAGTTCTCTAAACATGTCCTAATGAATGATAGTTCCTTATTAGAGTTAATTTATACATGTGGCTTCTAAATCTTCATAGTTGCTGTCTGTGTTGATATTTTTATTCTACATGATCTAGCTTCTAATCTTATTAAGGTCACGACACGCCTCGGGTGAGACACCCTACTTCCTTGAGCCAGGTAAAAATGCCGGCGCAGTTCTATACTACTGCTGAAACCTTGTTGGCCTCAAACCTGCACCTAGGTCTTGCTGAAAGACCTCCTTTTTTACCAACAAATGGTTACATTGTCGAGACCTGAAAACTTATTTAGAATCTAGATCCTGGTATCATGGATTTATGAGAAGGAAATACGAAACTAGTGGTACAAGCACATAGATCAGTTCATATCACAACAAGCGAAACTTCGAAAATAGAGGGAAAATATTTTCAAATATTGGGTCCTATTTTCTAAATCTGCCAGTGACTTGTATGAAATTTTCTAGGGAAAGTTTCATGAAGAGCTTTATAATTGGTTACGTAGACTTCATATCAAGTCACTCCCAGGCATATCACATAGATTTTATCACAATTGGACGCACAAAAATCTAGTACCACTTCATTGGTTTGATATAGATCTAACCCGAGCAATAGATTTTTCGATACAGTTTACCTTGGAGGGGTAAATTGTAGAGTTTGCAGCTGATTGTTACCAATATTTTACAAAATCATAAGACATATTTATATCTGGGTTGTAGGGTGAACTATTTAAAGGAATATCATTGTGGATTAAATTTCTAATGGTGGACGAGGGACTGATGTCACTCCAAATCCCTGAGATGGAGACCTAAACCTCTAGTACTAGGGGAAGGAGCTGAGGGAAAGATGCTATGAGTAAGGAAAAGGGGGGAATAGGGATATGGAGGCCAGAACCTCCAGTAGGCTGAGAGTGTGGAGAGCACATTGGAGGGCGTAGGTTGCTGAGAAGTGGCGAGAAAGAGTGATGAAAGAATTTCAGAATGAGGAGAAGAATCGATAGAACAAGGAGAAGGCACTGTAGATGAAGTGGAAGGAGAAGTTTGAATGGGATCCCAAGGAATGGGAGGGATCATTAAGGAATTTAGGCAAGTTTATAGGAGCCCAGCCCTAAGATAAAATGGAAAAAATTCCAAGGAGGACGATGCGCGCCCCGAGGAGGAGTCTGATGTGGAGCTGCATGTTGCGATGGATCAACTATTCCAAGAGAGGTCGACACCCATAAAATAAGGTAATCCTCTTCCCCAAGTTTCAAGTAGCACTAGTCCTAACCTTCCCCTAGTACTCTATCATCCACCTGATAAGTTATTTGTTAAGTTACGGGAGTTTAGCAAGTTGAGTAGTACTAAATCCACAATACAAATATCTACTAGCAACAGTGCTGGTAGTACAATCTCTCAGCCAGGAAGTAGAGGTTTTGTTTTAGTACCACCAACACAAGGAAATATGGCGAGATCATTCACCAGATACCCAGAATCTCCTAGAAAAGGTAATGACGATGTATAGCAGCACTATTATCTCTGCGAAGAAATTTGGAGAGCTTGGCAGACACTAGATGCAGTCAAGTTAATTGAGTTTCAAACCACACTGAGAGAAAGAGATTTGCGTTGGTACAATAAATGGTTAGAAGCACACCAAAACCCAACAATAGATGATGTGAAGAAACAATTTGTCCAAGAGTTCAAATTTCCTCAGACGAATCAGCAAGGATTGTCTGAACTGTGGGAAATCAAACAGCGGGAAGGAGAAACAGCCTGGGACTTAATTAGAAGATTTAAAGATGTAATTAGAAATATAAGTTACCCAACTGATCCAAATCACCAGCAGGATTAGTTCATCAAAGCACTGCTACTATTTACAAGGACACTGCTGACACAATAGAATATTGATACCCTTCACGATGCTCTTGAGCAAGCCATGAAAATAGAAGCTATAATGGGTTAGCCGCAGGATTTCAAAAGAGGATAAATAGTAAATGATCCTTTCATACTCAGACTACAACATAAAATAGCCATTTTAATGGAAAATTTGAATGACATTCAACTACTACGACCTCTGAGGCATAATGTGTGGTGCACACATTGCTTGATGGAAGAACACGTTGCCACAAAATGTCTGAGGTTGCGAGGAGAAAGTTTTGTAACTTTAGCGATTGAAACACAGGGGGCCCCACCAGTCAGTGGAGTTGCGCAGATAAATACTCAAGTACTATATCAACCGCAACCCCACTTCTCGGGGTTCCCTAATCAACATAATGAAACAACAACCAAGTGCTACGAAATATGCAAAGGTATTGGTCATCCTCCACGACTATGTACAATTCTGCAAAAATATTCTAATGTTACAAACAATATATGCTGTGAATTTTGTGCCTCTACAATGCATAATATAGAGAAATGTAGAGCCCTCTATGCATTGGTAGAATGATTGGATAGGCCGTCTTATAGAGTGAATGAAAATCCAAGGGGGCGACGAAGAAGAATGAGAGGTAGCAAAACTGGAGGAAGAGGACCAGTAAGATGTTATAACTGTGACTAGGAAGGGCATGTAGCGATGGAATTTCCGCTACCTAGGAGACCATGGTGCTCTCAATGCAAAGTTAACACACACGCAACTGAACAATACCGAAAGTTGATTAAGATTTGGGAAGAAAGAGCCAAAAAAAGGGGAGCTATCTTGGTTAATGCAGAACCTAGAATAACAAAAGCTTCGCCCATGAAAAGTGTAGCTATAGTGATATGGGGAAGGAAGAAAACAGGGGAGGATGCATGAGACGTGGACCCGGTAAAGCTAACCAAACCTGCATCCTCAAAGAAATATTTCAACCCAGATCGACAGAAGTAGTATTTTAAAGAGGCAGTGAAAATTTTTTCCCAGATATGGAGACATCAGAGTATGGAACATCCACAACAACTCAGTGAAAGAGAGAAGGAAATCCATACAAGTACATTGATCAAGGAATGGTTCCAACTATTCCTGAAAATTGTAAATGATGGACCAATGCTGGAACAACTAAAGAAAAATCTAGAATTGTTCGTGCAAGGAAATGCAGAACCTGGAGACTCATCAAATTCAATGGAAAAGTACATAAGAAGGGTCAAAAGAAAAAAGAGAAGAACTGGAATGGAGTTCTGTGTGAACACCCAGGTCATTAGATTTCAAATCATTGATATAATGCCTGATCTCGGATCAGATGTCAACATTCTACAATGAAATATGTGGGAAGCACCGAGGAAACCAAAGCTGAAATATTCACCATTATAGCTCAAAATCGTGAATCAATATTGTATTGTACCTAAAGGAAGGCTGGAAGAAGTCGAAGTTGATGTCGTGGGAGTAAAAACCTATATAGACTTTGAAGTAATAAACATCATGGGAGATAATGATCCCTATCCAGCTTTGCTGGTCATAGATTGGGCCTCTGAGAATTATGCAGTAATTGATTTAAAGACAAAATTAATGATATTCTAAGATGGGGAGGTCAGAGTAGTTCATGCATTGGACCCATATCAAGGACCCCGATACATAGAGACTGTTGACAACAGAGAGGACACCCAACTTCTAGATCAACTCTACCAGATGACAACAAGAAGGAGAGAGTATTATATCATTCCTACAGTAGGAGGTACTGTAAGCTGGAGAAGCGTTCAGAGTTCCGACTTTGGATCAAAAGTAGCATGGGATTATTGGCAACAAGGAGGATATGAAATAAACAACATAATATGATGCATCAACATTTGGGGAGTCAATTGGATGCGTAAAGAGGTAAGAGGATATCCAACTCTTTCAAATATGCATGATGTATATAAATTCATTAGTAAAGTGGAAGAAAAGTTACCAATAGAGCACTGAGTCCCTATCATGGATGTATCACTACAATCCACGTCAGCAAGGTGGTGGGCTACCCATCGCAACTCTCTTCCGCGATGGGAAGATAGTTCCAGAGCATTAAGAATTAGATTACATGAAACTTCATGAATGCAATTTAGAGATAATTAACAAGGTATTTTTGACTCCCTAACACATCTAAATATTTGTGAGTATAAGTGGAGGAAATAAGGATATCCATAATCTTTGTCAGTGCACAATTTTATACATTCACTAGGTACCATTCCATAGGTTTGGTACCTGACAGAAGAGAAGAAGAGATGAACTGGTACCTAGGAAGCATTTGAGGAAACGATTATGCAATGTTTTTCTTTTAAAGGAGATACAGAACAAGTTGTAGATGCTCTTCAATCAATTAAAAGAGTATTTTTCTTTCCAGATTTCTAGGAAGATGAAAAGATATCTTTATAAAAGCAGAAAGTTAAAGGATCAGCAGCATGTAAAATGATAGATTGGGAGATAGATGATGTTGATTTAGAGAATCTTTGACATCTATACTTTGAAGAGGAGGGAGAGCAAGAAATACAATAAGAACCGGCTATAGAGGGATTACACTTGTTACCATTGAAGACAAAGAAGCAAAATATTGGAAGCGCAGAAAATCCCAATATTGCATCTATCATAGATTATTGGGATTTAGAGACAAGGAAATATTTGAACTATTACAGGAGTATGAATACTTGTTCCCATCTTCAGTGGTAGAGCTCAAAGGGATCAAAGGAGATATGGGAGAGATGCACATAGTCTTAAAACCAGATGTGAGGCTGGTAAGGCATAGACCTTACCGCCTAAGTCCAAGAGTGAAAGAAAGGGTTAAAGCAGAGATAGACAAAATGTTGAAGGTAGGCTTGATTTTTCCATTTAAGGAAGTAGAATGGGTCAGCGCAATTTTAATACAGAGTAAAAAGGAGAAATAATAAATTAGAGTATGTGTAGACTACATAAGTCTCAATAATGCATGCATTCATGATTCATTTCCAACTCCATTTATCGATGAGGTTCTAGAAAATGTAGTGAGAAACGAAGCATACTCATTCATAGTTGGCTTCTCGAGATATCATGAGGTGATAATAGCAGAAAAAGACAAAGGAAAACTACTTTCACAATAGAATGGGGATCATTTGCCTACCATGTCATGCCTTTTGGACTAAAGGATGTGCCATCTGTGTTTTCACGAATAGTGATAGCAACATTTAGAGACTATATCCATAATTTCCTACAGGTATACACTGATGATTGGATAGTTTAAAGTCTACTAAAGAACCATGAAACTCTACTCAAAATAGTGTTTGATTGCAAACAACTTCAAATTTCTATCAACCTTAAGAAATGCATCTTTGCAGTACCTTTTGGAACACTTTTGGGACATGTCGTTTGTAAGCAGGGTGTATGTGTGGACCAAGAGAAGGTAGCAATCATTTTAGACATGGAAGCACCAGATACTTTAAAACAATTGAGGTTTCTACTGGGAGACACATGATACTACAGGAGGTTCATCCGCAAATATGCAAAGATTACAACACCATTTGAAAAATTGTTGCGAAAGTCACAAAAAATTATGTAGAATGATGAATTCACTATGGCACTAGACACATTGAAAGAAAAACTAGAAAGTGCACCCATTTTGACCCATCTTGATTGGGATAAAAAATTTCATGTCCACATTGATGCCTCAAGCATCGCTTTGGGAGTGGTGTTAGCTCAGCCAGAAGAAACCTCCATAGATCATCCAGTGTACTTCACAAGTATGAAGTTATCCACATCTCAAAGAAATTATACAACGATAGAAAGAGAAGCTCTTGCTATGGTATACTCTTTATAGCATTTTTGCCACTAGTTATTGGGTGGAAAATTTAAGTTCTTCATAGGTCACTCATCATTGAAATATCTAGTAAAAACGCCTCTTCTTGAAGAAAGAATCTGTAGATGGCTCCTACTATTCCAGGAGTTTACTTTTGAAGTAATAGTAAAACCAGGAAGGCTAAACGTTGGTCTTGACCACTTATCAAGATTGGAGAACAAGGAAAATGGAGGATCCCTTGATGACTAGCTATCAGATGCGGATATTTTTACAGTAGAAGCCATCCCAGATTATGTAGAACAAATAGCGACATATCTGGCCACAAGCCAATACCCAAAATAATACACAAAAACCAAAAAAAGGCATCTCGTAGTGAAAGAGGATGAATATCAACTCATAGCAGGGTAGTTATATAAAATCGGATTGGATCCTATCTTGCGAAGATGTGTCCTGGATCATGAAAGAGAAGATATCTTGTGGGAGTGTCACAGCGGGGTTGCGGGAGGCCATGTCAGCACAAAACCCTCCACAAGGAAAATACTACATGCAGGGTTATGGTGGCCCATATTACACAAATATAGAAAATCATATGCGAAAAAATGTGATGTCTGCCAAAGAACAGGACGGCCGTCACACCATGATGAGTTACCACTACAACCTTTGAGGGCTATCCATGCATTTGAGAAATGGGTCTTCCACTTCATAGGACCAATTGCACCAATGGAACGACACTCGCAGGAAATATACATAATCACCGCAACTATTTATCTCACAAGATGGGTAGAGGCGGCACCTGAAAGGGACTGCACATTCGACACAATAACTAGATTTATTTTCGAGAACATCATTAGAAGATTTGGTTGTCCCAGGAGCCTAACGAGTGATCAAGGCACGCATTTCATTAATGCTACAGTTAAATCACTGCTATACAACTTTATGGTACAACACCACAAAATCAACCCGTACCACCCTTAAGCGAATGAAACTATTAAGGCATTCAATAAAATCTTGGAAAAAGGACTAACAAAGATATGCAACGCCAACCGTGATGATTGGGATGAAAGGATACAAACCACATTGTGGGCATACAGGACTACCATAAAGAGATTGCACAATCAAACTCCATTCCAATTGGTATACGGAAAAGAGGAAGTAATACCAGTCGAGTTCATCATACCAAGCCTCTTAGTTTCTTCAACAATGCATATGACAAATGAAGACTCCATCACTGCACGCCTCCATGAACTATAGGAGCTTGAAGAAGATATATTTCTGGTGGATTTCCATCAATCAGTACAAAAATAAATACAAATAGTTTGGCATGACCATCACATCCAACACAAAACATTCACTATTGGCAAAAAGGTCTTGCTCTACGACAAAAAATTCCAGAAGTTCCCAGAGAAACTCAGAATGCACTAGAGGGGACCATATCATGTCATAGAGATTAGAGACCCAAGAGTTATCAGACTGGTGCAACTAGAAGAACAAATACTTCAAGGATGGGTGAATGGCACATGCCTGAAACCCTATGATAAGTAAGCACCACAAATTTGTTTTTAAATAACTCTCGCACCTGAGAGCAGTCAATAGGGTAGAGTAGAATAGATAGAGTCAGTAACTCTCTCGAAACCAAGATGAGATGTAAAATTATTATATTTTAAGCTTTTTCATCCCATTATAGTAGAAATCCATAATAAGAATTCTGCACCATTGCGCAAAGCACCAAACGTCCCTGTTGCGATGTGGAGACCGCATCGCAACCAATTGTGGTCGAGGGGGGGAAGAGTCTAGAGTGTCAGATAACAAAAAAAAAACTTCTCAAGGAGCTCAGGAAACCGATAAAAAAAAGGCCGAGGGAATACAGAAAATGGCGGCCGAAGCCTAGCCATAGATACAGGAAGTGTTCAGCAAGCTACCGCCTGTGGCGGATGAGACGAAGGCCGAAAGGGTCGTCACTCAAAAGGAGCGTTTTCTTAAAGAATGGCAACAAGAAATAGCTGAGTTTACAGAACTCAGGACATCAGCGTTCAGAAATTTTCCTGAGTAGGGGCGTTTTTTGGAATAAGGCGAACCAACAGGAGAAACTAGGCCAACCTCGGAAGCCGACAGACCACCAGAAGTAACAACAACAGGTAAATATTGACTCGCGATGAGTCAATAGCATGTGGTCAAGGCCTGTTTGGGCCTTTATTTTTGGATAGAAAATTTTTTAGTTGCGGAGAGTTGGAGGACAGGTGCAGTCTCTTATACCACCACGCCATTGACCTTGGAACAATGCCAGGAGGATAGTGCGCTGAAAAATTGCAAGTGCACTACCTCCAGTGAACTGCAAATTTTTTGGTGCACCACCTCAAGTGCATGAGAAAAGAAAGATGAAACGTTATCGGTGCATGCTTGTTTTTTGTGGCACACTGCCTATTTTTTTTTTTCAAAAAAAATTATATATGTATATTCCTAAATACATGTCTCATTTAATAAAAAAAATGTATTTAACATGTCAATCATTCAGCAACATGAAAGGAGAGAAGAGAGGGAACAACATCAACAATAGGTGGACTAGTATAACATGGTTCGCCTGTGGGAGGCACCAGAGAGGGAGAGAGATCCGTACCCTGACCCTATTACAGCAGCTACCCAGGGGATCTTAAGGCAGGTAGGCCTCCTCAAGTACTATGAAAAGGATACATCCATAAAGAGCCATGGTGTGTTTTTGCGACATCTTATCCAGAGGTGGAATGCCCACATATAGGATTTTTGGGTTGGTCCTAACTAGTGGTACCCGCCCATTGGGGACATATATTTCATTACTGGCCTATCGAAGAGGGGTGGATTTTCCCTCATTCCTAGAGGTCCCAATTGGCTATGCAACAGGGAGTCAGTTGGTGTACTCCTAAAGATACATTAGCACAGATATACTGTCTCCTTTAGATTTCCAGGTCTCGAGAGGTCAATTACATAGTGCTTCATTAGGTAGAGAGGAGGTGAGTTTCCTCTCACTATTAGTTGTGACCATTTCACACAACACCAATGATGGGCAACACATTATTTTCCTGCATCTATTTTATGTTGATTATTTAGTACAGGAGCCACGACTTGTGAGGTGGTCTGCCATTTTTTTCTGGTAGTTCTATACAACTTTAGATAGATGTCGTGCTCATGGAGAAGGGAGGCTGAACTTCCCTTTTTATTCAGAGCTATTTTGTTTCTTTTTTGATAGGTTTCTAGAGACAAGGCTTAGTTTTGTTCGGCAGCGTCATAGGTCGATGCTGCATGTACGGATGAAGATGTGGGGACAGATGATGCCCAAGAGGGGTGAGTCTGATTTTTTTGGGAGGATATCACGTGATTCACTAAAGCTGCTAGCCATTGTTGATGAGAATCCCTTTGTTATGGTCCATTGTACATATTCTGGTTTGGATTGGCAAGCGTCTGCCAACATCCTCTTCATAGATGATGACTCGCTCGATGATAGAGGTAATATTACTGTTTTATTTGAATTTTTCTAACATGTTATTTAATTTGTTTTTATTAAACTTTTTAATGAAATTGTCTAATTCATTGGATCATTTGATGGCGATGATATGGCAATGCCACCAAATGATCCAGATGTGGATCGTGATGCCAATCAGGATATGGCAGATGCCGAGGATCAGGCTAGTGTAGACAAACCTAGTCCTCATGGTGCACCACTACTCCCTTTTGCTAGGCGTAGGCTTGACAGTAGATTGGGGATGGAGTTGAGTGACCAACTCTGTGCATTGTTTGTGGAGGTGGGATTCAGGGCCGCCACCATGAGAGATATATAGGCCGATGCTAGGCTGGTATAGATGTGGAAAGGCATGCTGCGTGACATGTTCAGCCTGATGTGGCATTTCATAGGATCTACGAGCTTAGTTACACAGTTGACGAGGGCCATTCGACATAATAGGCGTGATCGAGACGCAATACGTCGACAGTTTGTGAGCAGCGATGCGTCATCTGATGATGACAATCAGGGGAGTGATCATCATTAACCTCGCGCCGCGCAAGATGAGAAGCCTACTGCATCAACCAGTAGTCATGATGGATTGCAGTTTGGACCATCGGCCATGTCGAGTAAGAAGCCTGCAGCATCTAACAATACTCATGATAATGAGGAGGCTGGATCATCAACCATGTCGAGTCATCAGGATGAGCAACTGACAATTGATCCCGATCAGCATGAGGCACCAGTACTAGATCAACGACCACGTGATGATCGACATGTATCTGAGCTTGTCGAGGTTGCGCCATTGATTGAGTAAGCCTCAACTAGTACTACTATTGATGATGTACCAGCAGCTGATATTTGACATTTATATTACAGTTGTATATTTTTGACATTATATATATATATATATATATATATATATATATATATATATATATATATGGTCCGTGTATTTTATGTTCATGTTGCAGTTCTACTTAATTTACATGTTGGTGATCATCATGATGTGTATATTGTTATGTCATGTTAGAAATGTTCATTTAATGTGTAGCTTGGAGATAGATGTGTATGTGATAACAATTATTTGACATGAGATGTATATTTGATGTTTGTGTTGTGATGATGTTATACAATTCTAATTGGTTTTGTTAGATGATCAGGAGCACGATGATTAGATGATGTTAGTGAATTTGAATGTGTTTTTTAGTCGAATATGATGTTTGTACGATGGTTATCATGATCATGATGTTTATTTAATTTAATATTGAATGATCATGATATTTATTAAATATTATGTCGTGATTGTAATTGAAATTTTAATTATAATTATATGTAAAATTGTATTTGTATTTGTAATTGTAATTGTAATTTTAATTGTAATTGTATGTAAAATATTTGTAAAATTTTATTTGTAATTGTAATATTTAATTTATTGTGAAATGATTGTAATTGTTTTTTTAATTGTAATTGTATATATGTAAAATTGTAAAACTGTAATTGTGATTCTAATTGTATGTAAAATTCTAAAATTGTAATTGTATTTGTAACTGTCATTTTAATTGTAATTGTATGTAAAATATTTGTAAAAATTTAATTGTAATTGTATATATGATAAATTATAAAATTGTAATTGTAATTCTAATTGTATGTAAAATTCTAAAATTGTATTTCTATTTGTAATTTTAATTTTAATTGTAATTGTATGTAAAATATTTGTAAAATTTTAATTGTAATTGTAATATTTAATCTATTGTGAAATGATTGTAATTGTAATTTTAATTGTAATTGTATATATGTAAAGTTCCAATTGTAATTCTAATTGTATGTACAATTCTAAAATTGTAATTGTAATGGTATATATATGTAAAATTGTAAAATTGTAATTGTAATTGTAAATTTTATGTAAAATTCTAAAATTTTAATTTTAATTGTATGTAAAATTGTAAAATTGTGATTGTAATTGTAATTTTAATTTTAATTGTAATTGTATGTGAAATTGTAAAATTGTAATAGTAATTGTATGTAAAATATTTGTAAAATTTTGGTTGTATTACTCTCAAATGATTGTCATTGTAATTGTAATTGTAATTGTAATTTTAATTGTAATTGTATGTAAAATATTTGTAAAATTTTAATTATACTATTGTGAAAATTTTAATTATATTAGTATGAAATGATTTTATTAAAAATTTGTAAATAATTGTAAAATAATACATCTAGAATAATATGATTTTTTGTAACATAATAAAGTTTAGAAAATAATGCAAATAAATTCATGTACTTTAGAATTATCATTATTTTATTATGATCTTACATACAAAAAAAGAACTTTATACAGTACGCCATTGTTTTTGAGATCAACATAATTGCAAATTATGAAGTGAATATTGATTTTAACATTAAAACAATGAAAATTACCAATTAATTCAAAATATATATTATAATATTGCGAGAAAAAAAGTATTATAAGTTATAAGGTAGTTAATTCCTCTTTTTTATAAAAACCCATATTTAAAAGTATAAATATTGATGAAATAACACAT
This sequence comes from Pinus albicaulis, assembly GCA_034641835.2. Taxonomy (NCBI): domain Eukaryota; kingdom Viridiplantae; phylum Streptophyta; class Pinopsida; order Pinales; family Pinaceae; genus Pinus; species Pinus albicaulis. The sequence continues at coordinate 247,918,040 of CM076572.1, read as the reverse complement.
GTACCATATCACTCTCAGTTCTCATGATAACCCTCATTATCTTCCACCTCACATAGCATGATAAAACTATTGTTCTCAAAAATATGTTTTGATCTAGGGTCATGTCTCAATATGAACAACCTATCCCTATCCAACACAACTAGGTAAAAAAACACCTGGTTTTAGTTTTTTTGGAAAACATAGGGCTCCTTAGCTTCATCCCACATATTTCTAGAGTTGATGCATAGCAGCTTACTATCACGATCTTCCTTCACATTATTCCCATCAAAGGTTTTCCGCCACTTGCACCAAAAAATAACACATTGGAAAGATGAGAAACCCAATTCAATGATCTCTTGTATCTTTCATACTTAACCTAACGGCCCTCGTACTAGGTTTTGGTCATGTTGGCTAGATCAAATAGATTGATCAAAGTCGACTTCCACTCCATAGTATTGTGTGATGTATCCATCATCAAAATTTTCTGTACGAAAAAAGTGTCCATATGCCCATATAACTGGGAACAAATGCACCTATAAAAATGTTAAACAATCATAGTGTCATGTGTCTTATAATAACCCAATAGTTAAAATATGAAAAATAGATGTAATTACATTTGAAAGGTTCATTATTAAGTTTCAAATGTACATATAAATTAAATAGATTATTATCGAGTTGTTGGACCCAATCCCTATGTTCAACGCATCCTCTTCAGCACATGGGTAATGACTGGTTGCATCGTATTTCTCTCTGACTTGGTCAGCAACGCAACTAGTGGGGCATATTTTTGGCATATTTTATTTTAAATGATTGGGATAAGGCACAATTCGACTATTCAACTGTTTGAATTCTTTCCTGTCAATATCCCATTTCATCCTCTTTTTTTCGTACAATGCGACCCACAGTTGTGTCGCCTTAGAATTGTAAAGAATGAATTTATTAATTGCCTCAATTTCTGCATTCACCGATGAAATCAAACTAAAATTATATATTACATAGAGATAAAAACATACACTATATCAAAATTCAACATGAATATTTAATCTGTGTAAATTTAAAAAATTATAAGTTTCTTACTCTTTACCAAGCGCTTTTCTCCATTTGTTTGGAGCAACTCCCCTTCTCTTTTGTCTTCTTCCCTTTCATTGTCTCAAATCACCGCACCTGGTCTGTTTTCAATACTCTTGATGTACGCACTGGCATAATAGAAAGACTCATAGGATATGTACCCCACTTCCATAGACCCCTCGGGTTTTTCCCTTTGTCGAATAAAACCTTTCAATTTCTTCATGTACATCTCTAAGAAGAGCATCCAATTACAAGAAACCACCCCAACAAATTCAACCTCATCTACTAGGTGGATTATAAGATGAACTTGCAAGTCCATGAAACTCATCGACAGTTCCTTCTTAAACATACAAACAATCTCAAATATCCCTTAAAGCCTCCGTGGAATGTTAGCCACATGAATCTTCTTTAACGTGATCCAAACCATAAATGTAGATAATTTAGATATGGCACATCCTAGGTCTTGAGGGAATTCATGTTTCACACACCCATGCACGAACAAAGGATAATTACATTGCAAAGTTATAAACATGTGAAATAATATACTAAATTAGTTATGTTTTATGATCCCTGCATGGGACAAAATTTATTAATCTAAAAAATAATAAAATCATGCTTTTGAAATTATACGTACTCTTAGAGGATTCAAATGGTCATGCGATTTCAACCCCGACAAATGGTCATCCGCAGTGAAGCAGCGTCGTAGTGAAGACCCGTCTGAAGATGGCACCCTCACACCCATTATAACTTCCTTTGCCAAAGAAATATCAACTTTTTTAAAAATCCATGGGACATAACCTTCTTTGAAATACCATGAATTAGACGGACCAACGCTTGCCTCTGATCCTGTACATTCTAATCATCTTGGTCAATGTTCTTTTTAGTTTTTGAAGTAATAATATCTTTCCTAACAGCTAATGTGTCACTTTGTTTTGATGATATGTGTCTTCATAAAGAAGATGAAAATTTTTAAATATATGCATGGGATCAAATAAGTGGGTAATCTTAAGATTCTCCCAATATGGGAGGTTATAAAAGATAGATTTCATTCTCATCCCAATGGGAAATTTCTCAACATATGTGTCAAAGAATTTAGGATCATCGAACATAGGCTCCCCATTTCAATCGAACATTTCTATGAGGCCTTTATTGGTTCTCTCTTGCTTACCATTGAAAGGAGATGTTGTTGTTTTGTAAGGGTGTCCTTCTGGGAGGAACACCCCTGGAGAAATCATACATTGGCTTTCATAGGTCTTTGGACCATATAGCTTTCAATGAAGGTCCACAACATTTAGATCCAAAATACCCTTCTGTTACAAGACCTGTGAGATTATTGTATACAATTTATATGGATGGAATGTTAAATAATATCATGAATATCAGAAAAATTACAACAAATTAAATAACTAATATGCAAAATAATATTGTTGCGTATATAAACAAATCAATAACAGATGTAATTTACTAGAGAAAACTCCTAACCCTCGACAATCACGTGTCGTGTAAGCACATATGCGATACAACGTAAAACTCTTCTCTACTGCGATGGGTCTTGATACATCATATACATTTATGCCATCCCATAATTCCTTCAATTAACTTATCAGTTGTTGTATGTAGAAATCCATATTATTCACTTGTCTTCTACCAGGGACTATAAGAGCCAACAGAGGATGTTCATTCATCAGGGACAACCATGGGGGGATGTTTTTATTAATCACTAGTACAGGCTAAATATAATAATTGGTGTTCTGGAGGGAATATGGTTTGACGCCATCCATGGCTATGCTGAGTCGTAGAATTCATACTTCATCCTTAAATTTTTCGTGCCATGTATCCTCTATATGCTTCATGGCTATTCAATCAGTTGGGATTCACATAAGTCCTAACTCACTTCTGTGTGAGGCATGCCATCCCTGCAACATAGCTAATTCATTGCAACGAAATAGCCCTTGAATCCTTGGGATTATAGGCATGTGCCTTAATATCTTAAAAGGAGGACCACGTGATTTACCCTTGTTTTTTTATTTAACATACCTGTCATGTCCACATTTTCGACATATCTCTTTGTCTGCATATTCTCCTCTATATAGAATACAATCATTTGGACATGCATGAAATGATATGTACTCAACACCCAACATTTTCAACAATTTCTTTGCCTCTTCATAGTTACTGGGCAAGACCTTATCACTCGACAGAACCTTATCTTTGAATAAGTAGTAGTTGGAGATCATGGAAAATATTAAATGTAAATTAATGGCGATATAATTATTAACCTTCATAAAATTGACCAATAGTAATATTCATTGTGTACTGATTATATTTCTCAAATTTATATAAGGGAGGAATTTATGGTAACTTACGTCAAAATTTCCAAGAAACATGCATTCGAAAAGCCAAACTTTTCTTTCAAGTTGTACAGTAACATCATTCTCCCCAACTAGGTAGACTTTTACTGACCGCTAGGTCCAAAGAGATGGGTGGTGGAAAAAAATTTAAGCCTTTCGAAAAAGGTGTTAGCGATATGAGCATCATCTGATGAAGAGCGAAACCCACTCCAAGTAGGTTCGCCTTTCATTTTTCAAAATGAACCTGCAAACTGAAAACTGTGTCAACCGTAGATTCATAAAACTGATACTTGATCTTGGCCCTGTGGGTTGTGGGCCCACCATCATTATCCCTTGGAGACATTTACCAAAAACACTTCACCCAAGTTCTAACCCCTTTAGGGATATCATAATCGATGTTTTAGAAACATCGCTTTACCCTCTTGGCAATGTAATATTATGCTACATTTTAACCCAAAGTTTAATTCCATTGGATCTCCTTATCCCTTTGGTCATTATATGCGGACCACATTTAAACCATATCATTCGAATATGTCAGAATCAACTAAATCGAGCATAAACATTAAACTTCCAACTAGCAACACTGGCCCATCTTCCCTTCGTTCCAAGCTAGAACTAAAAACACCACAACTGCACTTCATAATAAATCGGGTCCATTCGTTCCTTTAAACCTCGATAACCTTTCGTTCATGAGAACCCTTGGATCTTTCGTCCTTCTAATCGAATGCCAATCACATTTATTTGAGAACAGAACTTTAACTCTAAGAAATAATGCAAAATACGTGGTTACATAGGCATGACGTGTTGAGAATTCATTGGGTCACATTTTATTTTAGAAAAAAACTCCCCATCGTTAAGCGGTGCAACATCGGTGGTTTGGGTTTTCTAAACCACCTTCCTCCGATTTGAGTTAAAACATTTTTAAACGCAGCTTTCCACCACGACTCCAGTGTAATCTCGCTGCTTTCGGACTCTGGCTTCTCCACCTTAAGGGTATAACTACAGGCCCGATACGAATTCAATAAATAGGCTTAAATGAAGAATCAAATATCAATAAACAGAGACATATATATATATATATATATATATATATATATATATATATATATATATATAGATAAACACAGTTCCATGATCATCGCCAGTCTTCAAGTTGAGATCTGGTTTTCTTGATTCCTTCCACGTCGATTACATCGAATTTGCTCCTCCATTCACACAAAGTCTGATGTTTAATTTAAATCAAATTAAGACAAAATCATATAAAAATTTGATTGCCATCGATCCTGTACGGATCAATGGTCAATAATCACTGAAATTCCCTCATAAATGAAACTACAGATAACCCATATGTAACTCGCATGCATCAAATTAACTCCACAATCTAACTATAAATAACTCACACATATACAGATACACATAAATCCACATAATCATTCCTCTATTATGTAAAAATACCACTTACAGACATCTAAGGCATTTTAGCCTTAGTCCAGAATCACATATGACTACATTGCGTTCACTCCTGTCCTCACATGTTACAGGCTCACCGGTTATATAGATTACAAAAGATCATGAATCGTTTGAGATCCACAATATCTCTCCTGAATCTCAAAGAAAACTCTTAGTATTCTATTTTCACACATGGCATATCATTAATTATTAATCAGTTACATAAGTTCCAGTATCGAGTTAAACAAATTTTACCCCAAATTGCATGACTGTTCGCATACCCAGCTTCAGATTCGAACTTAATTTGAACCTGTTCGGATGCCCCTACATCGGACTCCTAAGACACAAAAATTTGATGACCTCCTGGTCATATGTCTTCTCGAGCTGTTAGCAATCCTACCCACGTCATCTGTGGAACTGCTCCTTGTGATCTTCCTGTAGCAACATGCTTGAACAATTCTCACCCGCATCCTTTGGTGAATTTTCCTCTGTCAGCTGCAACAAAACCTCTGTAATAGGAAGTCCTCCCTTCTACCAGATACCTCACCAAGCTTCCCTCCTGAGCTCAGTCTTTTGGCATCTCTTTAGTTCGCTCATGTGGAACCACTGAGCACTCCTGCTCTAGGCTGCTGCAATCTTCTCACCTTCCTCTGCTATTACCTTCACAAAACATAAAAATCACAAGCTTAACAAATCTTCACAAAACTGTGCCTCTTCTTCCTCTGTACGTGAACTCCTTCTCCGTAGGAAATCATTCTCCTGCTCTGATACCACTTGATGAAGAGTGAAACCCACTCAAACTAGGTTCGCCTTTCATATTTCAAAATGAACCTGCAAACTCAAAACTGTGTCAACCGCAGATTCATAAAATCGATACTTGATCTTGGCCTTGTGGGTTATGGGCCCACCATATTTATCCCTTGGAGACATTTACCAAAAACACTTCACCCAAGTTCTGACCCCTTCGGGGATATCATAATCGATGTTTTAGAAACATCGCTTTACCCTCTTGACAATGTAGTATTATGCTGCATTTTAACCCAAAGTTTAATTCCATTGGATCTCCTTATCACTTTGGTCATTATATGTGGCCCACCTTTAAACCATATCATTTGAATATGTTAGAATCAACTGAACCGAGCATAAACATTAAAATTCTGACCAGCAACACTGGCCCATCTTCCCTTCGTTCCAAGCTGGAACTCAAAACACCACAACCGCACTTCATAATAAATCGGGTCCATTCGGTCCTTTAAACCTCGATCACCTTTCGTTCATGAGAACCCTTGGATCTTTCATCCTTCTAATCGAATGCCAATCGCATTTATTTGAGAACAGAACTTTAACTCTAAAAAATAATATGAAATAGGCGGTTTCATAGGCATGACGTGTTGAGAATTCATTGGGTCACATTTTATTTTAGAAAACTGCTCCCCATCATTAAGCGGTGCGACATCAGTGGTTTTGGTTTTCTAAACCACCTTCCTTCGATTTGAGTTAAAACGTTTTTTAAACGCGGTTTTCCACCATGAATCCAGTGTAATATCACTCCATTCAGACTCTGGCTTCTCCGCCTTAAGGGTATAACTACAGGCTCGATACCAATTCAATAAATAGGCTTAAATGCAGAATCAAACTAGATCTCGACTTGAAGACTGGCGGTGATCATGGAACTATATATATATATATAGTTCCATGATCACCGCCAGTCTTCAAGTCGAGATCTAGTTTTCTTGATTCCTTCCACGTCGATTACATCGAATTTGCTCCTCCGTTCACACAAAGATTGATGTTTAATTGAAATCAAATTAAGACAGAATCATATAAACATTTGATTGTCATCGATCATGTACGGGTCGATGGTCAATAATCACTGAAATGCCCTCATAAATGAAACTACGGATAACCCATATGTAACTCGTAAGCATAAAATTAACTCCATAATAGAACTATAAATAACTCACTATGCATATACAGACACACAGAAATCCACATATTAATTCCTCTATTATGTACAAATACCACTTACAGACATCTAAGGCATTTAAGCCTTAGTCCATAGTCACGTATGACTACATTGTGTTCACTCCTGTCATCACACATTACAGGCTCGCTGGTTATATAGATTACAAAAGATCATGAATCGTTTGAGATCCACAATATCTCTCCTGAAGCTCAAAGAAAACTCTTATTCTTCTATTCGCACACATGGCAGATCATTAATTATTAATCAGTTACTTAAATTCCAGTATCGGGTTAAACAAATTTTACCCCAAATTGCATGACTGTTCACATACCCAGCTTCAGATTCGAACTTAATTCAAACCTATTCGGATGCCCCTGCATCATCATCCCTTAGCTGATCATCGTTTTGGAATGCATATAACAACATTATCTTCATGGCAGTCATATCCCTTAAGTTCTCATCCATACCAACCTCTATTTGATTGCCTCCATTGCTATCTTGTGAATAAATACTATTGTTGTAGTCATACCTAATTGGTGAATCTCGACGTAGTAGGAATTGAATAGGTGGTTGACTCAACCATTTTTGGTATCGTTCCAATGCAATTTTTTCACTTAATTCAAACTTCTCTCGATTTGACATTGTCGTGTGGTGCAACGAAAGACGATAGGTAGGTCACTCATCATCACTAGAATCCTGATAATTTCAAAAGTTATTTGAACATTATTAGTACAAAATCTATGATATCGATTACTAAGAACGTTGATAATGCATGATGAATTTGTTTGACATTGAAATAATTACATTAATATACAAAACACTTATTATTACCATCATTGTCCCTGGATTATGGCTAGAAGATGCAATATTGTTACAATTGGCAGGGTGAAGTGGTTTTCCATTTTCATCTACCAAATGCGCCTTGCGGTATGCTACTCCTAATAAGAACTTCCAACGTTTTGGAGTTGTTTGATGATTTTTTGCATCTGAACTCGATTTTGAATCTGCATGAACCTAAAAATTTGTATACATTATATATTTTATTACGCTAATTGACATGGATAAAAAAACATAAATTCAATTAGATAATGAAAATATAAATAAAATATGAAGTAAATATTACGTCTCGAGATGGATAGGGAGAACTCCGCGATGGAATTTGAGAAAGATTATGGAATGAGTTGGATTTTCAATAATTGTCCATTTGATATAATTATGATATTTTCTCCCTGCATTTGAGAAAAATAAACAATAAATTTTAGTGCACACACTAAAATGAATTTTGGTGACTTAAAAATGGACTTATTGTTATCGCTGCCTATGTACAGATAACTGCACTGGTGTTGTTTTAGTTCTACGCACTAGTGTCGTGTTATTAATTGACGCAGTAGTGCGGCGCTATTAATTGACGCACCGGTGATGAAATGCCACAAATAAAAAAACAAAACTTTATTTTTTTAAGCGAAAAAAAGTGATAAATTGAAAAAATTGGCAGAAAAACATTTTCAAAAATCTAATTTCATAAAACAATTATTTAAAAACTAAATTTTTTTCATTATTTCACTATTTTTTCAAAAAAATTCAGCCATAGATTTGCACGATACATACCTGGAGCAACAAAGCATGATGTCACTGTGGAGCAGAAAAATACTTTCAAACAGAACTATTCAGACAATCAAAATTCCAAACCTCTGGTGATTCAAACCCTGTAGCGTAGAATTTCAAACAATCTCGTGATTAAATTTTATCTTTCTTTTTACATTTTCTGCAGTATTTTTTACGCAGTAAGTAAAAAATTTCAATTTTTTGTTCATTTTCAGAAAAAATAAATAAATAAATAAATAAAAATAAAAATAAAAATAAATAAATAAATCCATTTTTACCCTAAACCCTTCATTATTTTTTCTTTCTTCCCTTTCTTCTTCCTGTTTCTATGATTTCAGAATTAGGGCTTTTCATTTTAGATTTATAGGTTTTTTATTGCTATATATAGTTTCTATGACATCCAACTCACGGGACGACTTGCATAGTCGGATCCTAATCCATGTCGGCCATTGCGTGAATTGTTAAAAAATAGATTTTTTTTAATCGGTGCGCCCTGTGTAACCCAGTGCACTGGTGTGCTGGCTTTTCCAGTGCACTGCACAAGTAATGTTTGACAACAAAATTAAAACATTTTTTTTTAATTTGTGCGCCATATATAAAATAGGGCACCAGTGCGCTGTTTCATTATAGTGCACCGCTCACGTACTATTTGGAAAAAATATTTTTTTTATTTTATGTTAATTGATGTACCACGTAACATATAACGTACCAGGTCTCATATTTGACAGAGAGCACTGTACGGTGGTCCCTTATTTCAGTGGGGAGTTTATAAGAAGAGGCCCCAACCCTCCCCCCCCCCCCCACATCCACGACACCATATGCTACAAAAACTAATACTACGATTTTTATTATTTTGTCTGTGTTAATCGGTGTGGTGGTTAACATGTAGCACACTGATGCTCCTTGTTGCATAGACCATCATATTATTTTTTATACTATTTGGTAGGTGCGTTTATATACAAACACGATGCACAGACATCGGTGCATACACCATCAAAAGTGCACCGATTTCTTGATATATTTATTTTACCTAAAAATTTGATAATTTATTTATAAAATATATTAATGAATGATATGGTATAGGTTTCATATTCATAAATAAATGGCTGAAAATAGATCAAGTAACAAAAATACTGATAACACATGAAGAAAAGAGTAAAAGGCAAGTTCTTTGTAAAATCTTTACAAAAAATATTATTTTTGAACTATATGTAAGTTTAACTAATATGTATTATTTAGCTATAGGACCAGAAGAGCATAAAATCTTGATGGAAAAATTGCAAAAGCACGAATTAGGTGAATGAAAAAATACTATCGATCCAATATGAGGTTATTTTTTTAATTTTCATTAATAATATACTTAAAATTATTAGATAACATGTTTCAAACAATATATTAATTCACATATGTTTGATGTTCTACAGGGAACAACAACCTAGAAAATAAATGTTGTTCTAAGAAAAGAAAAAAGATAGAACATGTGAATGAAAATGTATTTCTCCTTAGCTCATCTGGAGTGGTGCTGAAGGTTAAGGAAACGAGAAAAATCTTTTACAAAAATTTTAGGGATCTAGTGGAACGAATGTTAAGATGTTCTTTCCACTTATAATACAAAAATCAATCCAATGATTCCAAGAACCAAATTTTATCTAAACTACAGGAAGAGTTTCTAGAGAATTGGCCAATGAGACATAACAAACTTTTAATAGCAAAAAGGTATAAAAAAAAAATAATGAATGAAAAAGTAATATTCCTTTAAATGTTTTTCTAGATTATTTATAGATATAATTTACAAATATCACTTTTGTTATATTTACTTTTCATATATCAATATAAAATCAAATAGTTTATTTTCATGTTACATTTTTAGGAAGATTATGAAAATCTCAAAAGATGAACGAGCTGATATCAAAAATATGCCAGTAGGAATGTCCAAAAAGGTATACAACGAGATGGTCAAAGAAATGGACAAAATTGCATCACAGGAGGAGCCATCTCAACAACAACGTGCTTCAAATGTAATATGTAATCATTGATTTTTTTGATCATTAGGTACAATAAATAAACAATTTATCATTAAATATTAATTTCCAAGTATTTTCTTGCAGAAAAGAAAAGAAAATGGAACCCATTCAGCACATAAAACAGGACGACAAGGAAGAAAAGGGTTGATATCTAAGTTTGTGAGGAATTATTACTTCCTTATAACAACATAACTAGATTTGATTTTTGTATATTTTAAGTTTTTTAAAAAAAATCATCATTGAATGAATTCAAACAAGTGCTAACATACAAAGAAGAACCATCAGACGAATTGATTGACATTGGGTTAAATATGGGTTGTGAGTATATGTTAGCATATCAGAAATTAATTATGGAATTTGTAAGCATCTATCGATCTTGTTTTACTTAGCTCCATCTATAATTAATAGAAAGAAAACACTTTTATATTAAATATATTATTTGTTATGGGGTATAAAACTTGTAGGAAACAAAGTATGGAACTACACCAACAGATCAAATCTTGAAATATGGCATACTACATGGTTTTGAAAGAATGTGTATAGTTCATGAGTCAATTGTTGCTATGGTACATCATTTATTTTCGATATACATTGATGTATATTATTTAATATTGAAATTTTCATTATTCTCACCAATGTATATACACTCATTACAGTTTATTTATATTTTTGTAGATGGAAGGTGAAAAAGAAGAAAACAATCAACACCATGAGCAAAACATTCCCAAAATAACCCATGTTATGGAAGTAGCTCGAGCAGTGACAACAGTTCAAGCGAAGAATGATGATCATTATGTTTGGATATCAAATCAAGGTATTGTATTTTTTGAAATATTTGTCTGTGAAATCATACATTTTGTTTAATGTAATGGACATAGTGTCCCAATTGAAAGACAAAGGGATACCAATAATTTTCCCATTTTGTATGACAAAGACTCTCTTATACATACATACATACATACATACATACATACATATATATATATATATATAATAAAATATGTTTTAATTTGTTCTATTGCTTTCTCCATTGTTGCTGTGAAATGTAACACCACTAATTAAATTTATGGATGATTAAATATTATAATAAAGAGATGTGAAATCTAATGATATGATATAACAAATTAATCCAAACATCACATTCAAATGCATTAATAAAAAATTAATCAATATGAATATTGTTATAAGATACGTCAACTTTTGATGAATAATGAATTTTAAAAAATCACAATAATTATGATATGATATAACAAATTAATCCAAACATCACATTCAAATGCATTAATAAAAAATTAATCAATATGAATATTGTTATAAGATACGTCAACTTTTGATGAATAATGAATTTTAAAAAATCACAATAATTGCACAGTCACAGTAACTGACATACGTGTTAGTTACTGTACACTGGTGCGTTTGTATGATACAATGCATCGGTGTGTTTCTACAACGTATGGGCACTCCCCAAATACCAATACCAATTATAACTCTCAGTTCGTTTGTGCGATACTTTGCACCGGTATGTTTATGTGAGAGTACAGACTGGCGCATTTGTACGACCTATGGGCACCGCAAAAATACCAATATGAATTAGAACAATCGGTGCATTTGTCTGATACTATGCACCGGTGCGTTTCTATAAGATTACGTACCGGTGACTTGATATGACCTATGGGCACCTCACAAATCCCAATACCGATTAGAACGGCCCCCTGTGTTGTATCACTTAGAGTGCACCCGATGCGGTTTTAGACCTTTACAGCTGGGTGCATGCACCTTCGACCGCCCCGGGCCAACCGTTTAGATGACACACATTAGTGCATTGACACCTTAGTAGTGCACTGATGAAAAAAACATCGGCAATAACCTCCGGCCACCTAGTTTTTTTAGTTGTGTTGAAATTCCATTAAACGCTCCGCCAAAACCTCCATTACCAAAACCAAATGTTGTAGAAAATGTTTTTTTTTACAATTTTGGCCAATTTATAACAATAAAAACCTCCTTTATAACCTCCTCTAGAGGGTATTTTCCTTGTAGTGGCATGACTTTCAGAGGCATACCTGCCCTTCAAGTAATACGCATAAATTTTAACGATTCTCATTCGTATGATAGCTATGCCTCTGTAAAATTTCTTTTGTTGCATTATGGTTTGATTTCCAACTAATGCTCCATTCTCATTTTGTAGGGTTTCATTCTATCTGAGGTTTTTAATCTATCTTCTTTCAAAAATTCCAAAGGTAATGAGGTAATTTCCTCTTCTGCAAGGAATAGGTAAGAAATTCTAAACCCTTAACATGATCCTTGTTTGGCTACTGCTTTCAAATTCCTCTTATGGTAATAACTGAAATTTTGTTTATACAACGTTATTATTATTTTACTTGTTACCTCTCATTTACTTATAGACTTAGTATGAAATTATATCTTAGTTGTGATTTATTATTTCTCTCTGAATCTTTCGTTTAAGTCATGACTACCATACTACTTCCTTGTTGGTGTAATGACGTAGCCAAGGATTTAATCCGGCATATACCTCTTAATTGTCACAATAATTTGAAATCTTACACTGGTAGTTAAAACTCAGTTTTATAATTCATTTTATTCTATGATAAGTTGTTTTGGTAATTTCTCCCGTATTTTAGTTTTGTTATATAATTATATCATTGAGAATTTCCTCTAGAGTATACTTCTCTGCATTTCATTTCTACTCCCTCGTTCTTCCTCGTGGCATCATAATTCCTCTCAGGTGTATAGTTCTCCTGTATTTTAACCAATTCATTCATAATGTTATCTAATTTCCCAAACAGTATGGGTTTACAACGTTTTATTAGAATTAATTGTTGGATTTTCGTTGAATATGAAATGTAATTATTCAACTTACAATTTTTCCCCAATTTAATCTGAGGAACCAGCATTAATCTCAGCCTTCTCACCCTTCCACAGTAGACGTATGGGGTTTTATTTCACTTATGAAGACAATATCTGTAAATTATTATTCAAATTTCTCGTTCAAGAGAATTTCACTATTGGGTTTTCAATAATTTTCATTTTCTCTCCAATGTAAATATTATAGAGATTGTATATAAATTTTGTTTTTCATATTGTAATGATATTTAAAGGTATTCATGTCTTTTGTGTCATTTTGTTTGTAATTTCAAATGAAATCTCAGTAGAAATTTTAGATATTCTTTAGTGATGACTCATACCAATTCTCCTCGAATTCCTATAATTCTAGAATGATCGTTTTTCTTCAAATAAAATCAATTTTCAATTTTAACTCAAAAACCCTTGTTCCTTCATGAGTAATTTTGAGCTAATCTGTATCATTAATGTTCTTCATATCATTCCCCTTTTTGTGAAGTTGACCTTTCTATTAAATTTTGGGGTTTATAATTAATTATTATTTTATAAATTTATAATCACCATATTACAGACTTGAAATCTCTGTGAAATTGTCAGTTTTAAATTTAGATATCTGTTAAGAATAATTTATAATAATTTTAGGATTTTATTAATCTCCCTTAAATTAATAAAATCATGAATTGTACAGGAACAATTGATCAATTATTCACAGCTTCTCAGAGTTTTAATATGGACTTTGTCGACGAAACTAAAGGTACTCACTTTCTTTCTCATCAGCTTAATATCATTTTCCTCTTCTGTTTAATTTAATTCTTTCACTTAAGAATTTTTCTAATATTTATGTGCAGGTTTACTGTCACTGTTTAACATAGTATAGTCAGGTAAATTTTCCAGATTTACTTAACCTTTTCACAAATTTATATGTTAATTGATTTACTTAATTTTAAGGATATCTATACATGTACTAATTCATGTGTATAATTGTATGTGCAGGTACTCCACTTCCTTCAATGCACAATTTTAGAGTTTAATTTATAATTCTGTCAATTTTGGGAAAATTATTCTGCCATTCATTGATAGTAGAATTTTATTTCTTTTATATAGGCTGGTCCATATCGCTTTGAAGAATTCATCCTCTTGAATTTTGAATTATTTTCAGTATTTATAATTCTATTGTAACTATTTAGTTAGGACCATGGACTCTGTCTCCAATTTACGACATATTTAAATTGTAATTTATACTCAGAATGATATCATGGTTTGAATTATTGGAGTTACGATACAATGCAATCATCATCATAATTTTGAGTTATATTTCTTCACTGCATGTATTTTATACTATATGAAATTGGTACACTTTTGAGTTAATGCTATAATTTATGTGTGTCAATAGATATTCTAGTTATTGTAAAGTAACATATCTTTCTTTCTTTCCACATGTATATATCTAAATTTTTCGGTGTATATAATCTTAAGTTTTACAAAATAACCTCATATTTAAACCTGATTAATGGGGTTTAGAAATTTTGAGTGTTGGTTTATTAACTTATAATTATCTATGTAACCATACAGATCAACATTATCTACTATAGTTGTTTTCTGTTAAATACATCAGATTATCTAAACAATTTTTCTACAGAAATTAACCATGCATCAAATTAACTTTCTAACACAATTCCAGCTATTTTAATTGAATAATTAATCCATACAAATATATTATTTATAACTTCCTTTAGCACTAAATTTCATAACACAGAATTGAATTACTTGTGCATACCAATTTTGGTAAGACTATTTGCCACCCAACCTTGATCTTTCTCTCCACAGCTCCCCCCGAGAAGAGACCAATTCCTCCAAAGTGTAGACAACCTCTTGTCTACATAGGAATCACTACAAGAAAAAAGGACATTGGTGAGGGTCAAAAGAGCCTTCGTCACCAAAAATTGAACGTCACCAAAGGTGGCGTCACCGAAAGTATAGGTGTTGTGGTGACGTTCAAGGTCCGTCACTAATAATGATTTATAGCGATGGATAGTGACCGTCACCATTTCATATGAGAAATGGTGACGGACGATAGCCTCCGTCACCAAAAAACTTAATGTCACCAAAGGTGGCGTCGCCAAAAGTATGTGTTGTGGTGACATTCAATGTCCATCACGAATATTGATTATAATGACGAATAGTGACCGTCACCATTTCATATGAACAACAACAATTTTTTGTGATGGAATTTTCATGGCCATCACTCTTAGTGCATATATATGGCGACGTTCATTGACCGTAACCATAAACTCATTGGTGACATCAAGGCCCGTCGCAAATAATGACTATAATGACAAACATTGACCCCACCATTTCATATCAACAACAAATATTTATGGTGATAGACCTTTAATGGTCATCACTATTGATGCGTATATATGGTGGCATTTGTTGACCGTCACCATTTCATATTTTGGTGAGGGTCGAAAAATGTCACCATAAGCTCATTGGTGATGGTCAAAAAATCATTCGTCACCAAAAACTGATCATCCTCATTCCCTATGAATATCAGGGCACGATGGAATCGAACCACCAACCTCCTGATTGTAAAGCAGGTGCTCTTCCATTGATAGAGCACCCTTTAAATAATTAGACTTTAAACTAGAAAATGCCCCTAAAGGTGCAAAAGATACACTAAAGGAATAGAAAATCTAGGAAGATCAAAAGTTTCTAGAAATAATATGTTCAATATACATAATAAAAAGACAATAAGAATAATTTTTGATATAATCTAACAAAGCATGTACTACGTAGGAGAATAATTGTAAAGCACAACTAGAAATTTGAATCACAACATAAAAATATAAAAGAACATGCAAGAGGAAAGGAACAACTCCATAGTTTGAGAAATATGAACAATCCATGGGCATGTTCTTATATATTGATATAGATAACGAAATAGAAATCTAGATTTATGAAATTCATGTATCACACAAGAATGTCTTGAACAAATATCAATATGTAAAATAGTATTTTTTTCATTTGGATTTACCTTGAAAAACCTCAAGAAAAAGTTTCCACAGAAACAACCAATAAACATAACAACATGGACCTCAGGAGAAATTGTGGAGGGGATAAAATATGAAGGTAAAGCACTAGAGAAGTATTCAAAGAAAATGATGAAAAGAGTATCTAGAAAGAACTCAGAAACCTCTGAAGTAAACCACACATTTATCATCGTGACTAGTACACTTGCAAAAAAAGATCAGAATAAATTATGAACTATTCCACCAAAAAACAGTGAATTTTTCCACTAAAATACAGTTTCAAATTAATCACTATCATGATGCTAACTTCTATGAAAAAGTAGGGAAGTTTGAAGACAATGTATAATAGCATGCATGGCAATCATGTTGATAAAACCTTCCAAGGAATAAGACCACAACAGTCAACAAGAGTGCCATGAAAGAAGTGGCTCCTAGGAACCTCACTAAAAACAATATGTATGTAAGGGAGTCATTTAGATCAAGGGTCATCATTAAATAATAAATATGGAAATAGGTGTTGACATTTTATAATGGAATCCTCTTAGGATTCACTAGTTAGGAAGAAATCAAAAGGTTTCATCAAGAATTCTAACTTACGAAATTTTGGGATTATAATATGATGACATATTGATGAAGCAGATCAAGAAAATGAAACTCTTTCATTCTAAGGAAACCTGGTGTAGGATGACTCAAAAGGAAAAGAATGAGGTACATGTATATATATGTTGACACTGGATGCTATGAAGTCATGCCACGTGTTTGCAGGTAGTATACTTCTATCTTTAGAAGTTTGATCAAAATAGAAAGTGGAAACTTTTCTAATGCACAGGTTGCCAAAAGGGCATGATCTACACTAGATGAAATCGACATAATATGTCCTCATATGGAATATGAGGTGGTTGTAAATTATCAAGGAACTTCACAATGGAAGTTCCTATGAATGAAATAAAATTGTGGAGAAAGAAAAAGGAATAAATCATGGGAAGTACAACCATGGAAAGAAGCAATCAACATCCAAGTAAGCCAAGAAGACTTGACTAAGAGATCTCCAGGGAAGATATGTGGACTGTAATAAAATTCTGGAAAAGATAGAGACCCTTGAAAATACATATCTTTAGGAGATAAAAAAAGGATGTCGATGCCTACAAGAAGGATGTCATGGTGAAAGATCATCACTAAGGTAAATTTTTGTTTAAGTATTAATATTTATATTTGAATAATATTTGATGAGCTTATTCAGAGTAGCCAAAGGGAAGTATATGTCTTCCACAGGTTGATAACCATATTGCAGGATGTAAGATCCTTGGAAGAAGTATGGTTCAAAGGAAAGCAACATGATATGAAGGTAGACCAGATGAAAAATTGATGGATCACTTTCAGACAAAAATGAAAAGTGATGGGTGATTTGAGCCCTAATTAAGATATCCCAAAGATGAATAATTCTCAACAACGAAGAAATTCATGAAATCAAAGAAATTAGTTCTTCATGAGCAGCTCGGTGTTTTCATCATTGCTGCTATAGGTCCCTAATTAAGAGGGGGGCTGGTAATAAGTTTCTTACCTAGTAGAAACTTGGAAGCAATTCCCTAGGAGCCTAGAAAAGTCCTTGGCTAAGAGACAGCCTTAACAAGTCCTTGGATAAGAGGGAGCCTGAGAACATTCCTTGATAAGAATGGGTATGTCCTCCCTAATTAAGAGGGAGAGGTAGATGTATCATTCTTGTCTTCACCTGGAAGACAGAATGTGGGATTGGATAATCATATGGCATCTGATACTCTTTTGGGGATGTATTAGGGTATCCAAGGTAAGATTAGTCGTGAAAGGATGGGTATTATTTGAGGATTAGCTATCCCCAAAATAATAGTGGTATGAGGTCATACTCGATGAACACGCGGGTGAAGTATGTACCTTGGAGACAATGATGATGTCTATAATCATTGGTCTTGCCAGCATTGTAGTTCATGGTATCGTGGAGAGATGGATTTGTTAATCAAGGCCTTGCACAGTGACAATGTTTCTTAATAGGATGCTATAACAGATGGATTACAAATCGAATTCTTCTTATGAGATTCTTCAGATTGAGAGTGACCATGTAACATTATGAATACCTCCCTAGTTAAGAGGTAATGTTGGAAAGTGTAACTAAGTTTGGTCTTCATAATGACTTGTAATTATAAATTTATGTAATGAAGAAGACAAAGATAATAAAATATATTTTTTAATACTTGCGCATCATGGGTTTCATGAGCAAGGAGTTTTTTATTATAGGTCAAAGACTTCTTCTTGATGTCTTTTAGGGGTTTGTCATTTTTTCATAAATAGATATAATTTAGATTCATGTATATGAATTGGTGTTACACTTATAAAGACAATTTATTGATGTAAATGTATGCCTTAAATTTCACACACAGTGGCTTTGGTGAATCAGCGCACTCTCCGAAGCTAATTTCATGTTTACAAGCACCCACATTTTCATAGTTGGCCTAGGAGGTCCACGTTGATTTTTTATGAATTTTCTATCACCATGGTCTAGCTACTTAGATTTACAATTTCATTCATAATGTCCATTCTGAATCAGGGACCTTTCAAATCGCCTTCCCCAGAAGGCTTCAAGAAAGCCATCAGATGATAGGCATATGAACAGCAAAAGAAGGTAGGCCCTACTCATTTAGGCTTCAACTCATTGCCATATCTATAACTAATCATATATTTCTTTCAAAAATAATGTTTTCTAATGACCTAAATCTCCTTTCATTCTAACAAATTTTCAGTCTTATAAACATGTTACTTCACCCACTATATGTTGCCATGCAATAGACAATTTCTTTGATTATATGATGGCCCTCCCTTTTCTTTATAGTGAAAATGGCTGATGCAACAATTTTTTTGTGGAAATTCAAGGGCAAATGTTTATCTATATATAAAATTAGTCCAAAATAGTTTAGGACGTGTAATCATATTATTAGCCCTGTAAAATTCTAGGATTATTTCAGAAAAAATCCTCTCATATTATTTGGACTTTTCAAATAGAATTGTTTACTTCTTAATATTGATTTTGATGTGATGAGGTTTAGGGTTCATGTTTATAGTCACCCACGTTTTCATAGTTGGCTTACGAGGTCACATTTTCATAGTTGGTTTAGGAGGTCCACATTGGTTGTTTATGAATTTTTTATCACCTTAGTCTAACTACTAAGACTCAAAATTTCAATCATTCAGGTTTTGGTGAATCAGGGCACTTTCCAAATCACATTCCCCAATAGGATTCTAGAGAACCATTGGAGGAAGGGGGATAAACAGTAAAATCTCCCAGTGAACATTTTCCTGTCTTTAAAAGAGGGCAGGACCTACTCATTCGGGATTCTACTCATTGCCATATCTATATCTAATTCTATCTGTCTTTCAGAATTTATAATGACCTGAATTTGCTTTCATTCATACTCAACAATTTCCATTTCATAAACATGTCACTTCAACCACTATATGCTATCATACAATAGACGAGTGTCAAGAAACTCTTGTTTCATGAAGGGTTTCAAGAGCTTTCACAAGGAGCACTCAAAGTGCACCATTCATGGCAACCTATGACAGAATCCAGTGAAATGTCGCAGGCATGGTTGTGATTGATCCACTTTTTCTACGTTTTTAAGGATTTGGGTAAATTTGGAGAGTGCCAAAGTGCTTAGGGGAAGATTTCTCTATGGACAGAACTCCAAATTTGGTGGAACTGTGATTTCCATCAAAATTTTGGCCCAATTTCAATTAGAAATATTGCTGGAAATGGAGGATGTTTTAAGTGCCCCATATCCCACGGTTTTCAGAAAGAGTTGGTTGACCAAGACTTTCCTCCTCCTGAGTGTTTCTTGTTTCTGTCATTATGTGACAAAATACAATTGGATGGAGCTAATTGATTTCGAAACCCGAATGAGAAAGGTGGTGAAGGGGTGGAACCTACAAGGTTGAATAGTTTGGGTCTCAGGGAGGCCGGAGGTAATCACAGTAAAGAGGAAGGCTACAACAACATGAAGAAAGGATCGGTCTTAAGTTTAAAAGAGGTCCAAAGGATATTGGAAGTAGGTCGAGAGGAAGACTTTATAAGGCAGCTCGACTCATTTGGGAGACTATCCATCTTTGACATCTAAAAATACCATCATCTTTGTCATCAATGCAAATCTGTGGCACTTTGAGACAAATGATAGAATTGTATTATGATCTGAAGTTAAAAGAAACCAAAACCATGTGGATCATCTCTCATGCATTTAAATGTACAAATGATGAACTTAAAGACATGAAAAACAAGTCTTCTATGTGACATAAAGGACTGAGCATCTCTATACCTTTGTGCAAAATGAATCAAAATTCTGTGATCTACTCTATGCTACAGGACCAAAATACTAAGGTACATAGTCTATAGAAGGGACCAAAATCATCACTGTGAATAAAATCCAAGATTCTGATCAATTCCAAGTTTGAAGCTACACTTAACTAGAAATTGCACCGGGAGGTGCAAGGGAACGCCGAAAGGAGGAGGCGTGAATTATGTTGTGCTATCAATAAGAGAAAAATTACCTTGATAGTTTGTTGAGCAAAAATTACTTGAGCTCGCATTAGTGAGGCTCATTGACCTATTTGAGTAGAAGGATATAGAAATGGTTGTCAATCCCTCTCAAACCTGTAGAAATCGAATTGATATTGGTTGCCAGGTAACATAAGGTAAACTATTCCACTCATAGTCACCAGCGTGACCTATGGGAGGTGGTGCTCATGCTCTGTTCAGGTCATATTCAACAGTCAGGGATCCATGCCCAAATATCTGAATTTTGGAGATTCCAATATCAGAATTTTTTCCTGTCAAATGATCGGGGATCTGCACCCGACTGTTTCCTGTCAAGGGATCTGTTTCCATCAAAGGTGGAATCATTTCCATTTGTTGGAAAATGGAATCTGTACAAACCAGAAAAACAAAAAAGAACCACTCCTATTATGGTGCATATTTAAAGATTAATAAAACCTCTAGGTAAATGTTTCCACCCACAGTTACTAGAATTACCTATAGGAGGTGGCACTTATGCTCCCTCTTCTGGTCATAGATTCATGAAACAAGGATCCTCATCCAATTATTTGAATTTTGGTGATTCCAAAATCAGAACCATTTCCTGTCAAGGGATTGGGTTGAACTTTAGAATCAGGGGTCGACACTCAACCCTTTCATGTGAAGGGTTTGTGTTTGATTCAAGAAACATGGATCTGCACTCGAGTCCTGGCCATTACAACCATGGGATCTGGTTACAACATATATGTGGAACCATTTCCTTCTGCTACAAAATGATTCCTGTCCAAACAAACAAACAAAGAACATAGCTCCTATTCTGGAATGGGTTTCCTTGAGTGCAGGATAGGTTTGGAGGGAAGAAAGGAAGGGCACATGAGTTACCTAAAAACCTTGAAAACTCGCTAAAATCATTTTAAGCATTAGTCTTCAATTTCTTTTGCACATTTTATATTACATTTAATGAGACCCTATAAGGTGATGACTAAGTAGTAGCCACTGCAGTTAATACTTCAGTGTGTTACAATTTCAAATTAATGCAAACCAAAAGTAATTTCAAAGTTTTTATTGACTCATTTCCCACCAGCCATACAATAGTCTACAAGACACCATAACTTTGTAGGTTATTGCATTTTAGTCTTGAATTTCCCCAAATATCTTCTTCCTTCATCGGTAGGATATGAGCATAAACCCATATAACTAGCTCTCCATTGTTTCAACAAGTTACTAATTAGTCTTGGTATGTAAAAACCTGTTAGAAAATTATATATTATGGAGCAATGAAACACATAAAATATGCGGAAAATACAAGCACACAAAACACATAAAACCAGAGAGACACAGATATACGTGGTTCACCCAGTTTGGGCTACGTCCACCCCAAACAGCCAATCCTTCCTTTTTATTATCTAGCAAAAATGAAGAGACAAAACCTACAGCAGATCCACTGTAATATCCTCTATTCTCTCTCACTATCTCCCTCTCTATTTCCCGCTCAAATAATACACATGTAATACACAGCCACAATACAATACCCTCATACAAAGAGAGGGGTTTCCTTCTGGGGAAAAAAACCCTAAAATAAACATAACTTCTATTGTCAGATCATCTGCCTAATGAACGGCCCAGATTGACTAGAAATTACTATACTTTTACAAGCCAATTTTACATATTTTTTTTAGCTTCGGGGGCGCTGCCCCCGAAACCCCCCTCTAGGGGGGGGGGCTCCATAAATTCATTGCCACCCCTCGCTAGACCCCCCACGGCAACGATTAATTATGGGTGGCATTGCTGCCCCATTTAAGGTACAGGAGTCCAATGCTGTGATACAATGTAAATAAGATAATCAGGCTCCACACCCAACAAAACCCATTATTCAGAATTTTCCTATAACTAAAAAATTTTCAAACTCAAGCTCATGCATGTGCCTCTTTTGATGCATATGGGCATCTTTGTATTCATGCACCTACAATTCAATCCCATATTTGAAGAACTGATACAGAAAAGCTGATGGATATACTTGTATGTATGCATACAACCATTGTTTGCATTCATACACCTATAGTTCATTCCCAAAATTGAAGAACTGAGAAAGAAAACTTGCAACTACAAGTGTAGAAACTTAGAATACAACCTACATTTTCCTTCACACAATCTATGCTGTGGAAAATGCTACATGATTTTTGAGATTGAACACTATAAGAGATTTGATGTCACGAGAATGAATAAGATATATTTTCTTATAAAATGTCACAGAACTGAAACTATGAATTAAGTCTATGAGAATGTTTCAAGGTCTTAATAATAAGGTAAAAAATTGCAATCGACAGAAATGCAAAAGCAATATTTATTGCACAAGCAAGTAAAAGAATTGAAGCTATGTTTTTTTGGTCTACCTGGGCAGTTTCTTTTGACTTCTTACCACCAGTGGAGATATTTCTAGGGAATTCTTGATAAATCTTTATCGTCTCTTGGCTTGAAGAATAGATGGAGGTTTTCTAAATAGCTCATTCAATCATAATAGAAGTGTACATGATTCACTCCAAGTTATATAGCAAACCTTGATCTATTCTTCAAGAAAAGAGACCTCAAAGGAATACCAATAATGTCCTAGAAATATCTAAACAACTAGTAACAGGACAAAAGAGAAAGAACAAAGGTAGCTATCTTGATAGACCAAAGATGCATAGCTTCAATTCTTTTAAATGCTTGTGCAAGAATGTATTTCTCATGGAGTAGATCAATTCACTATCTAGCTTGCTGATCTACATCTTGACCTCTCTATGTCTAATTTACAAAACTTCCATTTATCTTAAAATTGCAAGAATGAATAGTAGAATTGTCTAGCAATATTTGCACTGTAGTATCACATCACGTGAAGAAAATATTGCTTATGGTGTATATTAATTCACTTTATCTAGCAAACCAAGATCTTAATCTCAACCTCTCTTTGTCAAATTCAATAAACTTGCATTCTTTTTCATTTTACAAGAGTGAAGAGAAGAGTTGTAACAAGTTCCGCGAGATATCAAAATATTAAAAGACAAAATTTCAAAAAAAAAAAAAAACTTAGTTATGAATTCCTGTAACCTTGATCCCATCTAATATTCTAGAAGTCCTGCTAAACAATAAGAGTATAAATCAGTGAAGCCGAGGCCTTGCATAATTGGCCATGTGGTCTGCATTTAATAAAAAAGAAAAAAAACATTATAAAAGAATATTGAAAAAAAATACACAAAATAAAATGTGCAACGAGAGTTAGGAAAATACAGACTGCAATTTTTAATGAATTTTTAGTTTTCCTAGAGAAGTTTGAAAATAAATCCGCAGATGGTTATGAATAAGGTTGAAAGTAAATTACAAATATATAATCGTCACCTAGTGAAGATCTTTTTATACTCAATACTTACAACACTTTTGAGCCTACGAATTTCCTCCAATTTTCTAGATGATTTGTCACACTACTATTCCTTTTATTGTATAGAGAGAAATGATCGTAGGGTACATGCAGAGGATAAGGCATCTGGTAGTTTCACTCCCTCCTTTCAACAATTACAATTCAATTCTTATTTATGAATACGAGTATCACAACTTGTAAAAACTAATCCAAAAATAGATCACCTTGAAGAATGTAATTTCATATCATTGAAAGTTGGTCATATTAGTTTTTGAAACAAATATGGATACTTGGACTTCAGATGATCTAATAATGAACTTCAGAATAATATCAGAAATCATTCAGTGGACATTCAGTTCTCATTTGAAATGATAAACAACCTATGTTATTATATATTATGACTTGAAAGTGGCCATGAATAAAAGGCCCTACACCCAATCTATTTTAAATAGCCATTATGACTCGAAATTTCCCATGAATAAAAGGCCCTACACCAAATATATGCAGAGGAAATTGTCAACTGTATAAGGGAACAGGATCCAAAATTATAAAACTAACTCCCTTTTACAAAGGTGTTGTAAGGGGATTGCATGGGTTTTCCATCGAATAGAAAAGGGATTGCAAGGGGCATTCCAGCA
Source organism: Pinus albicaulis (assembly GCA_034641835.2). Lineage (NCBI taxonomy): Eukaryota > Viridiplantae > Streptophyta > Pinopsida > Pinales > Pinaceae > Pinus > Pinus albicaulis. Next base: position 247,893,126 of record CM076572.1, on the reverse strand, counting down.
TGTCAGATAATAATGTTAGAACCTAAATGTTGTCTTAGATGTGCACCATAAAAGTAATTTACTGTGAAACAGAACAGGAGAGGAGGAAACAGAGCAAGTATGAGAAATCAGTTTATTAGCAGCTCAACATGGTGATTTGCTGAAATTCATAAAGGAACTCTAAAATAAATAGAGAAACAACCTTGATCTGTGAAAATAGTGCTAACTCAGAAGAATTGAATCCTGTCATGAGCTCCATGGGAACTGCTGTATTTAGCACAGGGATATGAACCCCACTGTAACATAGAAATTAGACCAAAAAACTACTATTGTTTTCTAGGAAATACTGTTTGAAGTCCTCTATTGTGAGCATTATTTTTCCATAGAAATGTACTCATGTGGGTAATAGTGTGGTCTCCTAGGAATATATATATCTTAAATAAATCCTAGACATATTGTAGGGATTTGTGTAATCAAGTGTCATAGATAGGATATTTTAAAATTGTAGAAGCTATTCAAAGACACGAATTAGTGGATGCCTTCATCTTCAACAATGAAATATAAGTTTCCGAACAGGCTAGCACATGTCTGGAAAAAATGAAACAATATTAAAGCCTACATATGACCAAAACGGATCAACTGAACCAATAGTTATAAACATTTAAATTCCACCCAAAGGAATGAATTCATCAGCTAAATGATTGTATATATACATGTGTGTGTATGCATATATATTTGAATCTCCATCCATACATCCGACCACACTAATAAAAATAGTGGATCTAAAATGTACACAACATAAGCCTTGTAGGTCTGTATAGTATGAGTATTGTGCATCCACAGGTGCTGATGATCAAGTCCTATACAACCTAATCTAAGTAAGGAATAAAACAAATGGCATGATAATTGAGATGCAATACAGCTGCAGGATGGAAATGTGTCGTAGCATATCTTCCTAACGCAAGAGATGCAAGCATTAGGAAGATATATTCAACATTTTTTTTCAGTGTGGGGTCAGGTAATGTCCTAGTTTAGCAAGCAACAAGCAACAGTTTCATTTAGCTCATCAGAGGCATTGTATGACAGCGAGATTTGCTAGTTGTGTATTCATATGGCTTCATAAGTTAATAACAGAGTTGACTGATCAGAGTTGAAATCCATTATGGTATATCGTGACAATCAAATTTGTATTTTTATGGGCTCTGAGTAAAAACCACTGAAGTCCCAAACTTATACAAATATGAAAAACAATCAAAAATAAAATTATGAATTCATCAAAGGATCAATACCTGCCAATGAACAAAAACCTACAACCCTGAATCCATTACTTGACAAGCTCGTTCACCCAACCGACATCTGGCGACTGTGTTGATGAAGAAGAGTCTTGAGATTTTCTGTAGTAAGCCTTGTGTATATCTTTGCCCTCAAGTATTTCCCAGATTCTACCCTCTTAACAAGCTCTTCAAACCAATCACCCACATCATCGACGTTTTCTGAGTGAGAACAAGTGGATTTGATGCAGAGTATGAGCAAAGATATAGACTCTGCGTAGAAGCTCTACCCATATTTACAAGGCTAAGTCCAATATCGAGTAGGATGAAGCCAACATTTGAAAACGTCATGAGCAAACTTGCAGTCATCCCCTCTGCGGCAAGTCCCCTTTCTGAAGTCTGGGCAAGCAGTTCCAGAATAATGAAAGCGTATAGGATTGCGTCCTTTTGCTTTCTCACCGGGCTGAATGAAAGGGAACTCAGTCTAGTAATGGCTCCATCCTCTCATACAATGTCGGACCTTAAATTCATACATTCTGAATTTCTCACAAGAATAATCATCCACAGTAGGAAAAGATTCTTCATCTTCATTATTAGAAGGAAAATACTTCTGTAGGGCACAAAACACATCCTCCAGCTGAGGCGAGCCCAAAAATGTGTTCTTAGGACAACACCTGTCATCTTTCCTAGTGCATATTTCTGCACAAAAGCGTCGCCATCTCCATTGCTCTCATAGCCACAACTCATGTCTGGAAAATCCAGAATACTCAGAGCACTTATGTCAGTCTTCGAACCCGCAACCTGTTGTGAATATTGAAGGCAAAGAACAATATAATGAAACCAAGGGATATGAAACAAACCAGTTCATCCCCATGGCTACCAGAAGAATGATCACTGAAAAGCAAACAAGGAAATGGCCCCATGGAATATGCTAGTTTCTCTGCAGAAACGCTTGACATTTTTGCTAAATCAATCAACCAGACAGAGACCCGACAAGACACACACACAGATTTCTCCGAATTCTAAATATAATCAATCCAAATCTATTAAACCCCCAATTTCTTCAACAATAAACTTTCCCTATTCTCATCTGTGAACCCGTCTCTTTTCTACCTCTACCTCTGCGTCCTCGTCTAACTCTGAGTTGGAGGAGGTGAGTACCAGCCCAACACCGGAGAAGCCTGTAGTTACACCTTCACTGGAAAATTGTCACATTCTCTGGAAAAATGGCTCGTGGCTGATGCGAAATAGGGAAAAAACCTTCAAGAGACCGAAATGTGGTTGACAGCTATGAACTATCAGGACAAGTATTTTTCAAACTCAAAATAACAGCTGGTAACAGGGTCAAATGGAAGATTTTCATTGGTTGGAGGAGGTGCCACATGTCTAAATTTTACTAGCTGGAAGGGCGATAAGAAAGGCTTCTCATTGGCTGGGGTGAACATTGTTTTCTAACCCCAAGCCAGCAAATAGAACGCCTTTCGGCGTAGTGACATAATTTTCATTTGTAGAAAGTATGAGCATCTCTATGACAAGTAGAACATTTATATTTGTGATCTGAACTATAAAAAGACATACAAAACTTTTTGAATCATCAAGAATCAGGGTTTAGTGGCATCGTGTGCGAAAACCTGAGGGATGCTACTTCGTGACATAATTTATTATGATGATATAAGGCCCATCTCTGTGACACTAGAATATGTAACATCATTATATCTCTTCATAAGGACTGTGAAGGTATAGGGAATCCATGACACAAGTTTGTGAAAATAGCTCCCTTATCATACATAAAAGAAAGACGAATTCAATTCTTGAAGCTGACCTATTTGATATTAAAAGATAAAGGACACTGAAAGAAACTCAAATATATCTCTATGGCTTATCGTGACACGGTGTTTTATTATATGCGTGTTGTGGCAGCACTACCACTTATTTCTTTCCTTCTTTATGTTATTTCAAGCATTGTCAACATTTTCCCTTGCATTCACAGGCATCAGAATAAATTGTGGATGCCCAAGGACAACCCCATTTAGCACCAAGGATGACCCCATTTTCCCACTGCGCCAATTAAATTCCCAGTAAGATCAAAGGATGTCTTTGCCATGCCAAGCTCATCTAGGCATCCCCAGTGTCACATTATTTTCTCCCTTCTCCCTTCTTTTCCTAGGACCAAGAAAAGAACATAACTAATGTTCCAACCCTTATTTGACTAACCTAACCCACTAAATACAAAAGAAAAATTTCTTACCCTTCCAACTAACTGTCAAGGAAAATCATACAAAAATTGAAAATGAATAGCTTCAGAGAACTGATCTTTGACGACACATAACTGATTTCTTACCATCAACAACCTAGGAGGGCTCAATTTAATGTAATTTTCTTTCTCCATCCACTCGTTTGTTGAAAGTTTAAAGGGATTTTTATGTTGTTTAAAAATCTTGTCCCTTTATGCTGAAAAATTATTGTAACGCAAATTTTCTTTGATCCAAATTTATCCAAAATATGAACTAATTCTATATTTCCCTTTTTCCCTGCTACTCTTTGATAAGTTTCCACAATGCATAGACCGTTACCAAGACTGAATAAATTTTTTGAGTGATGTAAATATCTCTCAAGAATAATTTCAATCAATCCAATCAGAGAAATTTATTTTACTAGCATTGATCCATCTCAACCTCAGATCTATTGCACACCAGGGGATAGAAAAAATCCACCTACAAATCTCTCAACACTCAATAAATCCTATGCTAATATGGATCTATGCTTGTGTGACTGTGTGATGTCAACAATTTTTTATGTCAAACCTTTTTTAGCATTAATCTTGGTGCAATCAATACTACAACATAATATTGAAACAGTTATGTAACATCATGCTATCCGGCGACTTTGGAGAAAAATTACACAGCTGATGAAAGACAATCATACTCATGGATAAGAAATAATTTTTTAAATGAACAATGTTAGAAGGCTTGATCCCATTTTACATTGCCCTGTTTTTGTGCTAATCTTAGAGAGTTTCCATAGTGCACATTGCAAACTGTTACCAGGACCCCAATCATAGTGGTAAAATTCTCTAGGTATCACTTGGACTCAGTGATCATACCCTACTCACTGTCAGGCATGGGGGGCCAAGTCAAAAACTTGGAAAAAATAACTTGAGAAACAGTCAGCAACAACACCTGGGTCTGACTTCGAGTTTGGACTCAGAGAAAGTTTAACTTGGAAAAAACTCGACAAGCAGTTTTGGTTTTGAGAACTCAGTGCTAACTCGCAAATTTGGCATTTAGACTCAGAAAAATTGACTCGACAGAAACCTAGTAAAAAAAATTGGGTGAAATTATATATACATTTAAAACAAAAATGTGCAAGGTTTTGACAAGTTTCTTGCAAAGTAGGAGAGTACGATATTCTTTTGGGTGAAATTTACATACGCTATAAATGTTTTATTGACCAATTTTTCGACAAAATTTTTGCAAATCCGACAGTACTCTGACATGGTTACCCCAGACAAGTTTTCAACAGTGGTCCTGATCAATATTTTCAAATATATAAAACTATATATAGGGTTTCGATCAATCTAAAAGAGGGCTTTCCTTGGTGAAATGTTTGATGAAAAGCTTAAAGAAATTTTGACAATATTACACTCACCACAATCGTACTACATCCTTTCTTCCGACACATCCATCCATGAGGCTTTGATTGTCGCCACCTTACATTCCGAAAAGGTGCGGCTACGAAATACTATCCAGGATGGCAAAAGGGTGGACTTTGATCATAACCCGAATCATGTACCAGAACATACTTCCAACGAGCTCCAGAATGAGAAGAGGCAGGGTTTTTCTTCACACAGGAATGAGGCACACTCTGATTCACAGCCGAGTTTATACAGGAGGAAGATTCATTAAAAGGAACATTTCTATAAACCTGCATCTAATTTCAAAAAAATAATTTTGGAACATAACGACCTCTGGGACAAAGTTGCACGCTTGCTAAAGAGGGCGCTGATAGGAATATGGTTGTACCCAGAGGATTTAATTGTTGATATGTTAGAGTGTGTAAAAATATTCTAGTGTCCAATTCTGGGTTACATCCCTGAAGTAAGGAAAATGACGGGGAACCGGATCAGTGTGCATTTTCCGCATGAGGAATATTGTAGGAATATTATGGCTCGAACCTGGGTTTGGGGCAGGATTTTCATGCAGCACCTCCCATGGTTTTTGGGTTTCAATCCTGTAATTGATGCCTCGAAGAGTAAATTGATTTGGGTCAAATTACCAAGCTTACCCCTAGAGTTCTGGACCTTGAAAATGCTTCGGCCTATTGGAAATTCCATTGGAACGACAAAATATTTGGATCCTAGATGTATTCATACTACGAACAAGCGGATTTCTTGGATTTTAGTTGAATTTTCATTCCAAGGTGGGTTTCCGAGTGATGTTAAGATGATTTACTCCTCAGCGAATACCTTAGAAAGAGACCTTAGACCTGCGGGTGTGCCACTTTTTCTAAGGACATTTTGGTCACTGACCTTACATTTGTACTTTTGACCAAATGTTGGAAATTTCCCCAAATCTTTTCAAAATTCAAATCCGCCAGCGGCACTATCACAGGCAGTTTAGAGAAGGGGAGAAGTGTCGCAATACCGACACTTAGAGGCAAGTGTTGGTCTTGCGACGTTTGCAAAATAGCATCGCTCTTGCGACGAATTTCTGAAGTATGTCGTTATTGCGACGTTACAGAGACAATGTGTCGCTATTGCGACGTTTGGAGGAAAATGTCGCTATTGCGACGTTTAGAAGAATGCGTCGCTATGGCGATGTTTGGTGGAAAAGTTTCTCTCTTGCGACGGTTGGTGGCGATGTGTCGCTCTTGCGACAGTTAGGCGATATGTCGCTCTTGCGACGGTTGGTGGCAAAGTGTCGCTCTTGCGACGGTTGGTGGAAATGTGTCGCTCTGGCGATGGTTGGTGGAGGTTAACTTGAGTTGTTAACAAACAAAGGCGTAGAACTGTGAAAAAAAGGTGGAACCAAGAAGCAGAACCTTGACTAGAAAATAGTGGAAGTGGTTTCGAAATAAAAAACCAGCTGTATCGCGTGGGTAAGTAGGCTGTAAGCAGATTTCAAAATAAAAACGCGATATGGGCCTACGATGGACACATGGCCATAAGTGGTTTACGAAAACCATTTATATCGCGTGATGTTGGGAAATTAACCCTCATGCAATAAATTAACGCGATATTAGTTTACATTCGTCGGATCACTCAACCCTACGCGATAAGCTGTCCGCCGTTGGATGCGAGTGGCTTATTAATGGAGGTGGGCCATATGTAATGTGGGTTCCACGGGACGTTTGAATGGTCGAATGTTAAGTCCACATAGGCAGAGTTATAATTTGGGTTTTAATCCAAGAGCGATATATATATATATATATATATATATATATATGTGTGTGTGTGTGTGTGTGTGTGTGTGTGTGTGTGTTAATAGATATATATATATATATATATGTTAATAGATATGCTATGTCGAATGTGAGGTTTTAAAAGCCGTGATCGTGATTATATTTGGATTAAACAAATGTCAAGGTTGAACTTAAGTAATGTGGCGAGTGCGAGAACCTAAGGCAACCATTGAGTTATGATTCGAACTTTTGGTCGTGAATTGTCCCATAATTGAAATGTGGACCGGATATTAATTTATGTTGGCGCTGGCATTTAAATTAATGCCGCGGAGGTTCCATGTAATGTTTGTATATATACAGTGGTAAGTTCATGTGAGTGTAAATTAAAAGAGAAACCTTGGATACAGGATCTATTTGGGCTTTAATAGAAGGGCAGTTATAGGTGTAAATGAGTTATGTTATGGTTTGAACCATATATGTAAGCTCCGCATCAAGAATTGAAATTCTGGGTTGGTTGGTGTTATAACCAGTGAAAAGAGAAAGGGCTTCCGAAGGGAGTATTGAAATTGTCAAATTTATGTTAAACTGGAATTAGAATATTCATTCAATTTATTATAAAATGGGCTATCGTAAGGGAGTAAAATAAAATATAAAATTGATTCATATACTTTTATTCATTCAATATTAAATATAATTCAATTTATTCATTCAATATTAAATATAAAATTGATATACACTTTTTTATTGGGAGTAAAAAGCCCACAATTTTATTAAAAATATAAACAATTTGTAAAAAGCCCACAATTTTGTAAAAAGCCAACAATTTGTAAAAAGCCCACAATTTGTAAAAAACCCACAATTTTGTAAAAAGCTCACATTTTGTAAAAAGCTCACAATTTGTAAAAATCCCACTTTTATTTTCTTTTTGCTTATTGAGCTCCCATTGAGTTCAACACGTCTTGGGTTTTCTACACCATTGAGAGAGATAATTGCTAAATATAATTATTATTTTCTTTATAGGATAATTTGCATCAATGGAAGAAAACATTAGAGGTGGAAAAAAATTCAAAAGGGTGAAAGGGGTGATGGTAGAGTTTATTGCCCTCGCAAAAAATGTTGTATGAGAAATAATGTTAGAGTTTTAATAGCAACAGCAACAATGCATTGTAGGAAATATGGGCACATTGATGGTGGATCGAATGACTATCATCCCGTGGTAATTAATTATCTATCTTCATTTTGATTATATTGTAAAATTTTATATTATTTTAATATTTTTTATATGCGCACTAATGTTTAATGATTAATGTTTGTAATTTTCATAAAGGCACAGTTGCCCCCCAACTTTTTGCAGATGATCAACCAGCTTCCACGGCTAAATAGTAGTAGATTAGATGATGTTGCACCAGTACAAGAGAATATTGCAGCAAATATTAGTATTGGAAATGATGTTGTACAAGGTGAAGAACATGAAGAGAATGATGAAGGTAATTTTAATGATCCCATGGAGGTAGATCATGATGACAGTAATGAGATAGTTCACATTAATGATGGGACAAATCAAATGCTCCAAGACTTGTATGGTGAGTCAGATGATGATGGTGGAGATAGCAGTGACGGTATTTATGATGTACCTCTGATTAAAAGGTCAAGTGAACGACTTTTTGAACACTCAAATGCAACTCTTCTCTCTGCTACATTGTTGCTGGTGAACTTAAAGGTTATGAATAATTTTTCGAACAGATGTATGACACAACTCCTAAGGTATGCAATATGTATATATGATCACATATATGTAAATGTTGATTATTTTCCCTTTTTTTAGTTGTAATAAATGTGTAAAATAAAAATTCAATACTTATATATATATATATATATATATATATATATATATATATGATTAATAATCTTTACATTAACTAGTTTTTGTTTATGTTGTAGATTGTTGGGTGAATATTTGTTACCATCGCCAAATACTTTACCTCGAACATATCGAGATATACGTGCTATTATGAAACACTTTGGAATGGAATATAACACTATAGATGCATGTCCTAAAGATCATATTATATATTATGGAGAACATGCATTGAAAACAGAATGTCCGAAATGTGGTACCAGTAGATATCGAACAGATCAACTAACCAAAAAGGTGCCTCAAAAGGTTCTTCGTCATATTCCCATAATTCCATGTTTACAGCGAATGTTCAGGTGTAACAGCATAGCACAGTTTATGGATTACCATTCAAAGAATAGAAGTGGAGACGGTGTTCTTCGAATGCCTGCAGATGGTTCTGCATTTATAGAAATCGAGGAAAAATATGTAGATTTTAAAAATGAACCTCGTAATGTCAGGCTTTCATTGGCAGCTGATGGTGTTAATCCATTCGGAGAGCTTAGATCTACTTACTCAGTGTGGCCTATTTTCATTATCAACAATAACATTCCTCCTTGGATGTCAATAAAGAGGGAGCACATAATGTTGACTATGATTATTCCAGGTATTTGATACATTATTTTTTTGAATGTAACATTTTCATTTCTCTCGTTGTTTGCATAAATATATATTTTATTTATTTAATTACTTATATATACATATATCATGGTAGTAATTATTATGTACCATAATTTTGAACAATTAGGTAAGTACCAGGTCAAAGATATGAATGTATATATTGAGCCTCTTATCGATGAGCTAATATAGTTATGGCATGGCATCACTATGTATGACATCACTAAACCAATCAAGCAGAAGAGATTTCAATGTTGTGGAATGCTTGTATGGACAATTCATGATGCCCCAGGACTAACACATGTTTGTGGTATGTAATATTTCGTTTCACTTTAATATAATACATAATTATCTAAATTAGATATACCATATTGCATGTTTTAAAAATGATCTCATAGTATAATTGTTATTGATCCATCTATTGTAGGTCTTCAAACAAAGGGTAGATTTGCATGTCCAGTTTGTGGCCCTAAGATGAAGTATCGTCATTCGCTAGACTTAAGAAAGATGGTGTTTGATGAGTTTAGGCACTTCCTCTCTAGGAACCATAAGTATCGTACTACTGAAAAACATCTTTTCAATGATAAAGAATAAACTAGATTAAAACCATGAAGAATGACACCTCAATTATGGACGTTGGAATATAACAGAATTAATAATCCTCAAGCAGTTGGTACGTAATTTGTGTGTGTGTATATATATCTATATATCTATATATATATATATATATATATATATATATATATATATATATATTATTTGTTTATGTAATGTTTGGAATTTTTGTTTTAACTAATGAATTTATTTTATTGTATTTTATAATTAATATTGTTCTGATTTATTTTATTCTTTGATATCAAGGTCATCGTCGCCGTGAAGGTACTAATATTGTACTTCCACCTGGAATTAAATGTTATCCTTCTCAATTCTCGAGGTTGTCCTACTATGAGGACCTAAAAATAGCTCATTTGTTTGATACAATGCATGTTGGGAAGAATGTGACAGAAATGTTATGGCGAACCATAGATGGTGCACATGATAGAGATAAAATTGACAAAATTTGTGCTGACATTGAGAAATCAAATCATGCAATGAAAAGTGTGATCGGCAGATCAAATAACAATGGACGTCGAAATTATAATAATATTCCATGTTTATTAACAAAACAACAAAGCAATCATGTAAAAGAGGTTGTTAGAAGAATTAAATTTCCAACAGGTTTTGCTTCAAACATAAATAATATCTTAACGAAGAAAGGTGACTTCAGTGGGGTGAAAACACATGATTGGCATACCTTTGTTAAGGTAATTTTTTTGGTATATGTTTTTGTATGTTATTGCTTGAATACATATTTTAAATTTTCCTTTTTTCTGTTTAATTTGGAAACCAATAACGATTCATTTTTTTATTGTTATAGTATGTTCTACCTGTATCTCTCCCAAACGATTTCGACAACAATGTCAAACAAGTTATATATGGTCTTAGTAAATACATGAGGTAAGTAGTTTTGATTTATACGCAAAATCTAATTGCTACAATTTCTTTTCGTACTTGATGAAATGATTTATTAATTTACTTGTAATGAAATATATATTATGTTTCATTGAAATAACCTTGCGTAATGATTTGCAGATGGTTGTCATTGAAAGAAATCCATCAAGATGAAATAAAGTATTGGAAGAGAGAAATTCCTCGGCTAATGTGTGAAATGCAAAAGTATCTACCTCCAACATTTTTCAATGCACAAGAACACTACTTGATACACCAAGTTGAGGATATTGAAATGTGTGGACCAATACACACAAGGTCAATGTGGATGGTCGAGAGGCACCTGAAATCCTTGAAGGCTTTGGTTAAACAAAGAGCACGACCTGAGGGTTCTATGGTGGAGGGATATGTGGTATATCAATCCATGGTGTATATTAGTCATTATCTTCCTAAATTAGCTGCGCCAGCCATGAAGGCGGTGGATTGCATTTGGGATGTGAACTCCATCAAAAATTTTGAAGAGGAGCACCTGTTGGGAAAAGGTAGAATGAAGAAAGTGAAAGGTAAAAGATTTATTATGTATAATACATATAATGTTTCATTTTTTTACATCATGTATATGATCATTATATTCATTTAGGTCTTATTCTTTCATAGTTTATTAATTAATATGATTTACCATGGTTATAAGTAATATTTATTAATATTGGTGAATTATTGTTTTTTTATTCACGTGCTCAAGATTATGAGGCACTACTTTTATACATTGAAAACAATCTTGAGTGGATGATTGAATGGATTGAAACATGTAAATCATGTAACGACGGTAGGTTATCATGGCAACTACTGTCTGAATTGATTAGAGAAGCGTATCGTAGAGGAGATGGAAACGTTACAGACAGGGAAATCGATTTAGCATATGGTTTGAAAGATAGAAAGGTAAGCAATTAATTCACCTATTTTATTCATTACTTATTTTATACTATATTTATAATGTGACAACAAGTTTGATTTTTCAGATAATTTTCATGCTGTGTAAATTATATGATTAGTTATTAATTGAGAATGCATATATCTTTTTCATGTTTGGCATATTGCAGTTGAAACACCACAAGACTATGTGGTGCAATGGTCGTAAATTTCGCGTTAAATAGTTGGATGATAATAGGAAAAATTCTGATAGTGGGATAACTACAGTATTCCAGGTCACTAATGTTTCCTCCAGGAGTGACAGACATCCTCGAGAATCTGAAAATAGATATTATGGGTTTTTAGATGATATAGTTGAGTGTGACTTTAATTCCTTCAAAATAGTTTTGTTTGACATCAAATGGTATAGGCTACGAATGAATGTACGTGATGATGATAGAACACTTATTCAACATGACAATGGATTTCCAATGGTTAAAACATCGCAGTTTGAAGCAGGAAAATATCGCTATGTTTTTCCAAGCCAATGCGAACAAGTCTTTTACTCAGAGGTTCCAGGTGAGAACGAATGGTCATTTTCTATTAGATATGATCCAAGAGGAAGGCCAGTAGAGTATACTATAGAGGAAGAAGATGATATTGATCAAGAAGAAGATGATGCAGTGGCAGATGAGCAGGAAGATGCATTGACAAACGAAGAAGATATCTTAGAAGATGAACCAGGCATAGGATATGAGGAAACAATTATTGATGATGATGCCAATGAGGATATTATTGAAAATGACATAATTGATGATGATGATGACATAGTCGATCATTTCAACACCGTTTCTAAATCAGATGTTGATATAGATGTCGATCAGTTGGATGAAGATCAAGAAGATACAGAAGAAGAATATTGATACAGATGTTATGTTTGAGTATGAGCTGGTATGTTATAAATTTATATTTTAATATGTAGGAATTATTGTCTTTAAATAATTTACTAATTATGTGGGTTTTTTGCATGTTGTTTATTATTTCAAACCAATAAATAATGGCCTTACTATTGTACAAGCTAAACTAAAATTATATGCCATTTTTAAATCAAACCTAAGTTGGCATTTGAAAGGTTTTAATACCTATTTATATGGTGGAGCATTACCACCATAAACTATGGTTTTAATAGGAATTTCAAACGAATTACAAAGGTTTCAGATTAATCATGGCGGGCCTTTCAAAATTTTACATTAATCACTATAGCTACCCTTCATGTAATTAGTACTACAGCTTCTTTCCTTTTCTAATAGACTCAAACCCTACTGGATATATGCCTTCTACTACAAAGAACCGCCTGTCACGCAAGAATGTCCAGAAAGCAGGTGCTTGCTGCAAAGAACCGCACGTCACGCAAGAAAATCCAGAAAGTAGGCCCTTGCTACAAAGAACTGTCTGCCATGTAAGAAACTCTAGAAAGCAGGCCCTTCCTCCATCAACAGGAAAAATGGTATGGCCAAACAGAACTTTTCTAGATTTTGAAAAGTGATTTTACCATTTAGAATGCCTAGGATTTGAAACAGAGCAATAAATTGGGCTGCTCATTTTCCTTGAATAGGGCTTGCCTGTAGATTTAGTTTTGTTTTTAATAAAATTCAATGTAAGACATAACGAATTCCCAAAACCTCAATCTCCAGCATGCTTTCCATAAAATTTGGCAGTTGATTTCCATCATCACAATTTGGTCTTTACAAGAAGAAAAATTGATCACCATTTCCAACCATCTTCCTTCAAACAATATTAAGCACATGCAGTCATCATCTGAATTTGATAGATCCATCCGAATTTGATAATACATCACAGCTCACATGAATTGCATCTTCATTTTCAACCACAGGACAATCAATAAACTCACCCCCATAGCTTTCCAGGGCTATCATGCACAATTGACTCAATCCCATATTTGGCATAGTTGTAAAAGATGAGGGAATAGTTTCCCTGTACCATGGAAAATTAACATCCCAGAGGCCTGATATTCCTGTAGCCAGTACTTCATAAATTGCATTTTTCTCCATGGCCATTTTTTTAGGGTTGGTCTCTTTCTTTACCTTGCCATTTCCGGGCAAAATCTCTAAAAAGCTCTGTACTAGTTCAGGGCGAAAATTAAACCCACATCTGTTCATATTATAGTCACATATGAACATACTATTGTAATAATCAGGTGCTTGTAACTGGAAAGTATCAAGAAATCTAATTTGTGATGATTTATCAGCACAATCACCACCCCAAACATTGGCACAATTTCCACGTGGCATGGATGATACATCTCCCTTGACAGGAATTATACATTCAGCATAAGGGCCAGATAAGATAGCCATGTGGATATAATTATAGCTAATGCTAAACCTCAATCTCTATCATGCTTAAAACTAAGATCAGATCAGAATCTGGCTACAACTATCATTGAATGTACACAAGTATGCGAGAGAATTTATATTTTTATTTTAAGCTGGTGAAGCCATCTTTGTGCTTTTTAGGCAACATCCACTTTCTCATTATATCTTGGGAGTTCTGCAAGAGACACCTAGTCACACTGGGGTCAAACCCAGTTCACTTTTTCCCGCTGATTAGCCTCCAATCTATTCACTTTTACCTGGAGAGATTTAACATATCTAATAGTCTTATTAAGGACAACAGCAGTGTCCATGTAATCTTCACCAGAGATTATATTTCTCAGAAGTTGGACCATTCCTTTAATTCTCTCTTTTTTGGATTTCTTGGCAAAAGCAGATTTCCCTGAAAGAGATTTATGTGACTGTCTGCATCTAAGTGTGCTATTCTTTGTACTTCCCTTAGTTAGCATGCTAACAGCACTCAATGCACATATATTCTTGTTGTTGCATTCATTCTCATTGGAATTTTTTCAATTATTGGTTTGGATGTCCACTTCCTGGGTCAGAGTGACCAGAAGGAAGCTATCAAACAAAAAAACTGGATCCTTTTAACAAGAAAATGCTACAAAAAAACCCACAGAAAATCTCTGTAGCTGTCATCTTGACTTACAAATGGTAGTCAGCGCATTCCTATCCATTTTCAATTGAATTAGCTGATTCAATTACAACCAACGAAGTTACAATACAAGTATGTAATGCCAAGTTCTAGGATAGTTGGACCCTTTTCCTGAAGCAAGAGTTATTCAAATTAAGAAAAGAGGAGGGTTTCAAGGTTTCAAGAGTTTAGTTCTTGACTCTAGCTGAAAACATGGAATGAAGGGAAACCAACAAGCCTTGTTATATTCGACCTATGGATGAGAAGCCCTGAACAATATAGTAAGGTGATGTAGCGCTTAGCCCCACACACACTATTTTTTAGCTTCGATCACCTTTGTATTTTTCCAGAGTATCCTGGGCAGGGCAACCTTGCCACTTTATAACACTTTTATATTTTACAATTTCTTTAATAGCAGTCTCCCAATCATTCACTGCTTTCTTGAATACCACAACAAAGTTGTCCATATCCAAATTGAGGATCACTAACATTTATTCATGGCCATTTACACTCTCACTTCTACACTTCCTCCTCCACCTCATTATAGATCATGACATCTATGTTACTAAAAAGTTCGTTGATCGATTGATATTGTTGTGAAGTAGTCAACACAAATCATTTGATTTAACTCTCAATTTTTCTACAACAACATATTCTAAGAGGCACGGGTTTTCCAAGATCCAAAAAACTACATCATTCATCCAAATACAGAGTTAAATACAGAGTTTTAATCACCTATAGTCATATAAGGGACCAGTTGTATCTGAAATGAAGCACATGAGAATGATGGTTGATTAATATAGGGTCATATACAAAGTTTTCTTCATATAAGGTCTTGGTCTTTCCTCCTTCCCAATCTGCATGTGTTTTATGTTGTGGCTCTAATGTATCAAAATTTATATAGAGGTTGACATCCACTAGGTGTTCCAAGAGGATTCTTTACTACATCCAAGAGGATTCTTTACTACATCAAGCTCAAACCTCTATCTCATTTATTTCTTGAAGCTCAAATGTTGTGTGAACCTTAGGCATCATTGCACACTAAAGAAGCCCCAAGAAAAGGTAATTAATAGATACCAAATAATTATCTCTACATGGAGTTACAACACAGGAGAACAAAAAATGTATTAAGATAGGTATAATGGGAAAATAATGTTAAACAAGAAGAGAGGCAGGTCTTAGCGAGAATAATGGAGTTATTAGAACCACCAAAGATTTGATATCATGTCATATAAAGGTGTAACTCCAAACTTGGATCATATTCCATTAACATGAATCCATATTTAATATGGTAATATGACTCTTGATTTCATCTTTCAAGAGGTTAATTATGAAGTTGATTTGTTTCGATAATTAATATACCTTTTGAGATTTTAAAATTTCACTACAAATAACCCAGTTTAGTCTCATTGTCAACTCGTCTCTTGTTTGGGTGCCTTAATGTGCAATGACATGTTTCCAGGACTGAATTCAATGCAAGGCATATTTGAAACTCTAACTTTGTCGTCCAGTGTCTTATTAGAAATTATTTCAGTTTTCATTTTGTGTTTTTAAGTTAGATATTGTTTTCAAGTTTTTACATTTATAATTTTATTGCAATGTGGCAGACTGATGAGAGCAGTGCAGGAACAACCCAGAGATAGGATGATCGCGGAAAGAGGCCAGCGGAAGAACATGTAAAGTGCCAGCATTGCTCTATCTTCAAGTATTTTAGTTATTTACATAATTGAAATAATATTAATTTTGTTCAAATATGTAGACACCTGGCCATGGTACGCTTGATGGTTCCCTCTATGAGGAAGAGCTTTCTTCATCCCTATCTCCATTGCTCTTGCTACGAAAAAAGGGGCGAAAAGCAAGGTCAGAATTTGATACTTTGATAGACGCGCCTCAAACACCTGAAATAGAAGAGAGGATAAAACAACTTATGACCCAGCTAGAAACATATCAGGTAATAATAAAAAATCAAAAGGATATTTTTTTTGTTCTGCATGAGATGAATTGTGATAGTTTGATTTTTAATTTTTACATTGACTAAACTAACAAAAAGTTCTTTTTTATGTAGCGTTATCTGACACTTGTTGAACCCGGTGTTGGTGGTAGTGGGACACAAGGGCAAGATATTGCCCAGCAACCCTCTTGTACACCTTCTACTCCTTTAGGTGCCAGCCAAGAAACACACCCTGCCCAAGCAAACACCCAGCCAACCGCTGAACGTGTTGGCAATGATTAGGCTGATATGGCCAACTTCATTATTTTGTTTCCTGGAGCTACATGTGTCAGATCCATGGGGACCATTAATGGCACGTTGTTGGTGAACGATGAAGGTGTCCCTATAAAGCACGTACAACTCCCAGGTAAGTTTTAATATTTTAACTATTTCATGTACTCTATCTAAAACATATTTTATCATGATTTTTATTTTTAAATTAATGATAATATATATTTTTTTTCTGTGTAGGAAACAATGAGTTCTATAGGTTTTTGGAGAGCCATGCGTTGGTAATTTTTGGCCCAACCATATGAACAAGGTGGAATTCCCAAAATTCCAACCTGAAAAAAGAACTTCTAGATTATCTAGAAGCCCTTTTTGGGGTGGGCACATTTGACAGAACAGCGGTGGCTCGGGTAGCTGGCAAATATTTGAAATATACCAGGGACACCTATAGGACACAATTGCAATTTAACCCTAGATACGAGCGTCCTCTCACAGTTCCAGAGAGTGAGTGGAGAGCACTCATCCATGAAGGAAAAGAGAAAAGGGCAAAGAAAGAAGGAAAAATGCCAACTGGACCCGCAAGGTAAATTACAACTTTAATTAAATAGCTTTAATTTTCTCTATGTCTAAAATAAAAGTGTGCTACGTCATATCTGACTTCAATATTTTGATGCTAGGTTGCCTGACACCTCAAAGGAAACCAAAGCTAGGATTGAAAAAAGGGCCATCACAAGCTAGGCCAGGGCGGCTACTTGAAATTAGCCGCAAGAATTGTAATTAAGTAGCTAAACATCTTATAATTAATTGTATCGCCTTCCAACGTTTTTCTAATCCTATCAAATATGATTAAAAATACACAATCATATGTAATGTAGGGTGATGACTTCGGAACAGAAACTACAGAGGAAGATAAAAATATCTCTTTCCATTTCGGCTATCAAGCCGTAGTTGAACGTCGCAGAAGCTTGGGGCAGGTCCCAAGATCCAGAATGCCTGATAAGGTAAAACATTAACCTTTCAATATGTTTGTTTTCGTCCATAAATTTAATGTCTAAAAACTTTTTTTAAATCAGGGGAGCAGCACTACCGATGAGGCAAATAACCCAGTTTTAGAGCCAGATGTAGATGATCCTCACGTGCAACCTGATCATTGTAGTGGGGACCAGGCCGACAATGCTACTATCAGTGAGGGCCGTGACGGTAATTAATTTTCACTTATAATTTTTTCTAATTATACCTTGATGGTTGTCCTTATAACGTTTTTTTTTTAAATGACAGAGAATGTTTCCCTTGAGGATCTTACCACCAGAGAGGAAGACAAGGCAACAGTCCCAACGGCGACAACTGGTGCACCAGGTAAATAATCTCATTGCAATTTTTTTTATTAATATTACCGAACTAGTTCAATGATATTTAAAAACTGACAATTAAAATTTAATACTATCTATTTTTGTAGGCGATGCCCCATCACTGGATGAGACCAGACATCGTGACTATGCAACTAGGTCAGCAGTGCAGGTCGAAAGGCACGAAAAAGGAGTAGAGCATGATGATATTGATGATGTAATTAGGAGCTTTAGAAATAGGAAGAAGAAAAAGAAAATTTGATAATGTAAAATATTGTATTATTATAAGACAAACGTTACCATACTTGGAACGTTTTTTGCGTTATATAAAAACTCATTTATCATACTATTTTTATGTCAAGCACTAATTTCAATGTTTCCTTGCGTACTTTTTGTTGAATTGTTTTTTTATTAGTTATTGAATATTTTTTTTTTATGCTCATGAAAGTAAAAAATGAAATACAGATTGGGTATTGGGGAATTGAGAGTGATGTGAGGGGGGGGAGAGGGGCCATAAGAGCTTCCACCTTCACGTGGTTGGCCCTGTTTAGTAGAGAATAATTTATTGGAGCAATTTAATCTTGGAGCAAACCTCCCTCGATCCAACATAGCAACAAAAAAGTCACTGTTGACTTAGTTGCTACTCTTTCAGATTGTGGGAGGCTTGTTCCAAGTTCATGTGACTCCAATAAATTGTTCTTGAAATGAAGAGGAGCTTATTCAGGTATGTTTTGACATTTTCAACATATGTTCTAACATTATCATAAGAATGCATCTTAGAGTAAAAAATACCACATCAATTACTTGTATTTATTGTATAGATAATGATGGATTTTGATTGACTTGGCAGTGCAGGTACAAATCCTCTTGCATCATGAGCAATAGAACTTGTCAACCAGGGTCATGTCCAGGATATTTTTGCTTGTGCGCTTGACCAGGTTCGTAATGTCACATTTTGTAAGTTCCTTTACAGTTCATAATTCAATATTAAGCTTGTTCATGACTATTATCTAGGTTTTTTGTATGTGTTTTTTCATCTATTTGATTGTAAGCAACTCTGCATGTTTCCTGTTGTTCACTATGATTTCTCCATTTACCACTCCTAGGATGAATCCGACTTTATTGTTACATAGGTTACTTTATTGTTACTATGATTTCTCCATTTACGATTTCATAGGTGACATCATGTAAAGTTGTTGATCTCAGGTTGGTGATGAGCTTTAGTTCTCCAGATTTGGGGCTTTTCTGATATTTTCTCCCTCATGTCATTCCTGCATCACCTCGTTGTTTGAGCATGCCAATTTTCTACCACTTTTACCAATTGGCACATGTCAATCTCTGAGTGGTGCCACATTTCACCTATTTTCGGCCCACTTGACCACCTAAAAAACTCAAATCCACACACCATGTGTCTTTATCATGGAGTGCCACATGTCCTAGATATTTTAGATGCTAACATCATGCTTCTAATGTGTTATGTCAACCAATCACAGTGGTCCATGTGGCCTTGTGCCATGTCACCAGTCTGGAAGAGAGATTTGAGCCTTTTCTTTTCATGATTTTTCTATTATAATTTTTTTCTTCAAGATGGGAAATCCCTTTTGCAATAGATGGGGATTTTCCCATTTCCCTGGAGTCATCTCCTAGGACACCCTTCAAGCCATCATCCAAGAGGCAATCTGCAACTCTCTGTTGTTGCCCTCTTTCCCTTGAATTATGCGCTTCTAGAAGACCAGTTAGGGCACTCTTCTAGCCCTTATCCCATTGCTTCATCATTGTATCAACTTCTCCCACAGGTTGCTTCTATTTTTTGTCCACTTAAAGGAAGAAAACACTACCCTAGGGTGAGGTTGCTCCTCAACTATCCCTACCGCACTTATGGACCAACCAACAATATGAACGTTTCCCTTACTTATGGAGACACCCCCTATGCTACTGCACATTCAATTCCAGGAGCTACTTGCTAAGGAACACTCCTACACTATGCCTAACGACCCTCCAAACAATCCCTCTAACTATTGTTGTATAATCCCTTGTGTAATCCCCTCTTCTTCCTCGACACATCTGGATAGAGGGCAGCTATTCCGAGTTAGTTAATTTGATTTGAACCCATGATCAATGCGCTGTTGTTTGCCATAAAATTGCATTGTCCTGACAGGTCTATGTGAGATGGCCTGTCAACGTGCCTTTATTTCTCATCTTGCAGGTCCAAGCCAGGCATTGAGTCCAGTTTTTCTTCCTTTATTTCTCATCTATTCGTTTTTACTACTGTTTATATGTACCAAAAGTGCCATTGCCAATGAAGGTAGGTGTTACTGAGAATTTTAGGTGCAATTTCTTTAAATTTCTCAAGTTTTTTCCCTAAAAGTTGAACTCTTGAGCATGCATTTCATCCTTGCCTCAGCTCTGTCTGGCATATCAGACTAAAAATGTAATGGCAGACATGTTTGTTCAAGTGAAGCCTGGCCATATAGAACTACCACCTTTATGGACTTTGCAAGAGGATTGCCTTTTTTTTTTGTTGCAATTAAAGTTTCATTTTGTTTATCAGGCAATACAAACTCTTATCAAATTGCAAGGTGTAGTTCCAATCTAACTAAGATGGGGTAGACAACATGCCATGAACATCCAATTCAAAAGTGCTTGTTAGGGTTTAAGTAGCTTACAGTTCTTGTTCCTGACATTAGTTTTTGAAATATCAATTTGCTAAACTGTTTTAACCCAATTTTCTCTTGATTTTATGGAAATTGGGTGTTTGGATCTAGAAAATTTAATATCTATTATTTTGGCTTCTCTTAGTATGAATACAATTTTAATATGTAAAACCCATTACAGTAAGTAATCAAGTGTTCACTGGAGAAGCAATACCCAGTTTCAATACTCATGCTCTCCTCCTTAGTATGGTAGTTCACTCAAGTCCTCCACCTCCTGCATACATCCTGACCTCTGAATCAATTAATTGCGAGACTATCATGCTGGGATACACCATGTTCAAACTCTTTGCCAGAAGAGCAGACAAATTCATCTCCATATGGGCAGAGAGGAAGAAATTGCAGGTTTAAGGTTTAGTCATTGCAAATGGAATCACCACACTTTTGACTATTTTTCAATCCTCCCAAATGCTATTGAGGAAGCAAAAGTAAGTATATTTTTGATCCATGGACACCTGTTAAGCCTTTCAGATAGTTGGAAGAAACCTACTATTTGAGAGGCTGAAGGTATACCTCTCCTATGCTCGGCGATCTCTATAATTATGACCCTATATGAGATTCATATGATCATCTCTGGTGTCTATTATATACATTAACATAGTAGTCAAGCAATGGTGTCGACTGCCTCACATTATTTTGACTTCATATTTATGGATGAGAGTTTCTCATTTCAAAATCCATGGGTGGTAAAGGTTGAGGCCCTCTATGGGATCTCCATTTCACTATTTTTTGATAACACTGTCCTTCTATTTCACGAATCCAAAAACAAAAGTACATTTTGAGCTCATTCTGGGATGAACATGGTCTTCAAGTCCACCTTGCAAACACAAAAGCATGTAAGTAATCTCACCTTATTTTCAAGGATAGCAGGTAGAAATGGTGACATCCTAGTATTTCCTTTGAATGCTATTATTTGGTTCATCTTTTAACTTGTTTTCGACATTTGTATCAATGTTGAACAGAGGATTGCAACATTAACAACCTTGGAGAGACGATGTTTCCAACTTCAGTTTTAGGATATTCAAGCTAAGTTCTGGTTTCTTGAAGTCTTTTCATAATACTTTGTTACACATGACTTTCATTTTCTTCTTGCAGAATTTCTAGAAATGAATGGATATCTTGTGGACTGTTGTAAACAAATTTAGTTCTATTACCATGCTCAAGAGAATTTAATGTTTTTCATTATTGGAGGACAGAGATATACCATAAGAGCTCGGTTCTGTGTTGTATCTTTTTATTAATAATTGAATCAGTTAAACCCTCGGACCTACTGCAACCCTATATTGAGGCTTGGTTCTATTGAAGCTGCCATACTTTGGACCTCTTCATTGCAGTCTCAGGCCATGGATATAGCTACAGGATTTTGACATATTTTGTGCGGTGAACATCTATTAAAATCTCAGATTATCTCATATTTACTGATGCTTGGACAAAACTTTCAAATTAGCTAAGTCACCTATTTACTTAAAACTAGCACATTTGGCGGAATTTTTTTTTTAAATATTTTTAACCAAGATTGAATGTTATGTACTACATATAGAAATCTGGAGGGGAATAGAGCGTTCAGGTTGTACAATGTATTACTTCAGTCTTATGATTTATCAATGTTCTGTTGGAAACTAAGTTGATTGCTGGTAGAGTTCTGTTGCGTTATTCTGTTGTAAATTAAGCATGCATTTCATCCCATTTGGTTATTTTGTCATTTCTGAATCTTGAACTCATCAACCCTTTCTGTCAAACTGATAAACCCTACATAAAAAATTGATAACCATTTCCTCATAAAAAACTGATAACCCTTTCCTCATTGTATTGTTTGTATAATTCTGAATCGTTAAATTTTGATCTTCAAGTCTATTTGTTACAATAGCTAGCATTCATACATTAAGAATTACTTACACAGGTAAGAATTACTTACTTAGCTAGAATTACTTACACAGGTAAGAATGACATCTAGGAAGGGATATAACTGCAGGGAAGAAGCAAGCGGTTCCTTAGCTTCTCATATGCAAACCAACCATAAAGATGTTCGCCCCAGGACTTAAGAATAAGGTCAATAAAGGAACCTTAATTGCCACAAAACTGACACAGAATCTCGAAAATCTTCTCTAGCTCCCCAAATCAATCATGGTATTGTGGATAAACTATAACCCTATCCTTTTCCCTTGCTTTGTCTTATAGTTCCTGGATCCTTCTTGAAGCTTATCAATGAGTCTTTTACCCTGTTCTTGACCTACAGCTTCTGAAAATTCAACCTGAAGATCAGGCCAAGACCAGGGAAGGTTATGTAATTTGAATTTATTATAAGAATGGATTCAGAATTTTGTATGCTTTGATTGACCAAAATTTGTGTGAATAGACTCTGTAATTTGGGGATTTTGACAGTAAAAGAGTAATTCAAGAGATTTTTCTCTCTGTGTTCAATAAAACTGTGGACTTATTGATATCTGGGTATGTTATTGAAAATCTCCCAAAGGACTCATTCCTTCGATTAGGAAACCTCTGTGTATGATTAGGAAGAATAAACTTTGTGTATTATTCTCTGTCTGCCTTTGAATTTCATATTCTCTGCGAGTGAATCGAATGTGATTTCCCTGTATGGAAGTTTGCAAAAGGGGATAGTGGCTCTGTTGGGAGGGCGAAATCACATCCTCGGTGTGTAATTTGAATGAATATACCCTGTGTGAAAGAGTCGATTATGTTCTGTGAGTGTAGCAGGATATGCTCTGTCTATTCGAAGAATAGTAATAGAACCCATGTCTATTGAAGTGATCACAGTTAGAGGCAATGGTGTTGTATTTTCGTTGGTGAGGCAATATTACTGAGACTCAACCACAGCGTTAACGCGAGGAGTTAAGTCGAAGAATTGTATTAAAAATGTAGTGAGACCTGAGTTAACCATAGTTTAATTACCAGAGTAGGAGAAGTGGTTTCAGGAGGCAATACCACGGGTTTCGCGCGGCATCTGGGCCAAAGGTGGTTTTTGCCTTTACCAATGCGATCCAACAATATTTGGACACGTCACCTCCTAAATACCACCCATATCGCATTTTTCTAGAGCGCTAAAGTCCGGTGAGGAAAAAAATGCGATTTTGATGAAGTCCATCCGATCTGCTAGGTAGTAGATCCAATGGTAATTGCGCGGCAAGATGCACGATAGATAAATTAAGGTATGGACCGATGGTTTCAATAATATTAAATATTTATTTAATTCATAAAATTTGGATAATGGATGCGTGGGCCCCATGGAATACAATATGTAATAGAATGTCGCGTTGTTATAATTAATGGGTATTAACATTATAAGTTCGAAGTTCGGTGGTTATTAAAGGAGTCAGGCTATTGTGTTATTTTGAAGGCTGAAAGGCACTAATATGATTCAAGGGTAATGTCATAGTCAAGGGAGTAAAAGGAGGTTTGAACTTTGGGTTATTATCCTTTGATGCAATATTCCGAAAGGGGGTTTAAAACAATAGTTAAGTTTTTTAAGGAAAGTTGGAGCTTTAAGGGTTAATTGAATACAATTGCAAACATTCATTGTATGTGTTGTGTAAAGATTGGATATAAACTCCAAGGGGTTCAAACCATAAAGAGAGGTATTATGATATGCGAGGTTTTAACCCAAGGACGAATATTAATTTAAGCATTGATATATATATTATGTCCAATGAACCTTGCATGGAGCGAAATTGTATGCTGGGCATTATCATGGTTATACGAAAAAGGTGACTTTGAGCATATAATATATTGGGCGCTTATAAAGTTAATGTTGGGTTGAAAGGAAGCTTATAATCGGGTTTATGTGAAATTCAAATAGTTGAATTAAAAAGCAAAAGAGGGTGTATTGTATGGTTTAATAACCATAGGCTTAAAAGGATATGAGCCTCCACAGTGTTAATGGTTGCCCAGATTTAAAATTATTTGGGCTAAATGTGAAGTGCATTTATTCTATATGAAAAGAGACAAGAAATTGTGGGTTGAGCAGGTAGCCCGGGCATCACTTCATTTTCCCATAAAATATTTATCCTTTTGTAAAGGTGATTATCATAAACTTAACCTTCAACCTTAAGAAAGAGCGAGTTATAATAGATGGTTAAGAGGTTTCAAACTTCATTGGATATTCTTTCCTCTTCTTCCATAAATCACAAAGAATATTCTATCGAATGTCATGAATAGTCACATGTAACTATTTGGTGTCATCATAAGTGCTTGTTTCTGTAACTTGGTCAAGAGATTAGCTTCAAATAGATGTAGGATTTATTCTTTCAGTCTTGGTCCTAGATTCCTTTAGGATTCAACCTACAGAACTTTTGGAAAGATGCTTCAGACCATAGTCTCAAATTAGGATATAGACTTTTGGATTGCAGACATAGAGCATAGAGGATAACTTACTTGTAAAAGGAAAGAGAATCTATCAAGAGTATTGATTTGGCTTCCAATAACGTCTTTCAATGATGGCTACTACAGAGAAGATGATCTTCAAGTCTATTTGTTACAATAGCTAGAATTCATACATTAAGAATTACTTACACAGGTAAGAATTACTTACTTAGCTAGAATTAATTACACAGGTAAGAATGACATCTAGGAAGGGATATAACTGCAGGGAAGAAGCAAGAGGTTCCTTAGCTTCTCATATGCAAACCAACCATAAAGATGTTCGTCCCAGGACTTAAGAATTAGGTCAATAAAGGAACCTTATTTGGCACAAAACTGACACAGAATCTCGAAAATCTTCTCTAGCTCCCCAAATCAATCATGGTATTGTGGATAAACTATAACCCTATCCTTTTCCCTTGCTTTGTCTTATAGTTCCTGGATCCTTCTTGAAGCTTATCAATGAGTCTTTTACCCTGTTCTTGACCTGCAACTTCTGAAAATTCAAAAAATTCTTTGGAATTCGGCTCCATGTCCCCAGTTTTGGCCTTCATTTCTTTGACATCCTTGTATATTCACATATATTCACAGATTACTGATTCCATTATTGATCAAATTCACAGATTTATTCACTGGAGCAGTGAAACAAAACTATGCATTGCTTACCATATCTATGTAATTTTCCTGCAGGCATTGTTCTGATGGTGACCCTTTTCAGGTCGAAGTCTTTACAAAGCTGAATGCACTTGAAATGGAAATAGAAAATGTAGTTTGTCATGCCACAGTGTGTCATGGTTATGTGGTAACATTTTCTATGGAAGCTTTATGTACTATGCGAGAGTTGTGTTATTCTATTGATGCACCATAAAATATGTATAATATTATTTTGATCAAAGTGGGTGCACCTCAGTGTTTCTATTTTCATGTGTACTGTGTTCATAGCAAAATGAATTTTTCTGCTCCATCTCATTTCATGCGTTTGCAGGCAAAATCAAATAGGTTCTTGAAAATGGTTGCATGATTGGTGTAAAACCCTCAGTTGATATTTTGTTCTTATTTTTCATTCTGGTAAAATTAAAGAGTTTTCATTTATAAAGGGAGTATGTCCATAAGTACAGGTGTGAAGGTGCCAAATACAATTTTCATGTTGGGAAATGTCTCACCTAAAGAAACAATGATGACGAAAATACCCTTACCATTCAAATCACATGTATTTTTTGGAAAAATTGTTGGAGATTGGGAATGCGGATCTTTCCGTTGAGTTATCTGATATTCATTCATGTTAATTTTTCAAATTCCCATATTTTTTTGTTGATTGGATGTTCTATGTAATTAATCATTATGGTCTCTTCTATGTGGAAATAAATCGATCTAGAAGCCCATTCTTTATTACTGATGGAGTCAAATCCCCTTTCTAAATTTAGAAATATGTTGGTTCATATGTATTTAACAGGGTAGCCAAATCATGATTTCCCCAGGGATTTACTTTTCTCATGGATGCCAATCGCATTCCATACCTTCAGCGCATGTACTCTCTTATTAAAAGGGTGAGTGCACTTGAGCTGCTTTGGCTGGCTCTCAGTGCATACATTAAAGCTACTGGGCAAGGCATTGTATTGGATGAAATGAAAGACAAGGACATGGTGTCATCACTTCTAGACTTGAAAGCACGACTTGATACAATATGGGAAGAATTTTTTTTGAAGAATGAGGCCTTTTCTAATACTATCAAGGATGCCTTTGAGCATCTGATAAATCTAAGGCAGGTTAGTTACTATATGTTTATGCTCATTTTATTTCTGTTTATACAAATTTAATTATATAGGTTAGTTACTATATGTTTATGCTCATTTTCTTTCTGTTTATACAGATTGTTCATTGAATTTGTGCTCTTGATTATCAAATTAAGTGAGACAGAAAGTTTGAAAGGATTAATGACAAAACAGCTAAAGGTAAGTAATGAAAGAATGTTTTTAGGCAGACAACTGCATTCATAATATTAGATATATTTTTTTTGCATTTATCTGAATTATGGCCTTTGTCTACAGAACCGACCAACAAAACTTATTGCCAAATTTCTTGATGAGAAACTTCGATCTGGTAACAAAGGTACTTTAGAGGAGGAGTTGGAGAATACATTGGATAGAGTTCTTGTTTTGTTCAAGTTTATTCAAGTAAGGGACCAACTGATATTCATTTATAAAAGTCTTATATACTAATTAACCCCAACAAATGAGATGTACTAATAGCTTAACATTGCCTCATGTATGCACTATGGTAGAATTTAAAAGTGGTATGAGACCCAAATGTACATCTTCAACCATTAGAATTGGAGCTTAACAAATCTTGTGCATCAATTCGAGTAGTATATGCACAAGACGGGGCACCAATAACAAGGTTTCCCCAAAAGCTTCAATTATCTATGCAAAACAAAGAGTTGTTGGAAGTTTCATTTTAGCTATCTTGTGTATGTGATGGATAGATAAAATTTTTATGAGTTGGCTATTGAACTACACTTGGATTTCTCCATAAATATAAGGGTTTCATGTAACCATATGAAAGCCCTTCTATTGTTTTTTTTTATTATCTTATCCATTGTATCTTGGAAATTTTTTAAGGCATCCTTGGGGAATTTCATGTGGATTTGCAATAAATATTAGGGGTGCATATCATGCAACAACTAGGTCATTTGAATTTTGAGCGGCCATTATATTATGTGGAATAATTGGTTTTTTATTTACTATTGGGCCTGTTACGTCCAATGGATTTTTTATATCTTTAATCTCTCCTTCTTCGGATGATTTGGAATAAACAAAAGAAGAATATTTTTTAAATTCAATTTGAGTCTTTGAATAAAAAACAAAAATAAATAATCTTTAATAACTTCAAAATTTTCAGGTAAAGTCATTGTTTTTAGAGTAGTACATTTTTTCAAGAAATATAAATGCCTTTGAAGATTATTCTTGTGTCTCCTCAGCAATATGAGAAGTGCATATTGAAGCTCTGTGTTAAAATTTGAAGCAGTCATTGTAAGTTTCTGTGAATCAATCACAAAGTGATCGATTCCCCAAATTACCTCTATTATTGATTTAACCTCTGTGTAGAAGGCTGAATTTGAAATCCTGTATATGATTGGGTTTTAGTGATGCTCTGTTCTGACGGGAGAAGATCCCTTATGAAATTTAAGGGCTTAGTTGAATAGGAATCCAGGCTTTGAATGTAATTGCAGTCGAATTATCAACCACAGTTGTGAAGAATGCGCCAAGAAAGATCAAAGAAGAATAATGGTGGAAGCAATAGTGTGGTTTTATAATTAAACCTTGAAGCTATGAGATGGAGAATTTTAAACTTTCAAAGGCCTGAATCGAATGAACTGTAATAAAAAGGCGGAGACAGAACCTTGAATAGAGGAGAAGCAGAACCTTGCAAGAATAGTGAAACCGGGGTTAGAATACCGGCTATATTGTGCAAGTTCACAAGCGGTAAGCTGTATTGGAATTTCAAACGCGATATACGTAGTTGGCTGACAGATGTAGAAGAATGGTTTTGGAAAACCATTTATATCGCGCGACTTTTATGAATTAACGCTCGTTCATTTAAATCATGTGATATGCGTTTTAATCCATTGGATCATCAATGTTGGCACGACAATGTCCCTACCGTTGGATGATAAGGGTGATTTAAGTACCGAGCCCAGTTCATCGTGCGAGGTTGGAGAGATAACCTTCGGACAGTGTGATTGCGCGACTACCGTTGGATCACTGAAGGGTAGCACGATAGATTTGCAGCCATTGGATGGGGCGATAATTAATGAAAAGGTATGTCAAATGAACTATGGGCCCGAGTCAAAATTATGTCGGTATTTGAATATAACCAAAGCTCAGAGTTGTATGCTATGGGTCCAATATGGTTCATTATCGGTATTTGATTTCTAGTCAAGGTCAGAGTATTATATGAGCGGATATCCATATTTGTTGGCGACTAACTAAGACAAGGCCCTATGATGTTTGTTGGGTAATATACATTGATACTAAATAAATCAATCCGAAGGTGAATGCCACACGAAGCAATGTTATGATAGGTCTTGGGGTTAAATATATAGTCGGGGTTGGAAATATAAACCCGATTGGTGTTTAAACAAATTGTTTCTATAAGGCCTAGGATCTCGGTTGTGAAACAACCTTGGGTCTGAAGTGAGGGGTTTGAATTTAAGTGAACATGGGGTTATAACCTAAGAAGAAATAGTGCGATATTAAAGCTTCCGAAGTTATAAGATGAAATTTTTAGAGTTGGTTTGATATTTATTAAATTTACCCGCTATCAATATCACCTAGTGAATGATTTTAACCTTATTCCTTCTCTTGTTTACTAGTAAGAAGGAAATAATCATCTCCTTGAAATTAAAAATTGGAAGAATAAGTGTCAATGTTTGAGACTTCAAAAAATGGTCAATATTTTCGTCCGATATTTGAATATATACTATTTGCAAAGAAACTAAATTTTCACTTAAATTTTCTTGGAAAGAAACTAAAGCAATCAAAATTGATTTTGATGACAAAATTCATAGACATCACCAGCTTGGTAAATTTTCTTCTTCTTTTTTTAAATTTAACCCGCCGTCGGTATACCGACACTTATAAACGCCCTATAAACGTCGGTCTTGCAACGCCTTATACGCGTCGGTCTTGCGACGTTCAACTGTACATCGGTATTGTGACACATCTTCCTAGTGTCGGTCTTGCGACGCTTTTGCATAGCGTCGGTATTACGACACCCTAGTAATCATTGGAAGAGAAACATTCATGTCGGACCACATATCGTTGGAATTACGACAGCTTACACACGTTAGGAGAGCGGTAGTTTACGAACGTCGAAAGAGCGACATTAAAAACGTCAGAACACATATCGTCAGAATTACGACAGTTTACACATGTCGGAAGAGCGATAGTTTACGAACGTCGGAAGAGCGATGGTAAAAACGTCGGACCACATATCATCGGAATTGCGACCATTTTTGCATGTCGGAAGAGAGACGGTTTGGAAAGCATCGGAAGAGCAATGACTGTTTGGAAAAGTCGGAAAATTTGTCGGTATTGCGACACTTTGGAAAAGTGTCAGACTTGTGACATTATGGCTAGCCACGTTTTTCCCGGCCTCGAACTGTCGCTCTTGCGACGACTATGTGTCGGAATAGCGACGACCTGGCCATCGTAAATTGGGCCAAATTTTCTAGTGTGCCATTCTGCTATCTCATATGTCACCACACTCGTCACTTGCAAATAACATATCCTATAAGACAATGGAGGAGAGGACACCGCAAAGACATGTCTTTTGGTCACCAACATGGAAAGAAGTCAACTCATCCATCTGGGTCCGACTCAGGCATGTCAATTCCCCCCTCTTATAATAGTGTCAGATCTTACTCTTCAGATTTACCTTTGTTAAATATACGTACTGCAAAAGCCCCATATTTACCTGAAAACATGGGTTCCCCTCGCTACAATCAAGAATTCTCTCCAATTTCCCACGATTCAACCTTGCCGCACTCTGATAAACCAATAGATGACCCCCCAGGGAACTATCTATACGGGAAATCCTACCTTATCACCACATCCACATCCCTCTGAACCGCTAGTAGTTTCACCATCGATGCCCCCCCTGGAATGGGCTTCTCTGTTATCTTCTCATGAACCTGATCACCCACAATGCCCAGATTCCCCGCGGAATACTGTGGGTAGTGATTTAGATGTGCTTCTAGGAAACCCGATGCTAGATATGGCTGCACTTACTATCTTTGATAAAGGACTTTCAAAACCCTTTCTTCATATATCTCTTGAGTCGACTTCAAACATCACTGTCAGGAAGACTACTAAAAAGGGATCAAGGAATTTTCATGGTCGGCTCTGGAAAAAATCATTATTTCAAGGGGATCTATATGATTTTCATGATGTTCCTATTACTACAACTGGTGATATTCGGGGCCTTAGAGCAGGCAACCCAATGAAGTACCTAAATGATGACTATGGTATCTCTGAATGTAAGAGGGTTGGGCGGACCCTCTAAAAATATTCTCCTTCGCCAAATGTTTTCAGAAATAAATCCATCAATGGTATTTCTCCAAGAAACTCATTGTAATCGGACTATTTCTATTGAGACCATTTTATTTATACGCTCCAGTTGGCATGCAGTGGGAGTGGATGCAGTGGGTGAGGTGAGTGGAATGTTGGCCACTTGGGACCCTTTATTATACAGTCTAAAGGCCTATAAATTATTTGGAGGTATTTTTCTATACGGTAATATAAGAGGGGTCTCGGAGCCAATATTATTTATAAACCTATATGCACCTTGCAAAAACACGGTGGCTTTCTCGGAAAGGCTAGATCAATCTGGGCTCCTTGGTATAGATAATCTTATGATAATGGGTGATTTCAATGCCACCTTATTTGTGGAAGAATCATGGGGTGACAGGGCACGACAGGATCCTATGGGTGATAAAATTGGACAAATTTTCATTGACTCGAGATTGATTGATATCAAACCCTCTCCTCTGGTGCCGACTTGGACGAATACGTGCATTGGAAGTGACTTTATCGGTAAACGCCTTGATCAAGACATGATTAAGGCTTCTCTTATCAATATACTGGGGAACGTATGGGCTGCGGTATACTCTTCATGCCTCTCAGACCATATGGTGGTCTCTCGCACATGGAAACAAGAGCCCATATTGGCTAAATTTCCTTTCAAATTCAACTGTGTATGGTTACAGGACCTTGCCTTTAATAAAATGGTGATTGAATGCTGGAGAAAGGAGGAAAATGACCCAGAATAGGTGGGTTTGATTAAGTTTGCTACTAAAATACGTAGCCTCAAAACCATTGTTAAAAAATGGAAAAAAGAGAAAATAGTGGGTCTTAGGATGGAGCTGAGAGACATTGACAGTAAGATTTCTCAGATTTGTATGGACATGAAGATTGCCCCACCTAACTATTTATCCTATGGCACTCTTGAGAAGTTGGATGCTCGCAAGCTTGAGATTTTAAAAATAGAAGTAACTACATGGAAATTAAAAAGCAGAGTTCAATGGTTGCAAGAAGGCGATCTGAATACAAGGTTTTTCCATAACTGTGGAAATGGTCACAGGAAAAAGAATTAAATTTTGGAGAATAAATGTTGCGGATGGCTCTATGAAACATAAAACGGAGGACATACAGGTTGAATTGCTCAATTATTTTACTGATTTTTATAAAGTTGACCATGAAATTGATCATCAAAGCCAAGCCTGGGTACTACACCATATGCCCTCCATTTTCGACCCACATGCAAAAAATGATATGGAGGCGGAGATATATAAGAAGGAGTTAGAAGCTACATTAAAATATTTTTCACATGGAAAAAGTCCCGGGTCAGATGGATGGCCAACTGAATTTTATTTACACTTCTATGATATGTTGGAGGACAAGCTTCTTATGGTTGTGGAACAGATTAGAATTTTGGGTTTTGTTCCTAACGATATGAATTCGACCTTCTTGAAAATCATTCCTAAGTCATCGGATCCTAAACAGTTCTCAGATTTTAGGCATATTGCACTATGTAATGTTGTGTACAAAATCACCTCTAAAATTATTGCAAATAGGATTCGGGGGATCCTATCAACATACATTTCTAAGGAAAAATTTGGGTTTTTAAGTGGCAGGTTTATACATTATTCCATTTCTATAGGACAGGAGGCTTTACACTCTATTCATGAAAACAAAATTGAGGCTCTAATTATGAAGATCGACATCCATAAGGCATATGATTCTGCATATTGGTCTTTCATTAGGGTAATTCTCCTAATGATTGGGCTATCTATTCATTCTATTAGATGGATAATGGCGTGCATAACTTTAGTAAGATATGTTGTTCTCATTAATGGACTGCCGACTGACTTTTTCTTGGCCAAAAGAGGGCTTCGACAGGGCTGTGCTTTATCCCCGCTCATATTCATCATTATTATGGATTGCTTCATCAACCTCATGAAGATAGCAAAGGAAAAGGGTTACTATGATGGATTGGCTTTCTCTCCTACGGTATGTGTCACACACTCATTATTTGTTGATGATTTTCTTGTCTTTGGTAAAATTATTAGCAACCAATGTTTTTATCTGCACCACATTCTCAATCGCTTTGGAGCTGCTTCTGGTTTATGAATTAACAAAGGTAAATCTCTCCTTCTGTATGATTCGGGAGATGTGGAGGAAATTAAGTTTATTGTTGAGTTTATGGGGACTGGCAGAAGTCATATAATGTTGGGCATAACATATCTTGAATTTAGACTCAAAACTTGTTCATACAATAGCAGTGATTGGACTTGGCTGATCGAGAAATTTAAAAACAAGATACAAAAATGGACGAGTAGGTTCCTTTCGCTGGGTGGTAGATATATCTTGATAAAAGATGTCTTATCTCAATATGTGGTCTATTGGTCTCACCTGTACTTTGTCTAGGCAATCACTGTTAACAAAATTAATTCCACTATTGTAAATTTTCTATGAGGAGGTTCCTCGGATCACACTAAAATCCATCTCTGCAAATTGGAGGCAATCTCTATCCCGAAAAGATCTGGCAGTTGGGGTCTATTAAATCTCAAACTTTTCTCAAATTCTTTGCTATTAAAATCTTTATGGCATGCTCTGAAGGGCGATGGAGTATGGTCTAAAATAATTATACACAAATATTTTGAGGGTGATTCTATTCGATCTATATACTTGGGATGTGTAAGGTTTGTACAAAAGGCTTTAGCCATCTGGCGCTTTTTCCAAAGAGTGATGCACATCTTGGGACAAAGACTGGTTTGGGAGTTCGGCAATGGAAAAAATATTCTAATTGGAGTCAACCGAATGCTCGGGTCTGCAAACGAAATTCTCTTTGATTCACACCTACTTCACAGAATTCATCACAGTGGCATTCTCTCTCTCTTTGATCTTATAGACTGCTAGAACCTTGGGGCTCCCATATGGAAATCTACAAAGATGCTAGGGTTACGGGGCAGTGAAGCACACAACTGGGAATGCCACAAAGCTCTTCTATAGGCGATGGGATTATCTTTCAAAGGGGAAGGTGACATTCTGGTTTGGAATGGAAAATTCAAGGGTGCGAGATTACTGGTTAAGGACGTGTATGAAAATAAAATTGCTAAAACGACTCCCGACCCTACGTTGTCTCCTTTTTATATTTCATGGAATCTTAAAATCCCTACAAAGATAATATTATTTGCATGGTTATTGTGGAAAAACATAGTACTAAATTGGGAGGTATTATGCAAATGAGGATTTTATGGTCCTGGAAGATGTCCATTTTGTTTCCAGCATGAAGAGACTGCTTCTCATCTTTTCTTCACATGTACCTTCTCTCTTTCTATTTGGCAACATTTTGCTAGGCTTATAGGTGACCCCTCTTGGCATCCTTCTGACTATATTCAAGTTATAAAATATTGGGCTGTTGTAAGTTGCTCTTACAAATCTTTACCCTTATATGTGTTTTGGGAAATATGGAATTCTCGGAATCGTTGGATTTTCGAAGGGGTTCCCCCACAACACTACAAGATTACATGGAATATTTCTTTATGGATTAATGATCGTCCTTGTATCCCACCTGCTATTAAGGATCTTTCTAAGAGAATATGGCCTCACCATATTGAGCTCCCTACTTTATATTTTGATGGTACAAATAAGGATGGCCTATGTGGTTGTGGGGCCTGGATAAATCTTGAAAACAAGGACCGATATCACATGTTTTGGAATGGAGGTGTTGGATCAAACAATAAGGAGAAAATTATGGCATTATGGAGTGGGATATTGATTGCTTATCATTTAAGTCTCCCTTAAATTCACATATATGGAGACTCGAAGTACACCATTGATGGGATCAGCGACAGATGTGGAATGCAGTGCAACAATAGCATTGGTTGGGTACAACGGATCAAGTATCTATTAGGAAAGTTTCAAGCCTACACTATTTAGCACATACATAGGGAGAAAAATACATGTGCTTACCTTCTCTCCAAAAGAGGGCTAGAGTCCACATATTGTGCTATTGAGATCATGCATTACAGGGCTTGCACTTTCTTGGACTCCCAATATTTTCCTTTGCCATAATCTACATCAAGCGAGCCTGATCTTCTCAAGCGAGCTAGAATACATTTGCAAGCGAGCGGGATATCATTTTTTCTTATCCTGCTTTTATAGGCTATATTTTCATTGTACATACCATATCCTTTTATATTTTTTGCCTTTCTCAATATTCTCCTTTATGCTGTTTTCAATCAGATGATGTTCCCACTGGCCCTCGGTATGTATCTAGGCTCAGTGATGTTCTATTCAGTTATGTATTGGTTGGATTCTCTGTGGTTGTTATGTGGATTTTTGATGTGTCTCTATGGCCTTTGTAATGTTGTTATGATGGATTTGGTTTGCCTCTTCATGGGGTTCATATATTTCCTGCTATCTGTCATATGCTAGAATGGTATGTCTAATGTGCTGGAAAATGATCTTTGATTAATGAATATGAACTGTTATATATAACAGCGTTTTTTTTTGTCCTGGAAAAAAAAAGGTTGAATAAAAATATTTAGCACGCAAGGGTTTCAATCAATGCTGCGGAACTGCGAATTTTTCGTTCTAGGATTATAACCATGATATAATACTTTCAGTTCAGCTTAGGGTTTTAGACATATTTATGTCTTTTCTGTGATTTACACTTTGAATTTTCTCAAGTCCTCCACTTCCACGTTAAGCTAAAGATAATTTCTGGTTACATGACATACACCACTCTTTCACCAGTGCAGAAAGGCTTCGAATCTTACAGAGAAGACTAAGAAGCATACTAAGTCTGCCATTACGCTAAATTTCAAAAGCTTTGGCACTTACATGGAAATCTTCAAAAAATTTCCTTGAAAAACAATTTTACATGCGATGTTCATATAAAATAAAACAGTTTCACTGAAATGGGTTGAATACAAACTCTCACCTGATTCATGGAGGTAAGGAAAAACTAGGAAGTTCATATTGAAGGAAGTGATCATGATTCTGGCCATCCACGCCTCTTCTAATAAGCCCACTTGAACCCTCAGTGTAATGGAGCTAATGGAGCTTTATGTGGTAGTCTCGGGATAGAAATCACCGTGATTGGAGGCACAAGGTTTCCAATTTCTTGAGTTCAAAAAAGTGTAAAAAATTAGAGTTGGGATAGCATGGACGCGGCCATCCCCCTCCTTCGTGGGACAAACCCTGCAATGCTAGGGAAATAGACGAGGGAAATGAAAAAATTTGATATTCGAAAAACAAAAATTCCATGAACTACTTTTACTCTAAGGAAAAAGGGTTTTGAGAGAGATTATTGAACACAAACTCTACAAGGATTAGGAAAATTTGTTTCCTATGAACTTTTTTATTATGGTATGGTGGTGTAAAACTTTGCATTAAGTAATGGGTTACAATGGGGTTGGAAAATATGATATTTTAAAGGACTAAATGGATATGAAGGACATAAAAGATAAAATTCAAGTTGAATAAGTTTTGAGGAAGTAGATATAATTAATGAGTGGTGGTTGAACTTGATGTGTGCAAATGAAGAAGGCAATGAGGATTTGCAAAAGTAGATTAACTAGGAAGAGAGTAGTGAAGTGAGGATGAGAGAGTTGGAGAATTTCAATGGGAAAGGTGAGTTGGTAAGTGGATGGTTGTGAAACAAAGGGTTGATGATAAAATATAGCTCAATAAAGAGTGGTAGTCAATACACCTCAATGAGGTCTAATGAACACACTGGAGTGAGGTTATGAGAGATATGTGATTACAAAGTAGCAGGTTGGATGCAATGTAGGATGGGATTGCGAATGAGAAAGGATCAAATGAACTAATGGGAAACCATATCCTAAGGCCAATATAGGATGAGAACCTAGTAGTGGGCATGGCACTAGACAATAGCAAAGTTGGCTTTATACCAACCCCACCCCTTATGCTTCTCAAATAAAAATAGGTAACACTACACTAGCATGTTAATAATGGTTCAAGTCCACCTCGTAGTTAGCTTACTTATGGAGGAACAATAACAATTAGTGGAAGTAGTCTTAGCAATAGTGCCAGTTTGAATATTAAGAGTAGCACACTTGGGAGTTTTAGTTATTTAGAGGAAAAAAACAAGAGTTTCATGGATTTGAGTACCTATGATGCTTTGAATTATAACCTAGGAGCATGTAAGAGAAATAATATTAGAGAGATGTACTATTTAAAAAATTTAGTCATATGTAAATGCTTTGGAAAAAAAACATAATGATCCACATACCTTGATATAAAAAAATCTCTTATGTATTTACCTCATGTCATTTGGGTAGATATCACAATTAATTATGTAAGTAATCGTGAGATCATATTTTTCATTCTCTTAAAGGAACTCTTTCTAGACATGCACCCCATCAAGCATAAATCATCCTAACATATACATTTGAAGTAATATAAATCATCCTATGACTATCCTCGAAAGAATTCTCACCCATAGCATTGGTGATGGTATAAGGCTCGTATCAAAATGGTATGAGCTTCCTCTAGGAGTTTGTCAATTTCTCTTTATGCAAGTCCAACCATAACTCATCACCAACCTGAAACTTATGTGGATTCGAATGGCTTGTGTATCTACTTGCACTTGGAGTTCACAACTTTCTATAAAATACCATGAAATTGTTATTGAATTTTTTAGATACATTCCTCAAAATTGGTTTCGTTGCATACCTCGTTCCAAGTTTGGGAGGCATCTTCATGTGTTATTCCATGAATATAGCTACATCAATTTGTGTCAATTTTTTGGGACCCCAAGCACACCTGAAAAGGCTTGTGGGAAATAGAAATATGAAGAGTTATGTCAAATTTCTGTTGAAAATATGGAAGGCTTTCAAAATGCATATGTGGATCCTCACAATTGTATACACTAAGGACATCTACAATAATCATATCGAGTACTTTTTATTTATCAATCTAGGGATGGAAGGAAGTGAATTTGGTCAAGATTGATGTTTGTCATGGACCAGTGGTTAAACTAGAAAATACTAAGGAACCTACTATCCCTATCAAGAAATATGGTCTTTGGCAACCCAAAATGAACCAAAATATGCTAGAAGAAGAGCTTATGAGTGGATTTTGTTTCAAAAGTCTTCTTATAGGGTGTCGAAATTCCTGTCCAAAGGAAGTGATCAACAACAACAAAAAACACATTCATTACCATACTTGGTTGAGGGAAAAAATTATATAGAGTAGGAAAATGCCTACTATTGAAAAATGCAGCAAGAAAATCTCAATTTGACTTTGCCTTGGTCAATTTGAGAAAAATCGAATTTCTACATCAACAGACAACTTGGAGGCAGTTAACTGAGGTGACATGGAACTTGTCGCTAATTTATCTTTGTAAATTCAAGTTAGAGGAGTTGGAGTTCAGTTAAGAATGTGTGATTTCTAATTTGTAGCAATCAAGGTTAGTTA
Organism: Pinus albicaulis; assembly: GCA_034641835.2. Lineage (NCBI taxonomy): Eukaryota > Viridiplantae > Streptophyta > Pinopsida > Pinales > Pinaceae > Pinus > Pinus albicaulis. The sequence goes on along the minus strand of CM076572.1, from coordinate 247,854,365 downwards.
TTTCAAGTTGCTTTCAGTTAAAATAGTTATAAATTTTGGAGGAACTAGTGGAAGATCAGTTGTGTAGTGGGACTTGAGTCTAACTCAGTGATCATCTAGTTAACTGATCAATCAACCCAAAATAGCTAGGCATGCAAAGAATTCATTTTATGTTAAGCAAGGTATGGATTGTGTTGGTTACATCTTGGTGCTAAAAAAGATGGTCTTATGGGTGTATTTATTATATGGTGAGCAACATATTATATGTGTTGTGTATGGAAATAATTTTGTTTCTTACACTTCTTAGTATGTTGAACTATGTTTGGTTGTTCTTAGGTGTTGTAACAATGTATTTAGACACCACCTCTATTTTAGAATACAATTTTTCTAATATACAAAATCCCTCAATTCTCCAACATGGTATTAAAGATAATGATTTGAGATGTAGCATGTTGCCTACAAGTCTTATGCAAGTTGTAGATGCTCTTAAAAAGTCATATTTATTTAGTGGATTGGTTCTAGGTTTCTAATTGCAAACTAAATCTAGGATCAAATAAATGGGTCAACATTATGAGTTTCAAGATAGATCTTATAAATTTTAATGGGCACAATTATGGAATTTGGGCACAACTACATGGGAACATTGTTGAAGAGTCAAGAGTCATAGGAATTTATGAAAATGGTGGTTCTTATCCAAGGGATAACTAATAAAAAAAATTCATCAATAGGAAGAAGGATGAGGCTTCAAGAGTCATAACAACCTCCATCTCAAGGTGGATTCAATTTCATATAATCCATATCAACTACTCATAGAATACATACTCTCTAGTATATCAAAGAGCTATAAATTGATGCTTCTTTTCCCCTAAGACCATACAAACCATATATTCTCCTTGCAAACCTTAGCCTCTATAATAAAAGAAACAAAGCTCCTACATAATTTACAATGTCATGAATTTGAGAATTCCACCAATTCAGTGACGCCCCAAACATTTTTTTAGAAAAAGAAATGCCTAGCTCAAAAGACTCCATGTGTGGAATTGATCACCATAAGCACACATCAATGATTTTGGAATTGCACAGTTAATCGATCCATAGCTTTGTGGCAGCACGCTTTCAACCACGTTGAGAGGCTCCATAGGTTTCATGGCACCTAGTAAACCAAGCATCTTTATTATTTGATAGTACATTTTTCAGAGAATTTATTGGGAGGACAAATCCCTTCTGAGATTGGGTTAATGAAAAACCTTTCGGTATTGTCTCTCTTAGCTAACTACCTCACAGGAATTGTTCCAGCTTCATTTGGAAATCTGAGTAGCTTATTGTATCTTAACTCGGGCCACAATAGTTTAATTGGTACAATACATGCAAGTTGGAAGGGCGTCATCAGAGTTTGCACTTGTTATCATTGGAATATAAATTCTAAAATACAATTTTAAGGCTCCAAATTAAGGATTGCATAATTGAGTGCCAATGCATGTTGATGGTAAGAGAGTGCCAATGCATGTTGAGGAGTGTTAAGGAGTAATAGGACAACACAAGGGAGCACTAGGTAAAAATACATGGAAGTGAATGAATATGAGGGTGTGTCAGGGAGTGGAAATGAGTAATATTTGTCATGCCACAAAGGGAGTGAGAAGGTATTCTAAGCATTCACATACCTTATTAACCACTCAATTCTTACCATTATCACACCATAACAAAAAACCATAAAAATGCCATTCTTAAAATCTATTGTGTAGTTTCCTAATGTCATTCAAGTAGAATCTCTCAATTACTTATGTCAGTAATGGTGAGATCATTTTTTTATTCTCTTAAAGGAACTCTTTCTAGACATGCACCCCATCAAACATAAGAATGAAAAAGAATGGAAATGAATGAATAAGAGGGTGTGTTGGGGGTGTCAGCGAGTGTCAGGTGTGGCAATGGGGGAGTGAAGGAATACTAGGGAATGCTATGGCATTTCAAGAAGTGTCAGGGTGTGCTAATATGTGCCAGATAGTGCCAATGCATGCCAGTCATGCAAAGACATGCCATGTGTTAAGGAGGGAGTGTTAGCAAGTTCTAGGTGTGCTAAGGAGGAAGTGACAAGGTATGTTAGGCAATTCCAAGGCATGATAGAGTGCTAGGAAAGCATGCCAACTTGTGCCAAGTTCCAGGTTGTGCCAATGTGTGCCAAGGAGTGTTAGAGCAACACAAGGTAGCACTATGTCATAATGCATGGAAATGAATGAATAATAGTGTGCGACAAGGAGTTTGAACGAGTTCCATGTGTGATAAAAAGGAGTGACAAGGCATGCTTGGCAGTAATAAGGAATGATAGAGTGCTAGGGCGGGATGCAGCTAAGATGTTCCAATGCATGCAAGGAAGTGTTAGCGGGAGTGTCGGGGGGGAAACACGAGGAAAAATACGTATGGTGGCGGTGTTAAGGCATGCTGAGACCGAGCGACAACCAAGATGTCCTAGGTGTTAAGGTGTACCAACAAGGGTGTACCAACACGTGCCAAGGAGTGTTAAGGAATGATATGGAAACACAAGGGAGAATTTGGTAAAAATGCATGAAAATGAATGAATATGAGTTTGTGACTAGGATTTTCAATGAGCTCTAGGTGTGATAAGGAGAGAGTGAAAAGGTATGCTAGGTAGTGCCAATGAATGCTAGAGTGCTATGGTGGCATGGCAAGATGTGCCAGGTGTTAGGGTGTGCCAATGCATGCTAGGGAGTGTTAGGGAGTGTCAGGTAAACACAAGGAAGCACTAGATCAAAATTCATGGAAATGAACGAATAAGAGTGTGTGATATGGAGTGTCAATGAGTTCTAGGTGTGTTAAGGAGGGAGTGACAAGGTTATATGCTAGGCAATGCCAAGGTATGTTAAACTACCAAGGTGTGTCAGGAAGTGCTACGGTGTGTTAGGGAGTGTAAAATCATGTCAAGGAATGTAGGGGATGCTAACACATGCCACACAATTCCAAGGCATTTAGGACATATCAGGTGTTGTGGCATGTCAAGATGTAAACTATGTTTCTTAGTTGTTTTACGACCACAGTTGTGTGTGATGAGCCTTGTCTTGGTAACTTGTTAAGTGGGATCAATTGAGATTGGACATGAGTAGTCTAATATGAGTTACATGTAGTTCTTAGGTGAACAAGGCATATGTTGAATTTCCATGACACATGAGAATTTTGGTTTGGTCTTAGAATCTTTGATGCAAACACATTCAAGTGACACAACACATCAACTTTTCACAATGAAATCTACACACATCAAGGAATTAATTAGTGCACATGAAAATTTCTAACTTTTTCAAAACTTTCTTCGTTAAATTACAAACTGTAATAGAATAATCTAGAGCTCTCGCACCAGGGATGTTGGCCCATTACAGTCACACTAATACAAGGAATACAACTAGGGCCTGATGTTATTCCTTTGACAACCAATATACCTTGAACAAGACAACACTTGACCCAATTTTTTATGGTGGACACACATAGCCCTTTCAATCCACATGTCTTAAACACATTTGGCAGAACCTCTTTCCTCCCATTATGAAACTCCTCATTTTGCCTCTATCAATGAACTAAATTCCTTTATGTTACTGAACTCGGCTCAAAAAACAATTCCCTCTATCTACCTCTTTTTTCCTTTAAGGTTTCCAACACTTAAAGTTTTCGATTAGTTGTTCACAACTCTGTTGTGAACAACTATTTGGTCTACCTACTTTTGCCATACTGCTGCTCCAAGATGACAATTCTAGGGATATGGAGGTTTCCCTTCTTCTCAGTGACACAATACTCTACAATACAGTGAAATAGGGCAAGTTGGCTAGTCCATTTGACTGCTACTTTAGTCCTTCAAATTCTGCACGTCCTTAGGCCCAATACACCTACCCTTCTACCAGTCTTGTTTTCCTTCACAAGTACAGGACTTAGAGCTCTTCTTTGACAGTCACCTAACAACCCTCCAATTGTACTTGGACTACCATCAATTTTCCCAACCACAGTAAATTTTTTTACTGATCTAGTTCCCACAACACTGCCCTCATCTAGGGCTCTTCAAATATGCCACCTAATAGTGATTTGAGTCCTCTCAAAATCAATATTCTTGTGTGCCAATTTTATGTTGTCCAATCTATGAAAAAATCTGAACTACTCACCTTATCATCCTTCTAACAATTTGTAGATGATTGAACTAGGGTCACAAATCATCCATTAACAGTCCATTCACTAACTGTTTATAGGCTGCTTCAAATCTCTGTCCAAAACTCTATGGACAGTCCAACAAAATCAACTCCTCTTCATGTCAATCCATTCCTCATATGGCACATTTATTCTGCTCCATCTTCTACTCAAGTTCCACTTTCCTTTGGATTTTCTATCTTTGCACATACTTATGCAAACCATATTCCAAATTTGTGGTATATATTGCAGAGATAAACCTCTCTCTAAGGGTCACAACCCCTCTTCTTCTATGCAAATTTGTCACAGTATTAATGACATACCTTATGGATTGAACATGCTAGGAAACCTCCCTAAATAGGGAATTATACTTCTATTCTAATTTCTTTAGAACAAACCATATCCACCCATAGAAAAAAATAAAACTCTTTCCTCTATAAGAGACTTGGCCTAGCTCATATGGATCCATATATTCTGGTCATTTATTTGACTGAATCTTGAATTGAACTTTAGATCTCTACGACCCTCAAACTGTGGTTACTTCAGTCAATATTCCACCTATGACTACTTCTATTCTGGCCCTAAATTCTAGTGCAGACCCTCCTCCATTTGTGTTGTTATTTATCACAGACCTCACAACCTAGTAACCAACACAAGGTAGGGTCTCAACCCTCTCTACTATTTCAAAATTTGATGCGGACTTCACACAGAAAAACCACTGAAATCACATGCCCAAATTCTCATGAGTCGCCTCTCTTGAGCTTTATCTACCCTAAGAGAACCACAATATGCCATCCTACTTCCTATCTTGAACCCATTAAGGTATGTGACATTCTTGTGAACCCTCACATGATGATATTACTCTTGGTGGATGATCATGGCCTCTCACTTTGAACGAACATAGGACCCACAATTTGGGACTACATATGTAACACCCCCAATTTATGTGTTTAAATTTCAAAACTGGACATTTGAACTTTAAGTCCTAAGGGGAGTGGACCCCAAAGGATAAGTATGGTGTGAATGTATTTGAATATTTAAATTGAGGAAATAAATAAATTGATTTTTCATTTTGACCAAGAAGAGAATTAGAGATCACTTGCCAAATCCATGAGGATGGATAAGGCAACAAATCCCCACAATCTTTCAAAAATCCTTGAAGGAAATTAATTTAGATTTTGAGGAGGAATCTAAATTTCCCCAATGAAGAGGAAAGTAGTTGGGAAGAATTAGGCGGAAAAGTGAGAAGCTTGCTCATGACTTTAAAAAATCCCAAAAAAATCGACCTGAGCAAACGAGGAAGAAAGCATCTGATATTTTGGACGCGGAGAATTAGAAACGAACTTTGAGGAAAAATAACTTAATTACGTATGCAAAACAGATTAAGTGGTCTATTCTAGGAGTGATCTTAGCTCGGTGAGTTCTGGGAGACGAAGGACTCTAAGGTTGGGAGGTTGGTCGGCGCGAGTGGTATGTCTCTAAGTTGAATTGTGTTTACTTACGTATGAATTGGCTATGAGTTGTTATAGGAGTATTAGATTTATTAGTACTATATTTAACGAAATTAATCATCGACATTCACCCTTACTTCAATTACCGCGCGTAGTTGTGGTCACAACGTAAGAGTGATCAACGAAAGTCTAAACCCGAATTGGTTAAATCACGGATACATGTCTCTGAATATTAATTCTTTATATATGTGATACAATGTATATTGTGGCGAACATGAGTAGGTAAATTTAACAGAATTTCTACAAAATCTCTAAACAAATCCTTAAGGTAAAAGCTGGAGATTTCTAATACCTCATGAAGCACAAATTTGTAACTTTAATATGTTTCTATGAAAAATGGAGCAGTGAGAAAGTAAATGCATAGGGTGCAGAATTAATTATTTAGTAATTATTAAGTAAAGAGCAGAGAGGTATAATATTTTCAACAGTTATACACATTAACAGTTAGTATAACTACTATTTCCCTATATCAAGATTAAATGGAAGAGTATAAAACCTTAATGCTGTAACAAGAAATTAAGTAGCAAGGGAATGAATCCCAAAACATGACCAACTCTACAAAAATACCTAGAACCAGAGATCTATGTATGCAAGAGATGTGAATAGCTATAAGAAAATGAAAAGAAGATCCAACTAGAATTATATAACTTGGAAAACAATAAGAGTACAGAAACCTACGATAATATAGTCCTGGTATATCATACATATTAATTATATATAGAAATGAGAATGGACACACAAATCTATGCATGCAATTATATGTATAGACAGATATTAGTAAAGTAATTTCAGTTTAAACATGAGTAGGGGGAGACTGTTAGCCCATGATAACTAGATATAGTACAAGTTTAGAAATATCTAGCTCCAGAACCAATGTACAGGTACATCAAAAGAAAAATTAAAATGAAAAATAACTCTCCAGAAATCCTGAGAGTCTCTTATAAGAGTCATGCAGAACATAAATAACTGAGAATTCTTGTACAATTGAACAACATTAGTTCTACAGAGAATTATATCATATACAGTCACTGCTATGATAAGCAAACTAAACGAGGAATAATTCCATAGTGTTAAATCGTATACACGAATCACTCCATGCGAGGAAGCAGGAGACAGTCCATACAAAATTGAGTTGTAGCTTCGTTGGAATTATGGCAACATAAGAAAATAAGTGACTATATATACAAAAGTCACAATACACGCTATAATAGTCTAAGCCTCTAGAGCTAGGGTCTGAGAACCAAAACCCTAATCCCAATTAAAATTTTAAAAGAGTGCCAACATACGAATGGAACATATTAACAATCTGACTCTGACAGAGTCTCGTTCTTCAACAGACACTATGTAAAAGCCTAAGAAAGAAATTATTCTACATCAATGATAAGGAACAATGCAACGAGAGGGTGATAGTATTCCCCACAGGCATTTACCGACCTGAAATGCCAAGGGAGATGAGGTTAACACCCATAGAAATGAAAGGGCTCATAACTAATGTCAAAGGCATACGAATGAATCTACGTTACCTGTGGAAAAACAAAGTCAAGATAGAAATTAGTTAATAGCGTCGTTGCTAGAAAAACATTCGAATGGAGAAATTTCTCATAAAAACAAGGCGTTACCTGTGAACCAAGATTCTCGGTTCTTACGAGCTCTCTGAAATCAACAATTGGAAGCAGAGTATCGATTAAATTGACACCCTAGAGGATAATAATAGAAGGAAACAAAAATATATGTACATGTAGGAGGAAAAATCAAACCTCACGAAGTCTGAGTGAATGACTATCGTTCTCCTGAAGCGAGGCGAAGCAAGTAAATTTTGACTCTACACAGTATTAACAAAATAAATTAAATATCAGTCAATGAAAATGACAGAGGAGCAATCCCGAAAATAAATCGGAGAGGGAATACAACGAAAAATTGGCACAGAGGATATAACCAAAATCTCCAGAACGAAACGAATTCATCTCATTAACGTTCGAAGACTTCCTCAGAAACGAAGTATGGCAAGTTCTGAGCGATGAACCTGATCTATAATCATAAAATGAAAAAACGAAGGTATACCTAGTAGCGTCGCAGTGGAGTAGGCAAGCCACAAATATCCTTCGTGAACTGAGGTAAGTAAACCCCCTGAAGCGCAAAGACCTTGCAGGTGAAGAGATAAACAAACAAATGATGTACACGGAAAACTATCTCTACACAATATCAAAGGTTTATATAATTATTCACAAGACCCCAGAAAACCTAATACGAAAGGATCTCCATCGTGTACTTGGCAACATCACAAGAGGAAAGCCACGGATTGAAGGGTTGGCGGGTGCAATTAAACCAATCGTATAACATTAATGGTGCCAAGATACGAAATAAATTTCATGTGTCCTGTTCGTATAAAGAAGAGTGCCATTGCAAGCTGAGTAAGCTCGAATGGTATTCCTAGATCGACATGGATCTACCACATGAATGGGGGAATGGGATGGAACCCAGTAATAACCATACAAAGCAACCATAAGTATCATCAAATCTGACGTGGAGAAGACTTACCCCGTCGCAATGGACACAACACCTCAAACCGATTTGAACTGCACGCTCTACTTGTAAATCGATAAACGTATTCAAGTTTCACATTAAAATTTGATTTGAAATCTCATGTAAAATGATATGCTATCATATCAACGTAGATGTGAAAACAATTATGAATGCCACCTCATCTGACCGCCAAACGCATAGAAGAGCCAGTCATATAATAGTATGTAAATTGAATTCAATTATAATCACTACCAAAGGTATATACATATACGTAATGGGAAAATCGAGGATATGTAGATTGGAAAGGGGTCCAGAATGCTCCTAGGCATAACCAACTCAAACCCATCGTATATAATGCATGAGAAAGGACCGGATGGTCAAGAGCTAATAAACATCCAAGTAAAGGTTAACTATAGGTGCTATATGCGACCTTCATAGAAAATCAAATGATATAAATTCACTCCATACTTGGAGTTAGAACAACATAAAACAAGTTAAAGAGGAAGTTAATAGAGAGTTTCTTGGGGTTATGGTGTTATGATGAAATGAATCATGTTTAGAGAATTAGGATTTCATGGTAAACCTATGCTTAAAAGCATGAAATTCTTGGAGAAGAAAAAATAATTTTGTGAGTAAATGGGAGGTGTGACAAATGGTATCAGAGCCCAAGTTATAAAACTGGGCTGGTGACATTGTGCTCACTGTTGCTGTGTGCTCACTGCATAAATTTATTTCTATGACAATATATATATATATATATATATATATATATATATATATATATATATATATATCATGATAATTCATTGATACGTATTTATGATTTTATGTAATTATTACGGTGGTGTTTGAAATGGCGGTGACGAGTTGTGTTGATCTGCGTGATGAGGAAAATGCACCAGATCCCAATGCGCCCATGATGGCTATGTTGCGGGAATTGCCACAAGAATTGGTTGAGATAAAAAGCCAGAATGACAGATTGTCATTAGCCAGTGAGGAGCAGGAAAAGCTCATTAGAGAATTAACTTCGCAGAACAGCCAGGAAGGCGAAAGTTTCAAAAAGAGGAAAACTGATGAGTGTGATGAGGAAGATGCTATTAGGCATCAGAATAAGCAGAAAAAGGAATTACAAGGGGAATTCCAGAAAATCTCCCTCCTATGATGGGGAGAAGGAGGAAGATGCTGAAGCCTGGTTGTTGAATATGATTAAGTATTTCTAGGTTTATGAATATGAAAGCAATCTGAAGGCCAGATTAGCTGTCAACCAGCTACAAGGTAAGGCTACCTTGTGGTGAGAGGAGACAAAAATGGTGCATGCCATTGATGAAAAGACAGTTACCTGGGAAGATTTCCAGGTTAAGTTCAAAAAACGCTACTTGAATGAGCGTTACTATGATGACAAAGCAAAGGAATTCCATGAACTTAGACTGGTACAGCTCACTATTGATGAGTTTGTTACTAAGTTTACCAATCTGCTGAGATATGTACCCTACATAAGGGAAGAAAAGGAAAAAGTACAAAGGTTTCTGAATTGTTTGCCTGCTGTATATAAAGAGAAAATCGAGTTTGACAACCCAAAAACAATGGACGAAGCTGTTAGAAAAGCTAGATTATGTTACCAACAGTTCAAAGGAAAAAATGAGCAGGGGAAAAGCTGGGTAAATAAGAATGAGTTCAAAGGGAGGAAGCAGAAACCAGCCTATTTGAAGAATTTTGGCAGAGATCATCAGCGGAAAAAGTTTAATAAACCCAAATAAATTCAAACTGCTCAGTCCCAAGTGGCTTCTAAACTAATAGATGGAGACAGTAAAAGGGAAGGAACAGTCAGAATGAAGAAACCCTTAAAATGTTGGGGCTGTGGAGAACCCCATCTTTTGAGGGATTTTCCTCATCGAAATATTCAGATGATTATGAGAGATAGAGAAGCCACTACAGTAAATGACATAGCCAGAAATATACCAACTATCAGTGCAGCCTTGGAAAATCGACAAGCAGAACATCAAGGTACCATGGTGGAAATAGAGGGTAAGATTTCTGACCTAGCTGTTACTGTTCTGATTGATCCGGGTGATTCTTTGAGTTACATTAGTCCAAATATTGTAGAAAAATGTAACCTAAAAGCTGAAAAATTTCAGCAGTCATGGTTGGTATAGCTGGCCACTGGAACTAAGAGAAAGGTAACACATAAAATGCCCCAAACAGAAATCAAATTAAATGATTTCCCAACAGAAGTAAATTTGAACATCCTGCCCTTAGGTTCATATGACCTACTGATAGGAGTGGACTGGCTGGAAAAGAAGAAAGCTCTGATGAATTGCTGGGATAAGACCTTGCATTGTGTAGATGAGGAAGGGAAACCTTTTATTCTCAAGGGAAGACCAAAACCTATCTCTGTAAGACAAATATCAGCACTGCAATTAAAAAGAATAGCTAGGAAAGGATATCAGGTTTATGCAGTCCATGTGGAGAACATGCAACAGGAAAGTGAAGAAAATCTGCTGGATGTATTACCAGTAATAAGGGAATTTAAGGAATTTTTCCAGATGAGATCCCTCATCTCCCCCCCAAAAGAGAGATTGATTTTTCAATCCATCTAGTGCCGGGAGCAGTGCCTGTTTCTCGAGCCCCCTATCAAATGAGTCCCCCTGAACTTATGGAGCTAAAAATGCAATTGCAAGAGCTGTTAGATAAAGGGTATATCAGACCGAGTGTGTCTCCTTGGGGAGCACCGCTGCTGTTCTTGAAAAAGAAAGATGGCACCTTTTGGATGTGCATTTATTATCGCCAACTGAACAAGTTGACGATTAAAAATAGATACCCTTTGCCTCGAATTGATGATCTTTTTGATCAAGTGAGAGGAGCTTCAGTATTTTCGAAGATTGACTTAAGAACTGGTTATCACCAACTTAGAATCAAGGAAGAAGACATCATCAAAACAACCTTTCGAACCAGGTATGGTCACTATGAATTTGTAGTCCTACCTTTTGGATTGAAAAATGTCCCTGCCACATTTATGTGCCTAATGAACAGTGTTTTAAACAAGTACTTGGATAAATTTGTCCTTTTGTTCATAGATGATATCTTAGTCTACTCCAAAAGTGAGGAGGAACATAAAGAACACTTGAGGATAGTATTGCAAACTCTAAAAGAAAATAACATATATGCCAAGTTTAGCAAATGTGAATTTTATAAAGATAAAATCCAATATTTGGGTCATATTATTTCTGAACAAGGCCTTGCTGTTGACCCTGAGAAGATAAAGGCTATAAAGGAGTGGCCTGTCCCAACGAATATTTCAGCAGTGAGATCATTCATGGGGATGGATGGCTATTATCGCAGATTTGTGCAGAGGTTTTCTGCCATAGCACATCCCATCACATCCTTACAAAGGAAAGGTGTCAAATTTGAGTGGACTGAAAAATGCCAAAACAATTTTGACCACTTAAAATTGAAACTTACTACAGCCCCCATACTGAAGATTGCAGATCCTGACAAAGAATTTTTCGTGTGTACAGATGCCTGTAGAGAAGGGTTGGGAGGAGTTCTCTTTCAGGAGAATTCAGTTATTGCATATGAATCTAGGAAATTGAAGATACATGAATAGAATTATAGTGCTTATGATTTAGAATTAGCTGTTGTTATCCATGCTTTGAAAATGTGGCGACACTATCTCCTTGGAAAGAAATTTACGTTGATGACTGATCATATTAGTCTCAAATATTTCTTTTCCCAAATTGATTTGAATGCTAGACAAGCCAGATGGCTGTCTTTTCTAAGTGAATTTGACATGGACATAAAACATATCAGAGGGAAAGAAAATAAAATTGCTGATGCATTGAGTAGAAATGCTTGTCAGAATATCAATAGCATTGGAAGTAGTGCTCAGATCGATGTGGAAGATTTGGTGGAAAAGGCAGCAAACCAAGATCCAAATTATGAAACACTCCTGGTAAAAATTCAAAAAAAGGAGAAAACTTATTTCACTCAAAACCAAAAGGGGTTGATCTGCTATAAGAACAGATTGTCTATTCCCAATGTGGAGTCCTTAAAAAGAGAAATTTTAGATGAATATCACAAACAGCCATATGCAGGACATCCAGGATATCAGAAAATGTTAACAGCCCTGAAAAACAAGTTATTCTAGCCAGGAATGAAGAGAGATGTAGCAGAATACTTAAGTAGATGCATGGAATGTCAACTAGTCAAAGTTGAGCATCAGCATCCGGCGGGTCTTTTAAACCCTTTACCGATTGCAGAATGGAAGTGGGACACCATTTCCATGGATTTCATAATAGGATTACCCAAAACCAAACATCAACATGATTCAGTAATGGTGGTAGTGGACACTTTAACAAAAGCTGCACATTTTATACCAGTGAAATCTACCTTTGGGACAGCTCAAGTAGCAAATGTGTTTCTGAAGGAAGTAATAATACTTCATGGGGTTCCAAAGGTGATTATTTCTGACCGAGATGCTAAGTTTACAACAGCTTTTTGGAAGGGACTGCTTGGAGGGATGGGTACTAAATTGAATTTTAGTACAGCTTACCACCCTCAGACAGATGGTCAAACAGAAAAAACTAGTCAAATTTTAGAGGACATGCTGAGAATGTATGTGATGGATAGACCGTCAAAGTGGGAAGATTATTTACACTTAGCTGAATTTGCCTATAATAACAGCTACCAATCCTCCATTAAAATGAGTCCGTTTGAGGCACTGTATGGAAGGAAATGTTGTACTCCTTTGAGCTGGAGCCAACCAGAGGATAAACTAGTGTTGGGACCAGATGCTTTACAAGAGATGGAAAGAATTGTCAAACAGATACAAAGAAACATCAAGACAGCACAAGATCGGCAGAAAAACTATGCTAATAAGAAAAGAGTGCATCGAGAATTTAAAGTAGGGGAGCATGTGTACTTGCGTATTAAACCCAAAAAGAGAACACTTTATGCTGGAAGTTGTACAAAACTAGCTCCTAGATATTGTGGTCCTTTTGAAATATTAGAAAGGGTGGGACCAGTGGCTTACAAACTGGCCCTACCACCCCATGTTAGAGTTCATGATGTGTTTCATGTTTCGTTATTAAAAAGATATGTGCATGATGCTTCTCACATAGTTGATTGGAATGTTGTACAGGTGGAACCATAAGGGGAGTTTCTACCAGAACCGCTTTAAATATTGGAGCAGGAAGAAATTGAATTGAGAAACAGAACAGTAGCAAGAGTAAAGGTGCAGTGAAAGCACTTTACTGCTGAAGAAGCTAGCTGGGAAAGAGAAGCTGAAATGATGGAAAGATATCCATTTTTGTTTGAAAAATGAACTCTACTAGTTGAATAACAACACCGAGGACGGTGTTTATTTTCAGAGGGGGAATATGTAACACCCCCAATTTATGTGTTTAAATTTCAAAAACTGGACATTTGAACCTTAGTCCTAAGGGGAGTGGACCCCAAAGGATAAGTATTTTGTGAATGTAATTAAATATTTAATTTGAGGAAATGAATAAAATGATTGTGTGCAGATTGACCAAAATGATATTTATGAGATCACTTGCTAAATCCATGAGGATGGATAAGGCAACTATTCCCCATAATCTTTCAAAAATCCTTGAAAGAAATTATTCTAATTTAGATTTTTGAGGAAGAATCTAAATTTCCCCAATGATGAGGAAAGTAGTTGGGAAGAGGTAAAAAGCTGGAAAAGCTGAGGAAAGCATAAAAACAGCTTTAAAAAATCCCAAAAATGGGAAGCCTAGGCAAACAGGAAGAAAACCATCCTGATATTCTGGACGCAGAATTAGAAACAGGCTTTGGAGAAAAATAGCTTAAATAAGCTGCTTCTAAACAGATTAGAGGCTGGTATGTTCTAGGAGGTGATCTTAGCTTGGGGGTGAGTTCTGGGAGACAAAAGGACTCTAAGGTTGGGAGGTTGGTCCACTGCATGAGTGGTATGTCTCTAAGTTGAATTGTGTTTTTACTTACCGGTATGAATTGGCTACATATAACAGTTGATTTATAGGGTATTAGATTTATTAGTACTACATTTAACAGAATTAATCATAAGGAATTCACCCTTATAATTTTGTATGGTTGTAGAGAAAAATTCTATAGAGTAGAATCCAACAGAAAGTCTAAACCCAGGTTGGTTTAAATCTGAGGATACATATCCTCTACAGATAATTTACTGTAAATTTCTTCTGATCTATTAGCACATAATTGTGAACATGAATAGGTAAATTAAAGAGAATTTCTCCAAAATCTCTAAACAAATCCTTAGGGTAAAAGCTGGAGATTTCTAATATATCATGAAGCACAAATTTGTAACTTTAATCTGTTTCTGTGAAAAATGGAGCAGTGAGAAAGTAAATGCATAGAGTGCAGAATTAATTAGTTAGTAATTATTAAGTAAAGAGTCGAGAGGTATAATATTTTCGACAATTATACACATTAACAGTTAATATAACTACTATTTCCTTAACCAAGATTAAACGGAAGAGTAGAAAACCTTAACGCCGTAACAAGTAATTAAGTAGCAAGGGAATGAATCCCAAAACATGACCAGTTCTCTAGAAATACCTAGAACCAGAGGTCTATGTATGCAAGAGATGTGAATAGCTATAAGAAAATGAAAAGAAGATCCAACTAGAAATATATAACATGGAAAACAAGAAGAGTATAGAAACCTATGATAATATAGTCATGGTATTTCATACATATTAATTATATATATAAATGAGAATGGACACACAAATCTATGCATGCAATCATATGTATAGACAGATATTAGTAAAGAAATTTCACTTTAAACATGAGTAGGGGGAGACTGTTAGCCCATGATAACTAGATATAGTACAAGTTTAGAAATATCTAGCTACAAAACCAATGTACAGGTACATCAAAAGAAAAATTAAAATGAAATATAACTCTCCAGAAATCCTGAGAGTCTATTATAAGAGTCATGCAGAACATAATTAACGGAGAAGTCTTGTACAATTGAACAACATTAGTTCTACGGAGAATTATATTAGATACAGTCACTACTATGATAAGCAAAGTAAACGAGGAATAATTCCATTGTGTTAAATCGTATACACGAATCACTCCATGTGAGGAAGCAGGAGACAGTCCATACAAAATTGAGTTGTAGCTTCGTTGGAATTATAGCAACATAAGAAAAT
This sequence comes from Pinus albicaulis, assembly GCA_034641835.2. NCBI lineage: Eukaryota > Viridiplantae > Streptophyta > Pinopsida > Pinales > Pinaceae > Pinus > Pinus albicaulis. The sequence goes on along the minus strand of CM076572.1, from coordinate 247,838,995 downwards.
AAGTGACTATATATACAAAAGTCACAATACACGCTATAATAGTCTGAGCCTATAGGGCTAGGGTCTGAGAACCGAAACCCTAATCCCAATTAAAATTTTAAAAGAGTGCCAACATATGAATGGAACATATTAAAAATCTGACTCTGACAGAGTCTCGTTCTTCAACGGACACTATGTAAAAGCCTAAGAGAGAAATGAGTCTACATCAATGAGACGGAACAACGCAACGAGAGGGTGATAGTATCCCCACAGGCATATACCGACCTGAAACGCCAAGGGAGACGAGGTTAACACCCATAGAAATGAAAGGGCTCATAACTGCTTTCAAAGGCATACGAATGAATCTGCGTTACCTGTGGAAAAACAAAGTCAAGATAGAAATTAGTTAATAGCGTCGTTGCTAGAAAAACGTTTGAATGGAGAAATTTCTCATAAAAACAAGGCGTTACCTGTGCACCAAGATTCTCGGTTCTTACGAGCTCTCTGAAATCAACAATTGGAAGCAGAGTATTGATTAAATTGAAACCCTATCAGATAATAATAGAAGGAAACAAAAATATATGTACATGTAGGAGCAAAATCGAACCTCACGAAGTCCGAGTGAATGACTATCGTTCTCCTGAAGCGAGGCGAAGCAAGTAAAGTTTGACTCTACACAGTATTAACAAAATAAATTAGTTATCATTCAATGAAATCGACAGAGAAGCAATGTCGACAATAAATCGGAGAGGGAATACAACGAAAAATTGGCACAGAGGATATAACCCAAAATCTCCAGAACGAAACGCATTCATCTCATTAACGTTCGAAGACTTCCTCAAAAACAAAGTATGGCAAGTTCTGAGCGACGAACCTGATCTCTAATCATAAAATGAAAAAAAGACGAATGTATAAAACAATTACCTAGTAGCGTCGCAGTGGAGTAGGCAAGCCACAAATCTCCTTCGTGAACTGAGGAAAGTAAAACCCCTGAAGAGCAAAGACCTTGCAAGTGAAGAGATAAACAAACAAATGATGTATGCAGAAAACTGTCTCTACATAATATCAAAGGTTTATATAATTATTCAAAAGACCCCAGAAAACCTAATACGAAAGGATCGCCATCGTCCACTTGGCAACATCACAAGAGGAAAGTCACGGATCGAAGGGTTGGCGGGTGCAATTAAACCAGTCGTATAACATTAATGGTGCCAAGATACGAAATAAATTGCATGCATCTTGTTCGTATAAAGAAGAGTGCCATTATAAGCCGAGTAATCTCGAATGGTATTGCCAGATCGACGTGGATCTACCACGTGAATGGGAGAATGGGATGGAACCCAGTAGAAACCATACAATGCAACCATAAGTATCATCAAATTTGACGTGGAGAAGACTTACCCCGTCGCAATGAACACAGCACCTCAAACCGATTTGAACTGCACGCTCTACGTGTAAATCGATAAACGTATTCAAGTTTCACATTAAAATTTGATCTGAAATCTCATGTACAATGATATGCTATCATATCAACACAGATGTGAAAACAATTATGAATGCCACCTCATTTGATCGCCAAACGCATAGAAGAGCCTGTCATATAATAGTATGTACATTGAATTCAATTATAATCACTACCAAAGGTATATACATATACGTAATGGGAAAATCGAGGATATGTAGATTGGAAAGGGGTCCAGAATGCTCGTAGGCATAACCAACTCAAACCCATCGTATATAATGCATGAGAAAGGACCGGATGGCCAAGAGCTAATAAACATCCAAGTAAGGGTTAACTATAGGTGCTATATGCGACCTTCATAGAAAATAAAATGATATAAATTCACTCCATACTTGGAGTTAGAATAACATAAAACAAGTTAAAGAGGAAGTTAATAGAGAGTTTCTTGGGGTTATGATGAAATGAATCATGTTTAGAGAATTAGGATTTCATGGTAAACATATGCTTAAAAGCATGAAATGCTTGAAGAAGAAAAAAAAATTGTGAGTAAATGGGAGGTGTGACACCTATATATTTAGTCAAAATTGTTGCATTTCTAATAGGTTGATATCCCAATAAAATTAACTGTTAAGCACATAAAATTAAATAAGACTTTGCTCAGTAATGAATTCTCCCTTAATTATAATTTCTTAAACAATATTCTAAGAGAACAATGAGAGTTGAATTAAAAAAATCAACATATTACCCATTGTCTAATATTATCACTAATGTAACCATAATTGTGAGAGAATTATGAGAGAATTCATAAGAAGTATATTAATTTATAAACTCTAATCATTAGGGTTTCCCCTGTAAAATGCTTATTTGGAGAAGCTCTGAAACATATGAAGCTAGAGATAATTGGAATTGGGAAACAATGGTGGAAAGATTTTTTTGGGTCCATAATATGTTCATTACTTTGGGCTTCCCACATATAATATTCGGAGGATGACTGTAAATTCCAGTAGTGTGACACCCATACAAAAAAAAATTCACTTACTTCTACTTGATCCGAAAAATAAAAAGGTTCTTACTATATTCAAATAATACTTAAACTGGAGATTAATGATTTAAACTTAATGTTAAACTTAACATCTTTTACATTTACATATAGTTTTTATATATGCACTTATACCATTGTATTGATGTTTATGTATGCAAAGATATTTGGTTTACCATGGAACTTTAATGAGACTTAACATTTCATCTACCCAAATCAACACTTTTACTACCCAAACCTCGAAATTGGATTTGGTTTGCATGTTTACAGCTGTCATGTACATGTTTACAGCTGTCATGTACTAGCTAATTTAATGCACTTTACTCTGCCATATGCTATCTACACAGCTGACGATAATCCCATAGATCTTTCTCGGAGAACAAGGCCACCTGCCTTAGTCTGGTCTGTCCATTCTCTTTGGGAATCCTCGGATCTCTATCTGGCGGGAAAGCTTTGTTATTCCAGCGAACCTAAGGTATTCCTCATTTGGTCTCAACTCTCTGGTTTAACTTTGTCTCTGCACAAGATTTTCTATTAAGTGGAGGGTGGACTATGGCTATGGTGGTTTAACCCTCTCGGCAACCTCGCACAGGTATGATTTCCCATTTTACAAATCCGCTTAATCCATGCCTTGTTTTTGTTAAGCCCCTTTGCAGTTTTTTTCTGAGTTATCTTATTTTAAGAGTTTGCGGCTTTCTTCAACGTTTGGAAAGGTATAAATGGATGAAACCCACCCTGTTTCTGTGATACCTCATTTAGCAACACCGGCATGAGGGTCACCACCGAGGGATTCCTTTCTTCTTCATGGCGCTGCTTCAGTCTAGTTTTTTTTGGACATCCAAGGTAACATTCTCTGTTTGGATTAATTTAATAATTATATCTTTCCTTCGAATTTTAATTTTACCTTATCCATTTATAAGGTTCTCACAATTTCCCCCATTGTTACTTTCTCAGGCCTACGCTCAGAGTTTTATTTTAGATTATTATTGTGAGAGGTAAATACCAATCTCGGGTTTTCCTCGTCGTTCTTTCTTTGAGAATCATTACAGTTGTCAATATAAATATATACTAAGAATTAATACTTATTTCCTTTACTGGTTGTTACTCTGCAGGTATTTAACCACACCATCTGAACCTGCTCCATGCTCGTTTCTTGGTTAAGGTTCACCTAGCTAATAGAGATTAATGCTCACACAAGTACTTGCTTACATTTCTTGATGAATTTGAGGTCTCGACGTCGGTCTGCTACACGGAATTTGGAAAATAATTTCCACAAACCCTTTTGGCATGAGAGAGAGTCGAAATTCTTATTTGCATGACTTAATTGAGTATTTATTTTTTACTGTGTGTAAAATTACCAAGCAATATTTGCACAACAATGCTAATTCTCAGTGGAGAATGCAGTTTTTACCTCCGGACCTTTGATGTTTATACTCAAATAATTATTTTGAGAATTTATCTACTCTTGTATATTTCGATTTTCTTTACATTTTTGTTTTAAAACAAGCTCTGAGACCCTCGGGTCTTACATCTCGGTAAGCCTTATTGGACTTACCCTATTTCAAGATATAGAGCATTTCTCTTTTGCTATTATGAGTAGCTATATTTGTAATAATCACTTCCAAGCTTTCTAAATGCTATTTATTTATGGTATAATTCTCGTTTACAGTTGAAGTTCTCGGCGAGCCTCTACTTTTCAATATTTTAATGATTTGTGCAATAAATGCTTGGTTCTGAGTTTATTTTTATTCAGTCTATAAAGTCTCGCCTAAATATTCAGTAATGGTATTTGCAGCTAAATAACAATTATCGTTATTCTACTGTTTTCTTGATAGTCTATATCCATATTGTTAGTTATATCTTGTGACTGTAATTTTCATTTAGGTGACTGGACCACCTTACTTATAGTCCATGTGTAACTGTGAGAGAGGGAAAATGTGTCTTGGGTCAGGTTTCACCCAGTACCCTTGACTGACAGTCCTCTCTACTTTATTTAGTCATTAAAAATATTGGTTACAGGTTTATATAA